>CAKNYM010053552.1:118854-150720 GCA_932195095.1 Andricus curvator | reverse complement strand
ATCGATAGCTCTTCTCTACGTATAATGCCGTAGAATTTACCATGAAGGGGCTTGTCAGCATGTTCTCTTAGTAGAAGCGAGTGTTCTGCTTCCTGTACACGACTTTTGAGCACCAGAGGTGTTAGTGATGCTAGGCCATGTGTAGTTTCGCTTGAATCAGATGGGAGACCAAGCTCCTCTGCGACCCTATCTGCGGCACGGTATAGAAACGCCGCAGCATTGCCGACTTCATGTTGATATACGAGTCTCATAAGAGAATCTATACTATTTAGAACTGAGCAGGCTGTAGCCAGAACCCTTCTTCTTTGAAGAAACTCCAAGCTTAGCAAGCCTCTACCTCATTTATCCCGAGGAAGGTATATTCAAGGTACGGAAGATCTAGGATGATGACTTCGATGGATTGTCATCATCTTGCGTGTGCTTCGGTCAAGTTGCTTCAACTCATCGACGTTCCATTTTACTGCACCAAACGTGTTGAGCAGTATAGGAACGGCCAGCACATTAGTCGCCTGGATCTTATTCTTTCCAGATAATTCGGAAGCCAAAATTTTTCTGAGAATTCAGCGATACCTTCTTTCAAGGGCCGTGTTTAACACACGCACATTTTGGGTTTCCGCTTGCGGTAATCCGAAATATGTATATGTTTCTCCATTACCAAGATGATGAATGGTATTTCCGCCTATGTGTTGAACATCCTGATCGTCACGCGATGATGTAGTTTCTAGTCTTCCTTGGTGTAGGTGGACGCAGGCACACTAATCCAGTCCAAAGCTCATGCCAATCGCTTTAGAGTACCTATTCACCGCCGCCACAAGGATGTTAAGGTCCTCTTTTGAAGAAGCAAAGAGTTTCAGGTCGTCCATGTATAAGAGGTGGTTGACCTAATACTCTCTTCTGTTCGGCGGGCCACATAGGTATCCAGAGCTTTTGCCTCAGAGCACAATAGATAGAGGCAAAAAAGAGATGCGGAAAAGAATCGGACTTAGAGAGTCTCCTTGGAAGACCCCCCTCTTATATGTGAAGAAGCTGTTAGTCCCTTGTTTTTTGTCAGATGTTATGACAAATCTTGTCCGCCACAAGAGTATAAGCTCTTTTATGCATGTCACTAATTTTGGATGCACCTCCAGGCACTCAAGGAGCTTGATAAGTAGCTCATGGTTCGTGTTATCGAATGCCTTACAGTAGTCAATGCAAGCCATGGACAGATTGCGTCGATACCTGATCGAGTCCTAGGTAATATACCTGTCTATTAACGTGTTCTCCCTGCAACCTTCCAGCCCTCTCTTGCATCCACGTTGTTCAACTATTGCACTCCATACCGGCTCGATAGATGCTAATATCCTCTCTTTGAGGATGCCAGTAGATAGCTTGTAGCTGGTGTTTAAACAAGCTTTTTTAAACAAGTTGATTTTATCTGGCCCTGGCGCTGAAAAGTTCTTAGTTCTGGCGATAACTTTCTTCACTTCAGCAGTAATTAGTGGACACTCTTCGTCTGGACCTTGCAACCTTTGCCTTTGGCAAAATTCACGAAAGGTTGATATATCTGAACCGTCTTCATTTAACTGATAGGTATCTTCATGTACTTGCTCCCAGAAGACTTGAATCTCTTCTCGACTAGACGGATTTTTAACGGCTCATGACGTTTTATTGAACAGACGGGAAGGATGAGTAGAAAAGGTGGAATTTTCCTGAATCCTCTTTACTCGCCGTTCAAGGCGCTCTTTTGCTGTTGAAAAAGATCTTATTTTTTGTGTCCAGTGCTGCTTGATGGTTAACAGTTTACACTTGTTCAGCGTGTGATTTGCTTTCCTTAAGTTTCGAGCAAGTGCCCTAACTTTTGGAGTGAATTTTTGATTCGATGTAGCTAATCACGCACTGGACATTTGATGCATGCCGTCTCGCCGTTTTAATTTTAAACTGAAGCTGTGCAATACGTTCACGAGTCTTACTCAGCCGTACTGAAGTATCGGTACTTCTATTGTCGCTAAGCAGGGAGACCGCCTTCTCGTAAACTACACAGTTCAGATTCCAGAGATTACCATCTTCGGGGAGCAAATGGGGGAGAGCAGTATTAGTTTTAGCTAATTTGTCGTCATATGTTCTCTGGAGGATGTTGCTCTTCTAGATGAAGAGCTTCATATCCGTTTTTGCGCAAAAAGGATACCTGATCTCTTAAATATTGAGGCGTTTTATGAGCATATTTCGGGTGCATATTGATCCAACGTTCATGTTACCACCGCATGAATCCTCTTCGCGCCGGTGAGCTTCTTTGCCAACAGGTAAGAATGTCCCTCCTGAGTTGGTCCGACCATTTAAAACTATGTTCTCGCGTTTGTCCGGGCCATTATCTGGTCGTCGCCTCGGTTGGGTCCTGTTGCCACTCCCAACTGAACCATGGTCTCCATCCAAGAGAGGCCTATTGTGGGTGGCACTGCGCGATACTGTTGACGTAACCGCATAATTCGTTGCATTGGGGAGTTAGTCCAATACAACGTGGCTGACTGCAAGAGCCGGAACGCTCGGGCGATGGGCGATTTCTTTTTTTTTTAATTATTTTTATTTTGTTTTATTATTTTTTTAATGAATTTTTTATTATTTTATAATTTGTTAATGTCTAGGAGCAGTAGTGGGTGCAGTTTTGAAGGTTCTACTCAGAGCATTGGCCAGAAATCAAAGCACTTTAGTTCTTCAGCACATGTTTAATACACAGAGAGCTCTCGTTTTTAAATACCACAGTGCTCTGTTTGATGAAGAGAGTGAGAGATGCGGTGACTTGTGTCTCACATTGCTAACTCGCTGTAGTTCTCCGTTGAGCGCAATCAGAAGTCACGCAGCTGCCAGTCTTTACTTGTTGATGCGACAGAACTTCGAGATTGGAAACGTATGTTAATCCTCCTATACATGTAATAATTCCATATTATATGCAGATTATAAAATAATCTCATTGAAAATTTGGTTATAGAATTTTGCGAGGGTGAAGATGCAAGTAACGACGTCCTTGTCAGCTCTGGTGGGCCGGGGAAGAGCTCCAAGCGAAGGAGCTTTACGTCGAGCACTTAAGACTGTTTTAGTTTATGCTGAGCGCGACACTGAATTGACGGATACAAGCTTCCCAGAGCAAGTCAAAGATCTTCTTTTTAATCTTCACATGATTCTTTCCGATACTGTAAAAATGAAGGAGTTCCAGGAGGATCCAGAAATGTTGCTGGACTTGATGTACAGGTATGTTTAGAATTTGTATTGTTATGTGCGATGTCAAAAGAGCTGCCTGTACTATAATGCAGTATGTGTCGCGCTTGTACAATAATATTAAGATTTGAGCACAATTAAGCCCGGAACGGAAAAAGTCTTGTTTTGTGACTCATTTCATTTACAGAGCCGAAAAATAAAGACTTATAAGAGTATTTTCTAAACCACGTTCTTTACATAACCGAGAAAAACGAAATATGAATAAAATATGCGTGAAATATTTCAATCATAGTATGCCAGTGATCAATGCAAGAATAGTAAGAAGCCGTACGAGAAAAGCTCGAAATTCATACTCACTCGGTATGGCATTTTGGCATTTGACGCTAGTCACATGCGCATACGTCTCTTACCTAGTGTCAAACGCAAGAACTCCATGCCGAGAGATACGAATTTCGTGCTTTTTTCATACTGAAGATTACTGTACTAAAATTGCTCGAATTCGAGCAAGAGACGTAAGGCGCATGTGTTGCGATTTTAATATGAATAATAAATTATGTGCAAAATTTATTTTTCAATTCAAATATTAATATGTTCGGAAATATTAAACATTTTGCAATTTTCTCGTAATCAAAAAGATAAATTTGCGTAGAATTTTGATTAACTTAGGGACCGTTTGTAGACTACGTTGCGCGTTCTTTTTTTGTTCATATCGTTGTATCCTTTTTAACTTCACAAAAATTGTATCCTAATCTTTCTTTAAACAACAGAGCAATTGGTAACATAATTTATGAACGATCTTCTACTATAATATTTTAACGAAATTTTACGAAATGTGTAAGATTGTCTTAGGAATTTTTTAAAATTGGGAATATAGTTTCATTGAAATGCTATCTAGCGGTGTATATAATTAGAAGTTGGCCATTCCTTCGTTGAGATAATTGAAATTGAAAATAACATCTTATGCACGTAAGGCTAAATTTGCCTTGGATGTTTTTTGGGTGTGCATGTCATGAGCAGGACTAACTTTTGAATAGGATTCTTGTCCTTATAATGCTTTAATGACTTTGCTTAGAGTTGATTTTGTGTAAAATTTCGAAGCGTTTGCAAAGATTATAACTGTTTTAGCAAATGTCAAAAATCAGTCGTACTCATACTTATGGCCGGTACTATATTTTAAGCATATCTTCAATTTGACATCGAACTTTTTATGCTCGCAGAATTGCCAAAGGCTATCAAGGTTCACCAGACCTTCGACTGACATGGTTAGCAAACATGGCGCAGCAGCACATGGAGCGTAAGAATCACACTGAAGCCGCGATGTGTCTCATACATAGCGCAGCGCTTGTAGCTGAGTATTTACATCTCCTGGAACCGGGAGGTGGTGGTCGTCCTGTAGGTGCAGTCGCACTTAGTTCGGTATCCCCTAATGCACTCGAGGAAAGTGCCGTGGGTGATGACGTTCTCGCAAGGCGAGAGGAGGGTCTTTGTTTAGGCCCTGATTTTTCTGAGAGCGGATTAGCTGGTTTGCTCGAACATGCCGCGAGCTCTTTTTACGCTGCCGGAATGTATGAGGCCATTCCTGACGTTTATAGGGTATTACTGCCTATTGCAGAAACAGCTCACGATTACAAGAAACTGGCGAATATTCATGGGTAAAAGATACTTATACTTTTATATTCAATTTTAGGGTGAACGGTAAAATGATTGGCCACTTAAGGAATTTTTCAAATTTGGCAATTTGTAAGAACCGTTATAAGCTCCAAACAATATTCTAAAGTAAACAGATGAACATATTTATTAAGTATTGAAATATTGCCCTATTAATGCAAACCATTTTTCAGTGAGTTCAAAAACATCCAAAATATTTTGAACTCGATTTTCTCGTATTTTAGAAAACTTCATGAAGCCTACACAAGGGTGGAACAACTTGCGGGGAAGCGCGTTTTTGGTACTTACTTTAGAGTTGGATTTTACGGAGCCCGATTTGGGGATCTCGACGGTGAAGAATTTGTTTACAAGGAACCTACACTTACAAAATTACCAGAAATTTTTTCTAGGCTCGAAAATTTCTATGCTGACAGGTTCGGTGCAGAAAATATCGTAATAATCAAGGACTCGAACCCTGTGGATGTCACTAAATTAGAAGCCGACAAGGCTTACGTACAAATTACTTACGTCGAACCATTCTTCGAGAATCACGAACTTAGACACAGACCAACCGTTTTTCATAGAAACTTTAACATCAGTAAGTATGCGTGATTAAACATCATAATTTAGTTATAATAGAATTATGCATTAATCTGTACACATTTGTTTTCAATGGCATAGAGAGATTTGTTTACGCTACACCATTTACTCCGGGAGGAAAGGCACATGGGGAATTACGAGAGCAGTGCAAGAGAAAAACGCTGTTGACAGTCGCTACACACTTCCCCTATCTTAAAACTCGGATACGAGTCGTTGCAAGGAAGCAGATTGTTCTTAGTCCAATTGAAGTCGCGATTGAAGATATACAAAAGAAAACCGCTGAAGTATGAAACATAACACGGCTAGCTTCGATTAAGTTCAACCCAAAAGTACTTGCACATCCAGTTTATCTTTTGTACGTGTTTCAGGGATGCCCCCCGGTTATTTTAAGCCAAGAAAGAAAAAAATCTTAATACGCGTTTTTGAGAAATAAGATTTTTTCATAGTTAACTATTAAAAATCTTATTTTTCTCGAAAACGACGCAAAATATGAATAGCAGTTCAAGATATTTTTCCAAAAGCATAGACAAATCAAATAAATTATCATTTAGTTTACAGAAATTTAACATATTATTAACTAAAACGTCTGTTTTTAGTTCATTGACTGTGTAAAGAACATGTTCCATGAAATTATTAAGGTTCCTAAGCTTCAAAGTAGAGAAAAATTTCTTTTTATCTTCAAAATTGATCAAATATAATTTTTAACGATTCAAAATCTCATTTTTTTCGAAAACTGAGCAAAATATGAATAGCATTTCACAGTACATAATTGCTCCCCTTCCTGAAATCTATGAAAATGTACCCGTACGAGATGTATATCTTCTGTATTTTAACAACAGATTAAAAAAAAAAATAATAATAATAATAAATTTAGCTTTAATAGATTTTCGATGTTTCGTTTGAAAATGTCGGTTAACATAAACACGATTATCTGGTAAGGGTACATTTTCATAGATTTCAGGAAGGGGAACAACTTTGAACTATTATTTGCTATTCATATTTTGCTTCGATTTCGAGGAAAATGAGATTTTGTATCATTAAGAATTATATTTCTTCCATTTGAGAGATAAAAGACAAATTTTCTTTACTTCGAAGCTCAGGCACCTTAATCATCTCATGGAACATGTTCTTTACATAGTCAGTGAACTAAAAACATACGTTTTTGAAAATAAAATGTTAAAGTCCTTTAAATTAAATGCTATTTTAGTCGATTTTTATTGATTTTGTTTATCTTTTTTGAAAATTTTTGTCAAAATACACAATATAAGCATCTGTTAAGAGTAAATTTTCATAGATTTCAGGAAGGGGAACAACTTTGAACCATGAATCACTATTCATATTTTGCTTAGTTTTCGAGAAAAATGAATTTTTGAATCATTAAAAATTATATTTTTTCAATTTTAGATATAAAATCAATTTTTCTTTACTTTGAAGTTCAGGAACCTTAATAATCTCATGGTACATGTTCTTGACATAGTCAATGAACTAAAAACAGACGTTTTTAAAATAATATGTTGAAGTTCCTAAAAATAAATGCTATTTTATTTGATTTTTATTGATTTTGTCTATCTTTTTGGAAAAATTTGTTGAATGGATGAACATCCGGCCAGTGTATAATTTTATAGATTGTAGGAAGGGAAACAATTTTGAAACTATGAACTGCTATTCATATTTTGCGTCGTTTTCGAGAAAAATGATATTTTTCATAACTAAAAATGAAAAAATCTTTTTTCTCAAAAACGCGTAGTGCGATGTATTTCTTTTTTGGCTTGAAATAATTGGGGGGCATCCCTAATACACGTACAAAAGAGAAACTGAATGTGCAAGTACTTTTGGGTTGAACTTAATCGACGCTAGCCGTGATAATGTATCAAACATAATTCTAATCATATTAAATGTTGAGATATCTATATTACATAAACATTTGTAAACAGGTTGCTGCAGCCACTACACAGGAACCTCCAGACCCAAAGATGCTTCAGATGGTTCTTCAAGGTTGCATTGGAACAACGGTGAATCAGGGTCCTGCAGAGGTTGCGGTGGTTTTCTTATCAGGACTACGAGAGCAGAATGCACAACCTTCGCGACTGCAGCACAAGCTTCGCCTATGCTTCAAAGATTTTTCAAAGAAATGCCTCGACGCTTTACGCCGAAACAAGAACCTTATAGGACCTGATCAGCGTGACTATCAACGCGAACTGGAAAGGAACTATCAAAGATTAACTGAGAGACTAACACCTCTCATTGCATGGAGGTAAACTTCAACATTTGTTAGTACCTCAAAATCTTGCCGGGAGTAGATGCCATTTTAGAAAAAGGCATTCCCTCCTGATGAAATTGCGGCAAAATTATATATTCGTTATTCTGTGAGGGTATTGTTTTTTTACTTTTCAAACCTGTTTTCCTAATAAATAGGACGTGATAGATCGTTTTTATGGCCGAAATCTGAATCTGCCTCAAAAAATAAAAAATAGAAGAATAAAAAAATACCTTTGGAATAAGTGATTTTGTTGTGTCTTCACAGGGTGAAATTAGATCAAAATATATTAGGTGCATTGTGAGGGATCTCGCAAATTAAGGGATAGGGTGAATTGTGGAGCATCGCTGAGTGAGGTACAGAGTGTTTTTTGTCCAACTTACAGTGGGGTCCTACTGACCCAAAGCGTTGAAAAGTCTGGCCGATGCCGAGAGTACGTATTGATGGTGACAAAGGCACAAGAATGGTAATTTTCACCAAGTTGAAGTAGAGATTTTTGCTTCTTCCTGGAGGGTGGTTTGCAATTATGTAAATGCTCAAATCTACTTTTTTGGTAGATTTCGATATAATTCGACCCCAGCAACTCAAAATTGCAATTTAAAAAAATATACGTGTGTGTGACTTTTCTATGTTAACCCTAATAAGATTTTAAGCTAGATCGGGCAATTACAAGTGTTTTTTTTTGTGCTTGTAGAAATTTGAAAGAAAATTTTTACTTTGTTTATATGAGAAAAACTTTTTTTATAATCGAAATACAATAATACTGCCTCTAATGTATTTCTTCGCGTTTACGAGACTCATCGATCGACCTGTTGTGGACATTATAATAAACTATACTAGTATCCATTTATGAAGTTTCAAAAAAATTGTTTTTTCTGTTCATATGAGAAAATTTGGTTAATATTATATTATCTTGTTTATCCATGACATCTTATGATCTAACAGTACCTATTTATCGGTTTAAATAATATATATTGTGTATCTTGTTTATATAAGCAAAGCTTCTTAAATACTGGGAAAACAACAGTACTGTACATTAGGGTGGTCCAAAAAAAGACATTTTCGAATTTTTGAGATTAGACTGAAAAATATTGTAGGCTACATGAAAATAGAAAGCCCATAATTTTTTGTTTGGTCAAAAAATAATTAGTAGGACTACGCATTTCACTTTTCTCTCTTATGGAGATTAACATGTAAAATGACATTACTTTTTTCACCTGCTATTCTGCATTAGAAGTTATGATTGCATTTGTTTGAAACTTTAGGCATTTATTTGCATAAGAATGATAATGCATTATATCATACTTAGATGTTTTAAAAATGTTATGTAAGAATTTAGCAACATCGTCAATTTCCGTAAAATCGCAATATTTAAAACCATATAACGGGCTTTCTATATATTTTTATCAACTGCAATTTTCACAAAACATGAGTTGCTTACCTAAGAACAGGTTTCTAAAGAGGAAAAAGAAAACTTATAATAATTTATAGGAGAGAAGACTATTAAAAACATGAAAAATCATTAAATTTTGAGTTCGGCGAACACTTGGATCATGCGTTGAACAGTAGAGCGGTGGACCCTTCAGTTTCTCCTAGCCTGGAAGATGGGAATCAGTTGGTCCACGCTAATAAGTCCCCGTGATCTTTTTAATGGATACTCTGTACAATATTATTATTACTATGATATAATGATGTTCAGATAATGAATTTCTCATAGTTTCTTCGCGATTGTTTTGTTCTAATAATTCCTGTAATGACGAAAAACTTGTAGGAAATTATTTGTAGGAATATCATAAGTAGTTAAACTTTGAACCAAAGAAATGAATCTTTACCAGCGTAGTACAATTTTCAAAAAAAAAGAAGTAAATTCTTTAGAATAAATATAATAGTTTAAACGTGTCGACGGAAAATGTTTTAATTTGAAATCAACAGCAGCATAATTCATCCAACAACGACCAATTGTTAACGAAGTAGTTGAATCTTCACCAAAAACAGATTAATTTCTAGTCAAACAGTTCCACTTTTAATCAAAAAGATGCAATTTTTTCACCAACGAAGGTAAACTGTAACCCAAAAAACGGCTTTTCACACTTATGAATGACTTTTCAACCATAGAGATGAATTTTTAAGGAAGTACTGTACATTTTAAACAAGTGGTTGAATTTTCAACCTTAAAAGATGAATTCTCATCAAAAATGATCATACTTGATAGTGAAACCGAAAATGATTTAATATTACATTAAACCCAATTAAATTCAACCCAAAAAGTCAAGTTTTATACATGAAATTTCAACGAAATAGTTGTATTGTCAGTTGAAAAAATGAAATTTAAATGAAAGTAAAGGTAAATAAAAAATTTAATTTCCAACCATAGAAGCTAATATTTAATTAAAAAATTAATTTTTAAGAACGTAGTTTAACTTTCAACCACGTAGTTTAATGTTCAACCAAAAAAATGAATTCTGAACGAAAACTCTAATACTCGCAATATTTAAAAAAAAGAAAATTGCAATCGTAAATCAAGAACAGTAAACTCCACCCAAAAACTAAGAATATGCACCAAAGTATTAAAATTTTTAACGGAATAGATTACTAATAGATACAATACAATACTAAGAAGATTATTTTTTTACCAAAAAAGATGTAGTTGCAAAAACACAAGGTGATTTCTTAAACAAAACAGATTGATTTTCAAGGAAACAGTTTCATTTGTAACAAAAAATATGGAATTTTCACAAAAGGATGTGAATTTGACAACAAAAAAGACGATTTTTTAACCGAATTTAAATTTCCAACCAAGAAAGATTTCTCAGTAATGTAAGAAAATAAATGTAACCAAGTTGTTCAGTTTGCAAGCAAAAAAAAATGTATTTTTAATAAAAAATAGTATAGTTGTTATTCCAACCCACAAAGACAACAAATTTTTTATTTCAAATAAAAAAAAGTTGCGTTCCAAAAAAAGAGAAATTTTCAAAAATTCACACAGTTGAATTTTCATGTAAAAAAATAACTGTTAACGACAACAAAAACACATTTTCAGCAATTTATATTCCTAACTAAGGAGATGAATTTTGAACAGATGGAATTACTTTTTAAGCAAGTACTGAAAACAAACAATCAGACAAACAATATTTTGATCTTGAATGAGAAATAGTCAAATTCAGCCAAAAAGGAGACATCTCCAAAAAAAATGGTTCAATTTTCAACCAAATAGTACAATTTTGCACCAAAATAGATGAATTTTTCACCATAAATATAATAATAAACTTCTCAACCAAATAAAAAGACCACGAGTGCAATATCATTACTTAAAACATTTTGAAAGAAAAAGAATTTTCAACAATAAGAAAATAGTTCCATTTTCATCAAGGTCATTGGAATTGAAAGAAAATAGTGAAATGTTTATGTTAAACAGTTCAGTTTTCAACCTACAAAGATGAATGTTCAAAGAAATAGTAAAACTTGCCACGAAAACATATGAAGTTCAACCAAAAACCAAATAGTCGAATGTTCAAGCCAAAAGTCGAATTATTTGGTTCAAAATTCATTTGAATAATTAATGATGGAACTATTTTGTTCAAAAATCTTTAGTTTTTTTTTGACATTAATTTGTTTTCTGACAAGTAAGCTTTTCCATTTTCAAGTAACAATTCATCGTGTTTGTTGAAAATTCAACCAATTTATCTTCAAAACTTATGAAAACTTTCTTTTCTGGCAAATAAATCGTCTTGATTGAAGATACAACTACATACATCGTTGAAAGTTACAAATTCCGAAGTAAAAATTGATGTTAATAGTTGAAGATCCCTCTCTTTGGCCAAAAAGATTAACTATTGTGTTGAAAATAATTTTTTCTGGTGTAGATCAAGTCTTGAATTGCAAGTGTACCTATTGTATTGTTGGTTGAAAAGCGATTGTTTTAGTTTTAAATTCAACTATTAGCATGAAAAGGAATTTCTTTTTTGATCATTAATATTTTCCGTCGCAAATTCTACTACTGGAAAATTGAACTATGTGGTAGATAATGATTGTTGTTTGTTAAAAATCAATGTTTCTGTTACAACATTCATCATGTTAGTGCAAATAGAACTATTTCTTTGTAATTTATATTTTTGTCGAAAATTCACATTTTCGGGTTGACAATGCGACTGTTTTATAGAAAATTCACCTGCTTGGCTTAAAATTCAATAATTTTGTAAAAAATTCAACTACTTGGTTGCAAACTTTGTAGTTGAAACTTTGTCTGTTTGGGTAGAATATTAATGTTTTATTTTTAAAACTCTTCCGTTTGGTTGAAGACTCAACTATTCTGTTAGAAATTCGTCTTTTTTGTTGAATTAAACAGGTCGAAAATTCATTTTTCAAAGTAATTTATTATACTGAAAATTGAAATATTCCATTTTTGATAGAAAACTTTTTTTTTATTTGAAAATTCAACAATTTGGTTCGACATTTATGTATTTTTATAATAATTCGTATTTTTGTCAGAAAATTGTTCTTATTGGTTAGAAAACCATATCTGTGGTTGAAAATCAAACTATTTGGTTTCTTAATGTTTAACTTTTTTGAAAACTTTTGTTTTTACCATTCATCATTTAAGTTGAAAATCAATATCTGCAAGTTATGGGAAATTACGTTTGTTATTGATAACTTATTTTTGAAGATGTTGAAAACCATATAAGTTTGCACATTTTTATTGAGTTAAAAATTCCATTAGAATATTGTGCCTGCATGTTCTTCTAAATTCATCTGTTAGCAATTAGAAAGTGAACAAAAGTATGTTTAAAAAATCTTGAAATGCTGAGAGAAGCTTATAAGTTTGCATTTCAAGGTCAATATTTAGTATTTGCATTTATAAAATATTTCTTCTTCCGTATTTCTTCAGTCATCACGTTTTCACATTTGTGAACACTAATAATTTCTAATTCAAACAAGACAGATAATTAGTACTGTTCCAGATCATATGTAATATAACAATTGAAAACTGAAGTTCAAATAAAGCCCAAGAATGATATTAGTTGATATTATGTATTGAACTGTATAGCATGTGACGCAGCGCCACCTGGTGAAATATATATTGTGCAAAGAGCGTTCACAACGCAGAAACTCTTCTCCTCCTCACGCATCAGCTCGCCTGTAGCTGTTTGATGCTGCCTGACGGTGAATACCTATCTGGGAGCAAGAGTAGGCGGTCGCCAGTAGTGAACTCGAACATGGTTTGTGACGTCGGTTCCCATCTGCTGGCCTAACCGTTTGCTACGCGTTGACGTGGTCCGCTCGAGTACGGAGCTGCCTAGTTTTCGGGTAGCCACGACCATTCACTCTCTGCTCCCCACAGGACTCTTCCTACCTCGGGTAGCGCGAACGGACCTTTTAGTTCCTAACACTGGGAAAATATGAACAGAGGAGGAGTGTGTCAGGAACGCATGGAGTGTTCACCCAGCATTTCGCTCCCAGTCCCTGGGTTAACTTCACGATTTAAAAAAGGTCAGTGACCTTTTTCATACGTGATTTGATATTTTCATTCTTGAGGCAACTACTTACCGACTGAGCCTTACAAGAAGCTTACATGCCTTACAGCTTCTGTAAAAAAAGCTAGTGGCATAGAGGGCGTACTAACCACCATAACCTTTCAAACTAATTTTCAATTTTTCGCCACTTACAAATTATTTATGAAATAAACTTTTTTAATTTCCTACAAACAAGGTTGGTTCCGGGACATTAGTTACTATGTTTTTTTGCTTGTCCTAAGTTTTTGGCCCAAAATATTGTGTAGTTTGGAAGTAAATCTGGGGAGGATTGTGACACAAATAACCTCAAAATACACACACATTAATCAAATTTAGCAAAATTAAATGTTTTTTTAATTTTGCCACAAAAGCAGAGTTCGGGGACGTCCGTTAGCATGTTCGCTATCATTCCCCAAATTTTTAAGACAAAATATTTATTATTGTAGGAAAAAAGCCGGGGGAACCTAACACTGGTAAAATCGATAATTTTTTAAGTATCACATGCCCTTACAGAAGGACCCAAATCTTGCAGGCAATCTCTTGAGACGAAATCATTCAAATAGAGATTGATAATTCACTGAAATTTGTATGGCCCGGCCTGACATTTTCGCCTGAGACGTTCCTGAAATTTCCTTCTGGTAGGGTATCACTTATTTCGAAGTTACCTCCCTTATTTTTCATATTTGCGTCCTGAAAATCATACAAAAATCATGTCTGTAACATTTAAGTATCCATTTGTTAACATAAACCATTTCAATAACTATATATAAGAAGATTTCACCGATTACCATGAAATTTCATGAAATCGGTCAGATGACAGTGTCGGTCAGCATCAACTTCTGTCACTCCCAATCCCTAACTCGATCCAGCAACTTTTTACATGAGTTTCCATTAAACACTGAACAACCATATGTTGCTTCACGTTCGACATTGCATACTTTTGCCCAAGCTAAAGTTCCTTCCCTAAACTCAGCTAACATGCGGGTTTTTAAGGTATTCACTACGCCAAGCATCAAATGTAGCTCAGGAGGCGTAATTATGCCCAACA
Source organism: Andricus curvator (assembly GCA_932195095.1). Lineage (NCBI taxonomy): Eukaryota > Metazoa > Arthropoda > Insecta > Hymenoptera > Cynipidae > Andricus > Andricus curvator. The sequence continues at coordinate 136,469 of CAKNYM010053552.1, read as the reverse complement.
GCGCCGTATCTTCAATACCCGTAATTATCGGCGAATGAATACAGCTCCTGTGTTTTTTAGCTTGGCAATCTTGAGGTCAGCAGCAATGGTTCCACCAAAACGATTGATGTCTATTTTTGATCACAACTGCGAAACATTCAACAAATTCTCCTCACAGCTCTTCACCAGTATTGAAACCTTTTACGATGAACTTCACTCTATTCAGCATCTTCCGTCGACTGGATAGAGATAGCTTAAGAAAACCTCCACTGTCAATGCCAAACTTAAGATGCACGTTGGAAGATTGCCGTCTTACATTTATATATTGCATCAGGCCTGCTAAGTTGATGCAGTAATCAAGGATTTCATCAAAAGTATATGCTACGGAGGCCTTTACTTCATCAAAGCTATAATTTTGAGAAATAAAGAAGTCATCAAGGTAGTGATTTTCAGCTGATATTTTCGACTTTAGATGTGGTTTAATAAGTTTCCTGTTTTTACGCGCCACACGAAGCACTGAAACTATACCTATTGTGGTTTTCTGGCTAAGATTACATTGAGTTTGCATATTCCTTATATTCTCTGCACAGAGTGTTGGTTCTTTTTTAACTTTACCTTCAGGTTTAGAAACAACTTTCAAGAATGATCCGCAGTGCCGTTGAGATAGGGCCAGAGTAGCATTTTTTTCAAAGTCTCCATCTTCCTTTATTTTTTCTTTTAATAATAGTGAAGTGACTTGCTCTCTAGATTTGGTAGGTAAATCCTTTATGAATTTAATAAGAGTGTGTAGACGCGTTGACAGATTACATTTATTACATTCCTGTTCCTATAATGGAGATGCAGAAAATGCATCATTCTTGAGATTGTTGCTTTTCGGAAATGAGAAAGTCTCAGAGTTTCTTTTTACAATAGAAGAGAAAAAAAGACTTTTGTGCTTATTTGAATATACAGATAGATTAAGATAATATGCAACAAAATGAAATAAAGAAAAGCGCGAGTGATAAATGAGTTTTTATGTACAATGCTAGTTAAAAAGTATTTATGAAACCTGTAAAAAAATTGTATATCTGAGACAGCATTTGAACTTTTTAGAATACGTTTTCTATGCGGCAAAACATCCCCTTTCGAAAAATTCCCCAACTTTGGCATCCTAGCAATGTCGCAAACTCGACAATAGCTAAAATGGTAACAAGTTGCTTACTCTGATAGCTCTTCTGATGGGGAGCCCGGAATGCGAAGACTCGAAGTCTTGCGCTCTGATTGACCCTGCTACCCGAACTAAATTTCAAATTTATATAAAAAATAAATCAATATTAACCTTCAATTTTTTTTATTTCTGCTCCCCAAAGCAATTTTTATGAATAATTAATCCAGATAACATCTTTAATGGTATTTATAAATAATTAATCGAAATAGATTATATTTTAATAAAATAATAAAATGTCAATATTTTTTATTTTTCTTATTTTGCACTGATTTTTAATAAATTAATATTGAGGTTTTATTATTTTATTAAAAGAATGCACTTGAAGTTTAATTTATTAATGAAAATATAACCTATTTTGATTAATTATTTGTAAAAATTGCTTTAGGGAACAGAAATAACCAAATTCAGCGGTTAACATTGATTTCTTTTTTATATAAATTTTAAATTCAGTTCGGATAGCAGGGCCAATCAGAGCTCAAGACTTCGAGTCTGCTCATTCCGGGCTCCTAATCTGGCAGCACTGTCTCAATCCGATAAATATCTCGTTTAAATCAACTGCAGATAACGGTGGTAATTGTTCGTCGTCATCGTTTTAATCCAAATGTTTTTGAACACTTTCTCAAACTTTTCCTTTTAGATTTTTCATCATTTTATTTTTTCCAAAACATAGTTAGCATACTTTCTTGTGATTCACATCATGAGTTTCAGCAACTGTTGGCATTTTAGAATGCTAAATATGCTTTTTCTTTACAAATATATGCAAAACCCTCGTTTTCCCATCGTTAACAGACATCTAAAATGGACGATTCCGTACTGTGCGCGAAAGCAATGAGCAAAATCCCCAACATCGATGACCAAAACGCTGTCACCAGTTAGCAAACTGGTCTCCACGGTTACCAAATGATTTTGGCCACCGGTTGCCATCTAGCGTCGTAAGCGGTTACTATGCGAGTTTATTACAAGCTAAGGTGCAAACAGCAAAAAAATCATAGAAATGGATTTCGCTGACGAAGACAGCCTTGCAAGTTTCGATGACCTACAAAAAATGATAGAGGAAGCAGACAACATGCGACGAGTTATGTTTTCTTTTATTTTCAGGAAAGATAAACATTTTGGGAGATATTTTTTTGTCTTGCGGGGGGATCCGCCCCCGGACCCCCCGCGGGGGCTCCGCCCCAGACCCCTCCTCCCAACTTTTCTTCAAGTTTACACATCTCGGGTTTTGCATAGTATTCTATAAAGAAAAATAGTGTTCGATACTCGAGTCCTCACGGGCCTCTCGTATCGAAATATACTATTGTCAGCAGAATATGACAAATATTTATGACGTTTATTTAAAACAACACAATATCGCAAAGATGTAAAGTTTAAAACAGTGGAGGATACAAAATAAAAAAATAAAATATTTCCACATATAACTTCGGATCTGTGAAAGCTAAAACATGGTTTTTTTCTAGTTTTACAGGACATTTAATCTACTTTATCTTGTCATGTGCACAATTTCACGTAAAAATGTACAAAAATTGAGTTATATCCAAAAAAATCTACAATGTTAACCAAATTTTCATTTAATATTCACTTCTTAACATTATTAAGACAATCTCATATCATCACAACACAAAATCTCCTAAACTCTTTGACCTAGAACATTGTTTTTAGTTTTGTGGACAATTTTATGTACTTTATTTCTAGTTACAAAATAAATTTGGTCAAAGTGCTCTGGAAACGAGCAGTTTCTGAAAAACTGATTTTTTACTCTTTTTCCGTAACTTTAAAACAGTTCCATACCTCGACGTCGTTAGTTTCCATAAATAAATTAATCAAAAAGTGAAAATCAATTGAAGAATCATGAAACGTAATTTCTCTTCAATTGAATAACTTTTGGTTAAATGTATAGACCATAGATAAAATAAATGTTTGACATGACTCATGAATTATTATTTATTTATCTATTAGAATGAAGTACCTCCTTTTCAGGGTTTTTACGGTGCGGTCGAACCGACTTAACCAAAAGTTTTTGCAAATCATATTTTGTTTTTGATTACCAAACAATAGGTTTTTTATTTTTTAACCAAAAGAGATAACTTCACGAAGCAAAAAGGCGAAATTCGATTCATGGATTGAAATGTTTATTTATTAAATTCTCATGTAGAATTGTGTAAATACAACATTTTTAATACTTGATAGACTATTGATAGCCTGATAGACTATTGTAAATTTGGCCTTAAATTGTAAAACTTTTAGTTAACAGAGGTAAAAATCAATTAAAATTGGTTCCGCTTTTCTTTTTATAATATTATACAAAAATATTATAGGATACATTATTGATAAAAATTTCAATTTAATAACATGCAAATTAATGAAAATTTGAGATGCATATATTTTATATTACATGATACTTCTCATTTCCCCATTATTACTCCAAATGCCAGAAATGTAGAATACAAATTTTTAAATAGCTGTTATTTGATGAAAAAAAAATTAAAATATATCTAGGGTAATAAGTAATAACACAAATATTGAGCCACCTTCAGTAGTGGTCCTCCCCCTCTAATTTTGGCTTGAGTATATTAAATAAGAAAATTAATATTATAAACCTGTAATGACTGTAAACAAAAATTTACAAATCTTGAGATGAACAACATATAAGGAGTTATTATTACTAGCCAATATGTCATCGTGTAACAAATTTTAATTAAGAAACTAAAAATTAATGACATGTTTCTGATTATTGTTGGAATATATACAGGTCGCGTCATATTAACCCTCCGTCTACAAACAGGGGCTTTCAAGGCACACACGATTTTTCAAACTGGAATATCTCGTCCACGGGAAAAGATTTTTATTCAAAAAGCTTTTGTTGAAAGCCAAAATCAGTTCAAAAACTTACTCGGACTTAAAAGACCCTATCTGTAAACGGAAGGTGGAAAAAAGAAGTCTGTAAACGGAGGTTTAACCACCAGATTGACATAGTATTGTCCTCATGTCTCTCTGGATCTGCAAGTCTGCATTCTACATACATGGGCTTAGATATTTAAAATTATAATTATAAGTTAAAAACTGGAAATGCCTTTTGTCAGTCGCATATTAGATTTTCGACAATCTAAGGCCGACCGATCGAATCGAAAAAAACAGATCCGACGTACCGCAAATCAATTCCACATTCGATCGACCGGCCGATCGAATTGAAAAAAAAACCGATCGGATAACAGCGCGCGTCGAAAATCGGTTTTAGACATTCGCTCGACGGGCCGATCGAATCGAAAAAACCGATCCGACCGTAGCACGGATCGAATGTCAGTTTTTCGACATTCGAAGTACGTCCAACATCGGCTCGAAATCGGATCCAATTTTTTGGCACACGTCTAAGTTTATGGTATGAATTGCCATAGATGCAGATAATTCCATAAATTTGATGCATTCGACGATCACTTTCATTGAGTTTTCAAATGTTGAGACAACTTAAAACTTAAAAGAAAAATGTACTTTTTTTAAAAGTTATTTTATCTCCAGTTTTCTTTTCATATAAAAAGTTATGCAATGCAATTCTTCGTAGGATAATAGAATTGACTAAGCTTGAAAAATATTTGGAATCAAACTTTGAAATTCCAATTTCATACTTTCTATACATTAAAGATATACAGTATATACACTGAGATGGGCTCAACATTATATTTTTTTAACAATGATTATCTGTTTAAGGGGTGTATTGTACTAGAATCTACGTAACTGACGTTACCTTCCCCCATGAGCATTCAAGGTCAAGTGAGAGGTAGACATAAATAATCAAAAATTTTGAAAATTCTATAAAATATGATGTAATAAACAATCCTTTTAATAAATTTTTTAGTTTTACCTGGAATTTTTTTCAAATATACATACATTTTGTTCATAAAAATCTTTTAAACCGTTTTCGAGCAAAAACACTCTTGTATTTTTCTTTCCCCCTCCATAACTCCCACAAAAATGTGTCTTCAGGTTTATCATTGGGAGAAATTTTACTTTACATGGATACGAACCTGTGAGAGGAAATTAAGTTGATACGTGCGGAGGCAGATTCTGTATGCTTACCCGGCTAGGCCCTTTCTCCTTATTTCATTTTGTTATGGGCGTTTACGCCACTTATTTTGCGAGTGGAAAGTTTATGCTTTCCGACCGGTGAAATAAGTCTGTGATGGGGGCACAGTGTACCGGTACACTTTATTTCCCTAGAGAAATAAAGTCGCTGAAAACAGCGTTATAATGCATCCAGCAATCATGGAGCGTATAGGATGTACTGCCATCTCTATGCATACTAGATAAGTCCCAAGTACCGCTTTATAAACTTACTATCATGTGTAAAAACATACTCCGCGCTCATAATCTAGAAACGTGGAAACGTCATGGACGTAAAAATTAAATTTTGTGTTCGACCCCCCTTGAAAATGCGCCATTGCATGCACGTGAAGCAGGCGTAATGTGGCCGCTTCCAGCCCAGTGACGTTCGCACATGCGCACTTCGCCGCCGGGCCGAAATTAAACTTCACGCCCGCTACACATACACTGCACCACGCAAGTGAGAATATGGAGAGAATTATCTTTATCTTTAAAAAAAATTGCTTCGCTGGACCCCACAGTCTCCCTTCTGCAAAGTACGCTATTTCTTCCTTTCATTTATAATCTAAAATTGTCAAGTACACCAAACATCCTCTATCTGCTTCACATGCTTGTTATCAAGGAGGGTGGGATAAAAATTATCGTGTGTATCAAGGGCGTACGGCTATTTTTGCTCGTGTGACTGCAAGTTCACACTCGTCAAAATAGCCTTCTTTACGGCCTCGATACATAATGTACTATTACATCTTTGAGAAACGTTTGTTTGTCAACGCGGTCAAAGTAGAGTTTAAGTGCCGAAATGGAGCAAAATGGTGGCGATATACCGTTACCGCTCAAGCTGTGTGATGAAGCAGTAATGTTTTTTTCTTCTGAGTTCTTTTTTTTCTTTACGGGGAGCTTCGCCCCTTGCGCCCTGAACCCCGCACCCCCACTAGGACTCCACCCTCAACCGATAAAATCTAAATTCCTTCCAAAGCCTATATCATACATTTTTTGCATAAAATATAGTGTGCGCCATGGGTAGTACGTCTTTATACGCCTCGCGTCCTTGCAGGACTTGTCTCCTTCTCGCGCTCGTCTACGACTCGTCCTGCAAACATCACTGCCGGCTATAAAGACACACGTACCACGCTTGGTACATAATTTACTATAATTTAAAATTATATTCATTCACAGAACGTTCATATGTTATTGTTAATTATTTTTATCTCAAAGCATTCCAAGTCTGGGTTTAAAATATTTCTTTTTGAAATTTTAGACTTTATCGACTAGAATTATTTGCAAACGAGACGTTTATAATTTACATTAATTTTGAAAATTTTTTGCCTTAATTTAGGGATTTTTGTCATTTAAAAGTTCTCAAGAAAAAAATTATATATTCAAGTTTTGAACGCCTTCGAGCTTTCCGAGCTAAAATTATTTACTTTCAAAACGCGTAATTGCAATCGGTTCCAATTTCATATTATTAAATTTTGAATATACTTGAAGTTTTAAGTGATCAGATTAACGAATGTTTTATTTACTATTTTGCATACTAGAAATATTGCTAAAATATTGGTTCGTACAATTATAAAAGAAACTCGCACCAGAAGCATATTTTTACTTTTAAGTATATTTAATTTGAATTAATTTGTAATTTGAACAATCATAACTTCAGGAATTTTTTTTTGAAGACTCCAAACTAAATATTACATGAATATTAATTTAAATATAAGGTTATTCATTTTTTAATAATTGAATTTGAAATTACACTGGAAATCCCATTTAAGTGCGGTTACGGGAATGGTCCTGAATCGCCTTAATTGAAATTGGACAAAACATTCGCTCGCTCCGAACGTAAAAATTCAGGGTCGTGTGAAGTATTTCCAATTCAAATACATAATATAACGCATCGTTAGCGCGTGAGTACCTTTGCACTGCCTTTCGGTCCCGCGGCCTCCACATCAACAAAATGCCGAGGACTGAAATTCTAGGAACGGCGTAAATAGGAGTTATTTAAATGGGATTCTGAGTTTAATTGATTTGAAACGCTCTCAACTCAAAAATGTCGAACTATCAAAGCTTGTAATTACAAAACATTTTTTGAAACTTTGAATAAGGATTCATACAAATATAAAATGTTGAATTTCAAATGCAATTAATTTAACATTGTCTAATTATAAAACTTCAATGAGAAATTATTCAATTCCTAACGCTGCCCATTATTTCAATAAATTTAATATAATTTCACTAAAGACTAAGCTTAGTATGAAACAGTATCGAAAGATAATGAGGCTACGGAGACATAATGTCAAAATTATGTTTTATATAGAAAATAGCAGAAAAGAGTCAGGTATCGCATTACGATAATGCAAAAATTATAAGGGAAATTTATAAAATGCGTTAAATAAGAGAGGAAGGAGTTCAAAAATAAGTACTATTCATCCATCAAACCGCAATTAGAAAAAATATATCCGTACATTTATATACAACAAATTCCACTTTTAAAGCTAATATCTCCAAAACTAAAACCATCCTTCATTAGAAAATAAAATATTTTATGTTCTTTTGCAGCGGACCTTCAGCAGCACCACACATTACATTGACTTCACCAGATTGGTAAAGATTGGCCTCTTTCTGATAATTACCAAGTACATTACTATTCGACATCGCTACAAGTATTGTGTAACAGGTATTGTGTAATGCACCTTTTTAGGTTTAAAATGCGTAGCAGTTGAGTTAAGCTTTATCCATAAACTGCAAGAAAACATAACTGTATTTCTCTACAACCCACAAGTATTTATATTTTCTAAGCATGAAAGCTGTCAAAAATAAACTATTTTATAAAAGAACCAATGATTGCCTTCCATTTAATATCATAGGAGGAATAAAAAATACACCGAGAAACTTTCCATTATACAAAATGATTTAAATGAATTAAAATAGAGTGTATATATACATACATATATATAGTATAGTATATATACTATATAGTGGTAAGTATCCCCGTCTGTTACGCGTGAGACCAGGGTTCGATTCCCTGCCGGAGATGCAAATGGCAGCCTTCAAGACCCTGAGCTTGTCGACAGAAGCGCTATGAAACACCTCAGCGCTGGAGAGACCTACAGATACCTGGGCGTACCACAGAGCCGCATTTAGGACGTGACATCTATAAAGGATAGTTTCCGAAGCAGATACAAACGTCTCATCCGGCAGATTTGGTCTTCCGAAATGTCGGCGAGGAAAAAAGTATCTGCAATGAACATGCTTGCCGTCCCGGTAGTACTCTATTCATTTGGAGTGATTCCATGGACGAAGGACGAGCTCAGATCCCTTGATATCGGGTCACGAAAGGTTATGCACATAAACAAAAGCACGCACCGTAAGTTTTCTGTTTCGGGACTCTACGACTCACACCGTCAAGCTGGTCGCGAAATACTGAATCTTGAATGTCTTCACAACAGGAATATTCTGGGTACAGCACATATAGTCGCAAATGGATGAGACTCTCTTCTTAAAATGGTCAGAGGGCACGATCACAAGGACAATTACTTTACCGAATATTTTAGGTACAGTCGTTGCTGCTCTCTTGAAGGTCTTGATATCTCTCCTCCTTTTCCTTCTTCTTGGCAGTGATGTTGCTGTCGGCCGGAGCCGAGAATTCGATCACGAATATGGTTCGTTTCTGAAAGTCTTGGAGAACGATGTCAGGCCTCGAGTGTGCAACGGTGACTCCTGTCCAAAAATCGTAGTTCCAGAAAATTTAGCACTTCTCGTTTTGGACAATTGACTCTATCTACCTTGGAGCGTTCGGCAGGGCAGGGCGGAGTCGCGGCCAACACCGTAAGAGCGACAAAGATGGTACTCAGCGTGTGCATGACACGCTCTGCACCAATCGCTGGGAACTTCTTAACATAAAATGTGGTCACGGTATACTAAGGTCGAAATGACACCGTCCTGGCATGCGAAAATGAAACCCTCTTTACCTGAATTGAGCCCTGATGATCTGAGGAAAGCGAAAGTTTGCTCCTTCAACAAGGACTGTTTTTCTACATTTCTGTGAAAGTTTCCGTGCATTTTCTTGTCGAGTAGCTGTTGGTGAAAATTTTCAACTTCTGCTTTCTTCACTTCAGCTTTCAGAAGTGAAGCATCTCAATGGAGTAATGCACCTTCCTCACTTCTGATGTTAAAATTCAGGCCAAGGGTCTCGGCCGCTTGCTCCGCGGCATTGTAAAGAAACGCTCCTTTGCCAATCATCTCGTAGTTCTTCACCATTTTTAGCAGAGGATCTCTGCCATTTCCAACGATGTAAGCTGTACTCCGAACAATTCGGTTATGAAGACATTGGAGATTCAGAAGTCCGCGTCCGCCTTAACGGCGTGAGATGTTCAATCGCGGAACGGACGCTGACCCATTGCGCCTCTTCAGCGATCACCCTGTTTCTGTCGAAAATCCACCCAAGCCCAAAGAAGTAGAGACTTTTTTGAGAGACGTACGCAAAATCCCGAAAACACTGGAGTTGAAAGAAGATACTGATAATATCATCCTTTTCAAGGAGTTTTGCGACAACCTTAGGGGTACGAAGGGGTACGAAGAACTTTTCCGCTGCAGGACCAGATGGTATCAAGAACTTCTGGTGGACGAAGTTTACTTCTGCACACCAACATCTGGCCCGCATATTCACCTAATATTTAAGGTCGGAAACAACCACTTGACAGTGGCTGGTGTTAGGAGACACTATACTCCTACCAAAAAAAGGCAGCTTGTCCAACCCAGAGAATTACAGGTCAATAGCTTGTTTGAAAACACGGTATAAGATCTTCACAGCTATCCTGAACAACAGGATTGTTCGAAGAATTGAATCTGTGTGGAGAGAGATGTACGAACAGGTTATAGACTTATCGTGTGTCTGTTGGAAAGCTTGAAGGTTCATCCACACATAGTGGGATGCATGAGAGAGATTGATGCCCCTTTGAAAAACTAGATTTACTATTTTATTTGGAAATTATCGTTTGACAATGAACAGCGTCACCTTCCAGAGGGGCTTGTTTCAGGGCGGCACCATAAGCCCTCTACTCTTTTGCATCAATCGTCTGACACTATCTTTTGCACTACGCAGTTGTCCTGGGTACTTCTGCGGCGAAAAAAATCATCGCTTGTTTAAGGTCACTAATGTATTTTCTGTGGATGACCTGAAGATCTATGCTTCTAGTTCAAAGGAACTCAAGAGTGCTTTAAATATCTTCAAGGGGTACACAGGAGAGATTGGTATGGACTTTGGATTGGACAAGAGTGCCAAGATTAATCTGAAGCAAGGACGAATTACTGCCGTTCCCGGGGACCCTGAGCTTGTAGATATGAGTGCTATTAGACATCTTGACACTGGAGAGATCTATACATGTCTGGGCGTGCCTCAGAGCCGCATTCAGGACAGACTTGGTCTTCCAATCTGTCGGCGTTGAACAAGGTATCTCTGACTAACATGCTTGCCGTCCCGGTTCTACTCTACTCGTTTGGAATAGTTCAATGGACGAAAAACGAGCTTACACTATGTTATAAGTTTCTTTTTTTAATATCAGTGGTTAAAGAAAAAGTAAAGTCAGAAAAATGAGGCAAATTCGGTTATAAAGACAACTATTCTGACAGCTTCTTTTTACTCCGCTTTTCTTCTGGGATGTCTCAAATTGCAGCTATTCGCATGTACAATTGAGATACAAAATAAAGTATGCTATGTCAGAGTTTTATTTTTTTTATATCAGTGGTTTAAAACAATGTAAAATCAGGAAAATGAAGCAAATTTGGTTGTCAAGACCCCTATTCTGGAAGCTGTTACTTTTTTCCAATTTTCTTCGCGGACGACTCAAATTGAAGCTATTAGCAAGTATAATTGTGGAAAAAAATAAAATGTACTGTGTTTTAATTTTCTTGTTCGATATCAGTAGTTAAAAAAAAAGTAAAATCAGAAAAATGAGGCAAATTTGGTTATAATGACCCCTATGCTGGCCGCTTTTTTTCTGCCGATTTTCTTCTGGGATGTCTCAAATTGAATCTTTTTGTATTTACAATTAAGATGAAAAATCAAGTATGCTTTGATACAGTTTTCTTTTTTTTGATATCAATGGTTAAAAAAAAAGTAAAGTCAGAAAAATGAGACAAATTTAGTTGTAAAGACCCCTATTCTGGAAGCTGTTCTTTTAGTCTGATTTTCTTCGCGGTTGACGCGGAGGGATTCTGGATGGATAGGGGGTTAAGACCCTGTATCCATTTAGCCCAACGCTTTTTGCGATTTAAATCGCGTATATGGAAAGTAAGCTAGAGGCCGGAGTGGTAGGAGGAGTTAGGGTGGGAGGGGGTAGAATTTGGTCACTCGCGTATGCAGATGACATAGTGTTTCTGGCAAGAAGCGAGGAGGCCTTAAAGGAGATGTTGAAGAGGTTGAGAAGATACCTGGATAAGAAAAGGAGTTGAATGCGGAAAAGTCCAAGGTTATGGTGTTCAGAAAAGGAGGTGGAAGGGATAAAGAACGGGAGTGGAAGTGGTAGGGAAAGGTGGTGCAGGAGGTGAAACAGTTTGTGTACCTGGGCTTCTTGTTTCGGAGAAATAGAGGAGTGGATGGTCACATAACAGAGAGAGTGAGGAGTGCAAATGTGACGATGAGTCAGGTATGGGGGTTGGGAAAGAAGTTATTCGCAGATGATTTTGGAAGGATAATGAAATTGTTTAACTCATTAGTGATGAGTGTGCTATTGTATGGAGTAGAGGTGTGGGGGTGGAAGGAAAATGAGGAGGTAAATAGGACACAGGAGAGGTATGTAAAGTGGGCACTGGGATTGGCAAGGAATACGCCTAATTATATTGTCAGGAGGGAGAAGGGGAGAACGATTTTAGGGATTCTAACGAGGAGTCAGGCGTGTAAATATGAGGAGAAATTTTTGGAAGAGGGGGCAAGTAAGCTGGTCCAGGAGTGTTGGTGGGACAAGGAGAACAGGAGAGGGGGAGGGAAGATGGAGGGTGAAAGGGAAAGGTATTTTAGAACGAATGGACTGCAGATGGATAAAGTCAGAAGGATGCATGAGGAAGGAAGGAAGGTATATGAGATGAATAAGAAAAACGGCATGGAGAAAGGTTAGGCAGCAGGGGAGGAGAGAATGAGAGAGTCAAGATTTAACGGGAACTATGGGTGGATTATGGCAAGGGAGAGAGCGCAATATTTGTGTGAGAAAGGAGAGAAAGGAAGTCAAGAGCTTATAGCGAGGATGAGATGTGGATGTATGGAGGGTTTTAATAGGTTCTGGCTTTCTAGGGAGAAGAGGATGTGTGAAGTGTGCGGGAAGGCGGATGCAAGAGTGGAGCACTGGTTGGAGGAGTGCGTGTAGCTGGAAAGAAGTGGGATAAGCTGGAGGTATTGATGCTGAAAGGGGGGAAAAGCGGGCAGTAGCATGGGTGAAGTGGGTGTTGGGTAGGATGGAGAAGGAAAGATTGCAAATAGAAGGGGAAGTAGATATAAGTAACCTGTATATATTGTAAATAGTAGATAAGTATTCGGTATTAGCCGCGGAGGCAGAGTTTGGCAATGCGAGAAAGTAGGGACATGCGTAAGAGGCGAGGCGAAGCGAGGAAGGCAAGGCGATAAGAGCGAGCGGCATTAGAGATAAGGTGCGGATGGGTGTTAGTTTTAAGGGTTTCCAGTGGGCACAAAACCATGAACATCCCAAGAAAGTCCTTGGGACGTTCCTAGGACGTCCAATGTCAGTCCAATCAACGTCTCTAAGACGTCCAATGTCCTAAAGACGTCTTAAAGACATAGGGCGTTTTCAGGACATCTTTCGTACTGACATTAGACGTCTTAAGAGCATCCCTAGGATGTCCAAAAGGCATGTTCCAAAATACGTCTTAGGGATGTCCCGAAGACGTCTCTAGGACATCCTTAATCTTTTTGCCCAATGGGTTAGTTTTTAAGAAAATTCTGTACAAAATGGAAGTGTAAGCAAGTCAATTTTTAAGGCCAGGAGGCCGAAAAATAAACGTTTATCTACCAATTTTTCTTTTTTTTTATATCAATAGTTCAAAAATAAAAAAAATGAGGAAAATTTTGTTATTATGTCCCTGTGCGGCAGGCTTTCCTTTTAGTCCGATTTTCTTCGAGAATGGATCAAATTAAAGCTATTCGGAGATAAAAAATAAAGCATGCTATGTAATAGTTTTCTTTTTTTGATATCAGTGGTTACAAAAAAAGTAAAATCAGAAAAATGAGGCACATTTGGTTATAATTGCCACCTACACGGACAAAATTTATCCGTAAAAAAGTCACGAACTAGTAGCTAGGTCTCGGATATGAGAAAAATTCAGCAGATATTTATGTATTTTCGTAAATAACCTGCGAACTTTGAGAAAGATTGAGGAACTCGATGTGAAAATTCTAAAACGGTTCATCACTTTTTTTTACGTGAATAATTACAAAAATATTACGAGTGATTGGGAAAAGATTCTCAGAGCACTCACGAGCTTGCCCGACAAATCTGGGAACTCCAAACTAAGTCGCCCTGTACGTGGGCCACGCGCACACGCGCGGTGCGTGTGTGCGCTCGTATGTGTGCCTCGAGCTCGTCGAATGAGTGGCTAGAAGTTTTATAATACCTATTTTGTTTGGCCTCGATGGCTGCGCGTGTTTACGCACTCCTGGTTTATGTTTAGAAACTGGTGAGTCAGCAGTGGTTGAGGTTCGAATCTTCTCTGAGTTGCGAATTTATAAATTAATATAAAATTAAATCGCACAAATAAAATTTTTCCTCTTTTTATTTCAGTCTGAAATTTTCAGGAACTGTTCGTAGGAAATTCGAACTGTTCGTAAGAAACTTCGAAATTGCAAAATAAAATTTGCTATGTTGTGGTTGTCTTTATTTTTATATCAATGGATAAAAAAAAGGAAAATATTAAATGCGAGAAAAATGTGGTTTATTTAGACCGCTATGCCTAAAGCTGTTATTTTAGTTTGACTTTTACGGAGAGGGCTCAAATTATATCTCTCGACGTTTAGAGTTGAGATTACAAATAAAATTTACAATCTTATACTTTTCTTGGCATTTACAATTGCGATGCAAAATAAAGTTTGTTATGTTATAGTTTTCGTTTTTTGATATCAGTTATAAAAAAAATTAAATAAGAAAAATGAGGAAAGTTTTGTTATTAAGACCCCTATGCTGGAAGCTGTTCTTTTAATCCGATTTTCTTCGGGGGTGGATCAAATTGATGCTCTTTGCAAGTAGAATGAAGACAAAAGAATAACATTTTCTATTTCATATTTTTCTTTTTATTTTATGCCAATGGTTTAAAAATAAGAAGAATTAGGAAAATGTTGTTATTTAGACCCCTGTGCTGCAAGCTTTCCTTTTACTCCGATTTTATTCGAGGATGGATCAAACTCAAGCACTTGGAAGGTACAATAAAGATAAGAAATAATGTATGCTATGTTATATTTTTCTTTTTCTGATATCAGTGGTTAAAAAAAGTAAAATCAGAAAAGAGGCAAATTTGGTTATAAAGACCCCTTTGCTGGAAGCTGTTGGTAGATTTACTTTTAGACCGTTTTCTTCGCAGATGACTCAAATTGTAGCTCTTAGCAAGTAGAATTAAGAGAACAAATAAAACTTACTATGCTATATTTTTCTTTTTTTATACCAATGGTTCAAAAATGAGAAAAATAAAGAAAATTTTGTTATTTAGACCCCTGTGCCACGTGCTTTTCTTTTTTAATTTGATATGTTGTCGTTTATTTACAGTCAATATTTGAGGCAGATTTGTGTAAAAAAAGATTTTACATGAAAATCCTAAAATTCAGTTGTTATTTATTTAATATTTTTATAACAATGACAATTTTTAAAAGTCAACAATTTTTTTTGTAGCTAAGCCTCTCCAGCAAAGTATTTTGAGGCAGATTTGCGTGAAAAAAACCAAAAATTTTGCGCAAAAATGGCAGAATGTTCCTTTTACTTATGCAATTTATTTATAAAAAATGACAATTGTTAATACTCATGAAGATTCTGCACTTAAGCTTCTCCTGTAACTAATTAAAAACCAAATATTCTGCACGAAAATGCCAAAATTTTGCTTTCGTTTAAAAAAATTGACAATTTTTAATACTTATAAATGTTTCGTAGTTGTAAATGTAAGTCACAAGCTAATGTAAGTATTCTAACTATACGTACCTGAATTTATGAACGTTCAAATGTACAAAATCGTTTTTTCCAATTATATTTTACGTATAAATATTCTTCCAAATATAGTTTAAAATAATGCATTATAAGTTTCTTTCGATAATCTATTATTTTCAATGTGCAAATTTAAGTAAACAAATAATTTAGCACTATTTCTCGTTTACAAAGCCATCAATAAAATAACGTCTATTTGAACGTTCAGAATCTCAAGCACATTCTGATTATATTAGTCTTAGACTGCTTAGAAATTATGAATTTAAAATCCAAGAATCAAAATTATTAAATGTAAGTGTCAATGTGAACTACACATTAATGTATTAAAAGGAAATAAAACTAATTTGATGTATTTTAAAAAGTTTCCTCACTTTCTTCCTTCCTTCATTTTTATAAGAAACCGACCAATAGATATAGCATTGTTCTGATTTCAAGTTAAGGTAACGTTATTAATTTAAAATATAATTCGTCTAATTGCCCAGGTCTATTTGGCGGCATTTGGCCTATTGCTCAGGCATTAGGCTAAATGCCGTATACGTCTAAGTGCCTACGACATATATATGGACATTCTATGGACATAGCTACCTGAATTAGGCTGCAGAGGCGCCACTATACTAAAAGTTGTGCTCCCTCTGGGCAGACTTACTCTCAGTTTATCTCTGATGCTAGACATATATTTATACGAGAGATTCAAAGATAAGTGTTAAATATGAATTTAAAAAAAAATGTTTTGAGAAATTTTTAATAGTAATAAAAAATTAACTAATTAAGCTTTTTAAAGGTCGAAAAGTTTTATGGAGTCCACTAGTAATCAAAATTAAAAGTGTCAACTGATTATGAAAAATCTTTAAAAAAAATGTTCACTCATATTCACCCCTTTTTCAATTTTTTCTAGAAGGGCTGGTTTAATGAAAAAATTAATACAATAAAAAGATGTATTCCATAGAGAAACAACTTTCATCTGAACAGTTTTCCAATACAAAAAATAATGATTTTGAAGTCAATCAAGAAAAACATGTTTAACATATATGTCTTCTTTAATTAAATATTAGTTGTGTAACATAATTAAAGCCAAATCCACCAACAACTATTCTAAAATATGGTGTATGTTTAAAAAAATGTTTAAAAAATTATATAAACCTTGAAAATAATGACTTTTTATGTAAAGAAATATGTATGAACATATAAATTATTAATATATGGTATTTTTGTTACAATCATCACTTTTATTTAAAATTTCATCAATTTTAGTTAAGAGCAAGTCATGTTTCTATATGGTTAAGCACCAAAATCAAGTATTTTTTTATTATTAAAAGTTTATAGTCGCATCAACTGCCAGGGTCAATAGCGACTGTACTATAGGGTTAATTGTAAACTGTAGGGTATCTGTGGGGTAGTATACGAAGGGACAGAAGCGAAGCTTTCTGAAAACACATCCAGCCTCGCTACCTGCTTTGGGAAGCGAACCCGCACCAGCGTGGCTGCCAAGACTGCAGTGTTGAGACATAAGACAATCACGATACCGTCTGAGCCACGTTAACTGCCTAATCAAGTATTTTTTTACATAATTTTTTTTATAATATAAGTTAAGCCTTAAAACCCTATGAATATTAGGAGTATTTTTCGAAATCTGTTGCAACAATTGTTTAAACATTTTTTTTAAACAGTGTCGTTAGTTTTGAAACAAAAATTCTGAAATTATATTTGTAAAGCTCATTAGAAAACAAAACTTTTACGTCTCTTTACATTTTTCATACAATAAACCGTTTTCAAGTTAGAGCGTTATAAACAACTAAATTGGCACTAAAATTGACACATTTGCAGGTAGTTATCACAGAACCTATCGGACCCGAAAATTTCGAAAAAAAGGCAAATTGCATTTCAAGACACGTACGCCACACAGGAAGAAGACATTTTCTGATCGAAATAAAACTTTTGTTAATTGAAAAAAATTAAAAGACTGTTTTTTTGACAACTGCGTATGGAATATTGTACATATAGTTGATGAAAAAGCCGTTTTTCAAATTTGTCTTTGAGCAAAAGTTTTCTTTCGATTGGAATTTTTTTTCCTGTGTGGAATTGTTAGAGATAAACGTTTATTTTTTTAGCCTGCTGGCCTTAACAAATTGACTTGCTTACACTTCCAT
>CAKNYM010053552.1:42528-94650 GCA_932195095.1 Andricus curvator | reverse complement strand
ATATATATATATATATATATATATATATATATATATATTAACTAGTTTTATATAACGGGTCTTTCTGTCGTCTGCTTTCTGCGATATTCGCAGCGCGAAGTGACTTTCTAACGGGCGATATTGCCCGTGAACTGTTAAAAATCTTGTATATTTTTAAAAGGTAGACATGTTCAATTTTTACACTCTGTAGAGCAAGCCTGCACGCTACAACTGTCGTTCAGCGTCTGCACCATAATTTTCCGGGGTGCTTCTGCAAGATCCTTCGATTTAATTAAAACAACTCATTTTGTCTAATAGTGAGATTTTTCAATTTCACGGGCTTTTGGTGATGGAAGATTAAATGTGTGTCATCCGCGGGCGGCCCCATATGGAGGAGGGGTCGTCCGAGGAAGGCTCGGGCTTCACAAGGGTAGCTATCGGACCCGATTTCTCTCCAGGATCTACGTGAGGCTTGCCCGGATTCCCATGCTTTTCCACCTATTGCTTGGGGTAAGTTTCCACTATTTTTCTTTATCTTGTTCCTTCTGTTCAGTTTTCTTTTTTTTTTACTGTGACTTTTCTTCTTTGCATTAAACAAAACATTAAACTTTTTTGTTTCAGCGTGCCTGGTGCTAGTCACGTATTTTGTTTGTGTGGCCAGCATGTCCATATGTTAGAGAAAGAATTCCGGTGCAAGTGCGAGACGCTTGTCCATGACAGTGAAGACACTAATAAGTGTCCTGCTTTTGTTTGTAGTTTTAATTAATCTTGATCTGGCGTTTATATTAATTTCATTCCCTTTTTTCATAGGTCCAAAACCGGAAGTGATCTGGATAAATGATTTTTTTTGGACTGATTGAATAATTTCTATTTGCATTTTATTTTTTATTTATTTTATTTTTCGTTTTCTTCTTCTTATTTTCTTCTTATTATTATTTTGATTTAAAAACCATGTTTTGATGTGACAACTCCAGGTCTTGCTTGTGTTTTTATTAGATTCTTTAATTTTCACTGGTGTTGTCTTTTTATTTGTACGATTCGTGGTATTGCTTGTCTGTCTAGCTTATTTAGTGATCTCATCTCGCTGGCGATGTAGGTCCATTAAGTCACAGCTGTCATGCAATCTCGTGGCTCAGTGGTTAACCGCTGGATTCATGCGCTCGACATCACTGGTTCGCATCTCGAAGTATGCAATATTCTTTTATTCGTATTTTATATTATATATTATATAATTTATATTTATTCATAATTATAATTATATAATTTATAAAAAATTTAAATGATATATTATATATATGTTTTTTTAAATATTTATTTTTTGTGTTTGTTTTTGTGTTGTTTGATTGTGTTAAACAATAGGGATTATTTTTATTATTATTATTATTTTATTGTTTACTTTTGTCTGAATTTCCAAAATTTCTGTGTTTTCTCTATTATCCCTCCAAAATGGTGGTGTTCTAAGTTGCTTGAGTTCCTTATAGTTGAAGAATCTCGAATTTAACATTTTAGCCACCAATTTGTTTCCAACTTTTAAATTTAAATTTTAATTGCACCTTTACGATCGAGTTTGTGAAGCACTTCCAACTCGCTATGTGTATTAGATCTATTGCGCCTGAGTGCTAAAAGGACTAGTAGCTCAGTGGTTACCCTCTTGCCTCACGTGCACGAGAGCACTGTTTCGTATCTCGACGTATGCAATATATATATATATATATATATATATATATATATATATATATATATAAGTTTGTCATAAGAACAACCGCAGGATTTCGCTGGGAGCGGGTGCTAATCTGAAAAATTGCACCCGCTCCTAGCGAAATCGCGGTAAAATTTCAGCTCTAACCACGTCTCACGACTATATATATATATATTATAACTGGATTTTTGCTAGTTATTTTTATTTTCCAAATTACTTTATTATTTTAATCAATTTTCAATCCAGAATATTAACTACTATCGGCGCAAAAATTATAGCACAATCACATCCTTCCGGGAGATTGTAAATAATTACAGAGCCTATCCGTTGCAGTTTGGAGTTTGAATCGCTTTAATATCTTCATTAGAACTGAAGATAGTATAGTTGTACATTTTTGTAATTTTAAGCAACAATTTTTATTGCTTCTTAAATTTGTCAACTGCAATTTGTTCACAAATTTTTTCCTCATATTCTTGAATTTTTTCAAATTTTTCCCATTGCCTCTTGTATAAGAAATAATGCTCTAAACTTAATTCTTCTTAAATGTGCCCGAAATTCCTTACTTTTTTACATTTTTTCAGTCTGCAAAGCACAAAAAAATGTTCACATTACCGTCTTCAAGCTCATTAACGTGGAACACTTTCAGCTTTCAAATGACTATTTACTTATTACTCTAGCATTTTTTTTGGCTGAGTTGTTAAGCTTCAAAGGCAGATGCCTATAATTATCGCGCCAATAGTAATTTTCAATGGATTGCCTGAAGGGCGCCAGATAGTTTAATGCCTAACGACGGGCCGTTCAAGTAACACGTAAGCATAATTTTCCCTATTCTTGACCCCCTTCCCCCCCATTGTAAGCATATTTTCGCATTACGAATATACAACAATAAGCTTCTACTTAGACCCCCCCTCCCACTCAAAATGCTTACGTAATACTTGAATAGCCCCCTATCAAAAGGGATACTTTAAATTACTACAATAATTCTGAAAGAGTAAATGACTAATTGCTCGACAGATCCAGCAGAGTGGCTGGGTAAGTAATACCCCGCGAGAGAGGATAGGTCAAGATCAGAAAGAAAATAGTACTCATTCGAATAAAATGTATAATTGAGAATAATACGGAGTCATCAGTTCAAGAGATTGGGCCATGTCCCACTCAATCCGCTGCGAATGGCACGAACACCGCCATTTTAACACCGAACTAACTTCTTTCTTATAGAATGGTCAGAGTGACCACTTGAACAATGTATGGTGTTACAATTTTTAATTTACTCATTTTCTTACTTTACCGCACTAGTGTGGGTCCATGCTGACCCATAAAAATACATAAAATTTTACTTTAGGCTCACTGACGCGATTCAAGAAGTATGACCTTGTCCCAGGTCAGCAACTAATAAATTTCAACGGCGTGTGCTTATATATTTGTGCGGACACCTGCACTCGCTTGGAGTTTAGAATAATGAATCAATTCAGAGTGACGTCTCCATCCTGGGTGAGAGAAGCGACCGAGGGAAAGAGACGATTTCCAGTTGGCTCTCAGCAGCCTGGCACTCTTGTACGAGCGGGAATCTCATCCACTGTGCATGTGCTAGAAAACCTCCTCTTCTCAGTGCCTGGCAAAGTCATACGTCCACTCCAGCCTACCCCGCTGGTATTGTAATTCCGGTCTGATGACCTAACCCTCCATTTTTGACAGGTGGTGAGTTTTCTCGCTTGTAGGTTAATTGATTTATTTAAAGTGGTGAAGTTAGTTTGTTAGAGTAATAATGGATAGAAAAATGAATCAGTCAGTTATGATTTGATATTAGCCATCGAACTCTTATATTCTAAGCTAATATTTCATTTAGTATTTTAAATTATTATTGAACTTAAGTAATTGAATCTAAGTAGAGTTAAAAAAATTACAACAAATACTAGTATTTCTCTTAAATACTAGCCGTAGAACTCTTATATTCTAGGCTAGTATTGTGACTGTTCGCAGATAGCCCATGTATTTTTGATTCATTAGTCTAAAATCATTTCCCCAGTGAATTCTGGAAGCTAATTAGTATGAATTCTATTGTTTCTGTGCGGAGTAACGAATCACCCCGTCAAAACTCCCCCTTCACAAGATTCGGCCCACTGGGGCGAATACCAGGCAGGTACCTTCATCTTTCTTTCTCGATTTTTCAAAAACGAAGAAAATGGTTGAAAATGGCAATGAAAAAAAAGAAAATGGCAATGATAACAAAATAATTGTTCTGAGGAATCACTTAAAATTAGTTCATCCGCTCTATAGTCGGACTGGTGTGGTATTTTAAATCTACTAGCTTATCATTACTCAATGACTAAGTGTACTTTTTATATTCTAACTGAATTAATCCTACTAGGAGTAACTCTAAGGGACCGAGGTTCCTACGATGAACCCCGAAGCTACTTATTATACTTCACATAATTTAATTTACTTATTGGTAATTTACTATGAGCTGGCTTAATTCAAATCATGCAGATGAATAGTGCAAGGATTTTATTCAATTAAAGACGTCTAGGTCACGGTTAGCAGTTTCAACGGTTTCAAGACCGGGCCCCTATGTAGAATATGAGCGAGTACGGAGTGTCACTCGATTACCCATTCCCGAGTCTGAGTCTGGGTGGGGTTCATTATTCCCCAGCCCTCAGCCAACATTAATTTCCGGATCCTCCCGAGCCTCCTCTCGGTCATCACGACGTTCCTCTTCAGCTTCCGAATCGCTGATGTCGAACAGCAGCCTGTCAAGTTCCGCCAACTCCTCCGGATTATCCGGTTCATCCTCGGGTTGCGGATAGATGGTTCCTGTACCAAGGGTTTCTGCTGAATATGGTTACAATAATTAATAAGCAGTTGCGGATAATTGTCCAGGGATGGTCCCGACGGAATATCCCCTAAGCGGAGGCGTAACAACCGTGCCGAAAGCTGAATGGCACCTGGGTAAGGTACCTCCAGCGGTGACTCTGGGATACCGGGCGACCTCTCAGAGTATGCAGCCTTATGTTTGCATGCGGGGTCCACAAGGATGGACGAACTCTTTTCCCTAGCTGCTCTTGGGAACAACAATGACAACACCAAACATAGCTGTAGTAAGTGCGGTTCAAAACAATCGAACTCGCGGGGCTCCCGACAATGGGTCGGACAACAATGCCGACTACCCTAGAGTTGGAGGAGGCAATCAAGGCGGAGTCAATGTGATGGACCGGCAGGATCTAAATACTTTTGAGTGGACGGATCAACTCAGGGACGACCTGCTGGAGTGCTATGATACCACCAGTATGGCCCCTCAACGAAAAAGGGCCCGCATTTTCACCTCATATCTAAAGTTGAAAGAGCGTATTCCCGAGTGGTTGGTGGAAGGGCGCACAGTGCTCCTGCCGAAGATGGGAAACTTAGCTGACCCCAAGAATTACAGGCCAATAACTTACCTGAACACGCTGTATTGGATCTTCACAGCTATCCTAAATGATAGGATTGTTCGGACAATTGGACCTGTGTGGCGAGAGATATTGAGTACAGCCACGGAAACAGCCTGGCGCCATCTTTTGCCTAAAAGCGTCAATTTCTTAGGGATGAATTCCACTTGTTTACATCCGATTGAAAATAAATAAATGTACACTGAAAATAAGAGTTTAACTATCAAATAACGAAAGGGTCTTTGGGAAAACTTATAAAATCTCGATTCCGCGAAAAAAACTTTTGCTCGAGTTTATTGAACGGTTTAATCGGAGTTGAGTTTTGAATTTATCTGTCGATGACAGGTCTATCGCATTACAAATTTCACATAAAGCACTTAAATATTCTTGTTTTTCGAAAAAGGTATCTGGGCAAATTATTGTGTTAATTGGGTAAATAATATTATATATAATCGCATATATATACGATCTATTATTTTTGTAAAAGTAATGCTAGTTGTCAGATTTTAAGGTTAGAAAGTTTAATTATCCCAGAATATTTATGGAGTATATTTTATTTTAATTTAAATGAAATTAAGTATTTTATTATTAGTATTATTTTTTTACTTAAAATTATTTCTATTGGTCTAGTGGAATATTTATTAACATTGGTTAATCAATTTTCAATTATGCAAACAAATTCCATTTGTTTAAAATCAATTCAGAAATATAACAAAATTATTGTTTCCAACAATCAGAAGTTTTAATATAAATAGCAGAAAAGAAAAACTAACAAATTTGGTGAAAAAAATATTGTTGAAACAAATTAAAGGTTTTTGAAAATAAATAATAATTTATTACCTCAACGATCGGAAAATATCTGAAAATATATTTATGTCACTTAACGATAATACAGAAATATTTTTTATAAAAAAAAACGAATTTTTGAAAAAAAAAAATTTAAGCAAGTGGAATTTGTTTAAACATTTGAAAATTAATTAAACAGTGTTGATCAATATTCCACTGAAGAAATAATTTGTATTTGTATTTGTATTTATTCATGAAAAGTTCCTAGGGCTAAATAGCCCTATAAGGAACAGGTGATACATATGACAATTAAAAGGTGACGGCGATCGATTTGACAATTGAAATCAAAAATAGATATTAGCAAAGGTTAAGAACTAAACTATAATACAAAAAATTGGATCCGGGATATCAACAGAAGGTTACTATAAATATACATACGCAAATATACATACTTAAAAGTAAATACGCATTCATACACATACTCATATATATTTTAATTATGAATTTAAGTGTTACCAATGTGTGATTTCGAGGGTGGGATTTGATGTGTTGAATAAGTGACTAAAAAGGAGTTTGCTAAAATGAAATTGTGAAGGTGCATTTCTAATGGTTATAGGTAGTTTGTTCCAAAGGCGAGCACCACGAATAACAAAGGACCTTTGCATTTTACACGTACGGTGTGGCTGAATTTTTAATACTGTTTTCCTTTCACGGAGTTTGGAATGTGTTGGTTGATCTTTGTCAGTGAAATGGAAGAGGTTGAGAAGATAGTGCTTAGCTCCATTACTGAATAGGCTATAAAGTAAATTACCCATAAAAAATTGTCTTCTTTTGGCGACGTTAAGGAGTCCTGCTCTTTCTCTATACTGAGTAATATGTTCACTTTTGGGGATGTTATAGATGAACCTAATGCAAGCATTAAGCGTACGCTCAAGCTTGGCATTTAGCTCGTCAGTAATATCGTCATATACCACACAGCCGTAGTCAAAGAAAGGAAGGATCAGGCTTTTGACTAGGAGGATACGCGTTGAAGTAGGAAGTGATTCCTTATTCCTGTTAAGCTGTTGGAGGACTCTAAAGGTTTTCCTTGAGATATCCGCAACGTGTTCATTCCATGTAAGAGAGCGATTAAGAATATAGCCCAGATCTTTCACAGAATCCACAAAGGGGATGATACGCCCATCGATCAAGAGAGGAGGCAAGGTTGCAATTGTTGCAAGTGAAGGAGAGGCAGAGGGTCCTATGATTATAGACTTAGTTTTAGCAGGGTTAAGAGTGAGACCGTTTGTCAAGGCCCACTGCATCACCAGATCAATATCCTCCTGTACCCTTTGAAGTAAGCTCTTAAGAGTGGCAATAGGCCCGGAGAGGTAAAGCTTGAAATCATCAGCATATTTGTGATAGTTGCAGTGTCGAAGTTCACTACCAAGTTCAGATGTATAAATATTAAATAGAGTAGGTGCAAGCGTGGAACCTTGAGGGACACCACTCTTAACCTCCCCACAGTCAGAACGCTCGCCATTGCTAATTTGTACTCTTTCAGAACGATTACTAAGATAGGATTCAAACCATTTCACAGCCATATTTGAGAGGTGAAGTGATTTGAGCCTAGACAATAGTAAATTATGGTTAACTGTATGAAACGCCTTAGAAAAGTCAAAAAGGACAACAACCGTTATTTCCCTTCTATCGATTGCCAGTTTAAGATCAGAAGTTACTTTAAGTGTAGCTGTAAGAGTACTATGCCTAGCACGAAACCCAGATTGCATTGGGTCCATTAAAATGTTAGTTTCAATATGTGCTGTAAGTTGCTGATGGACAATGCGTTCGAAAGGTTTAGACAAGGCACAGAGGATGGATATCGGGCGGAAATCTTTGGGAGAGGTAGGGTTAGAAATTTTAGGAACAGGGCGAATGATCGCCTCTTTCCAAGTATCAGGAAATATTCCCACCTGTAGAGATGCATTATAGATATGCAAGAGAATAGGACAAATGACTGGTAAAGCTAAGCGAATCATTTTAATTGAAATACCATCAGAACCTTGAGCATTTGATTTAACCTCTAAGAGATTTTTAATTAGGGTTTCTTGCGATATGTCAGAAAAGAATAATTTAGTATCATCAAAGGTAGAGGGAACTGCGAAAGAGGAAGAAGTGCAATTTGCAAGGAGTGTGGGTTTTGTAGTGAAGGCTGTTAAAAGATCTGCGGGTGAAAAATTGTTATGAGGAGCCAAGTTTTTTGGAGGAATAAGTCCAAGTCGCCTTAAGAGAAACCAGATGTTTTCATTTTTATTCCTGTTTTTAATAGAATTGTAATTATATTGATTGTATGAATCCCTGATTTTGGTTTGAACTAAGTTTCTCAGTTTACGAAATTCGGCTTGAATAATACTATTTTTTGTTCTTTTAGCCAATCTACGTTTTTTCTCTCTTTCTTTCATCAAGTCTTTGATATAAGATGTAATCCAAGGAGTGGACTTCTTTTTTGCTTTAAGGGTATGAAGAGGCGCAAATTTGTCAAAAGCTAATGATAAAAATTTTGTTAGATGAATAACCTTTCTATTTATATCTTTTTCAATACAAATTTTTTTCCAATCATAAGTGGAGAGGTGTTCCAGAAATTCGGCTTCATTTATATTTTTGAGATTGCGTATAGACAGAGGGGATATACTAGAGGAAGGATCAAAGGAGAACTGGTATTGCATGCTGATAAGGTCGTGGTTTGAGAGGAATGAGATTGAGTGTTGAGTAGAAGAAAATACCTTGTCTAGATCATCAACAATCATCATGTCAATCCATGTACTAGAATGATCGGTGTGGTGCGTGGTATTATGTGGAACTATAGATAATCCGGCGGAGAACACTACTGATTTTAAATAGTTAGTTAAATTGTTAGTGGCATTAAGATTTGTGTTCAAGTCACCAGTAAGTACAATGTTATTGTAATTTGGTATGAGGTCAAAAATATCAGTCTCAAGTTCCGTACAGTAGGAGGCATTAGGAGGTTTGTAAATCACACCCACCAACATGCTGTCATGAGACGAAGATACCTTGATAAAGAGGTATTCAGCAATAGGGTAATTGGCAGGAGGACTCACTCCAACCTGTACACCCCTTAAGCTGTCATGAATGTAGAGACAGACCCCACCCCCTCTTCTCTCATCTCTATCTCTGCGGAAAAGTGTGTAATGATCAAGTGCTATGAGGCTAGATGGAATGTTAGGCGTAAGCCAGGTCTCAGACACGGCTATGATATGATAGGAACAGGACATAAAATTATGTTTGAATTCGTGGAAATGGGCAGGTAAAGACTGAGCGTTAACGTGACAAATATTTAAGGTTTCCATTTTGACAGTGATAAGAAACGTTCAAGTATAGTTAAATATAGAAGGGTGTGATATGTGTTAACCAACAAAATCCAGTTCACATGATTACAGATGAAAACAGGGAATAAGGCACATATAAAGGTTTTAAGTTACAGGTTACCTGAAAGAATGGTAGCACATAGGAAAAGATAGTAGTAATAGAAATAACATGATCAATAACCAACAGAGCCCAAATTAAGTAATTACAAATAGGGTTAAGCAGAGTCAAATAGTTGCTAAAGTGACAGTGTAGATATAAATCTAAAAGAATCGTCAGTGGTACTGATGCACGAGAATTTAAGTATGCCGTAAAAGGATAAAACTCCGAAATAGAGCGAGAAACAATCTTAGCATTTTCTATAGAATCTCGTGCAGTCGATACAATAATAGATCTTTCAGGTAAAAAATGAAACACAATATAGTCAGGATTACTTTGATTTAACAGATGTTTTTGTAGAAGATAATAAATTCCATTAGAACAGTTAGAATAACTGAGAAACCTTTGTGTTATTAAATTCAAGTTTTTAATTGACAAAATTATTGAGTATGGTAAATGAGTTGGAAATCGGTCTAATTGACAAGTTATGTTATATTTACCGACATATATACTCAGGATGATACTAGGAAGCAGTAGTTGCTATTTAAGTCCCTCGACGGTCTGCAAATTAGCCAGGTAAATTCGCGGAGATCCATCCTCTCTTCGACAAAAAAATTTTCCGCTCGCAATCCAAAGATATTTGATTAATTTTTCTCTTCTGAGACCCAAAGCAATGGCGTAAATTTTCCGGTTCAAAGGTGAAAGGGCCTCACGTAGATAAACAGGGTGTTTATCTTTGCTCGGCCACCCGAGGTTTTCAGTAGAGAAGTCTCTAAAGACCTTACGCCTCTCAATGAATTTATCTCGCAGTTGTTGATTGCCGAGTTTCGCGACAATGATGGGCGGGTTGGAGGATTTTGTGAGCGCAGGTGCCTTTATAATTCGATATATTTTGACCGCATCTTCCCTCATAAAGGGAACGTCAAGAGCCTTAGCTATCGAGTCGATGTTCGTAAAAAGGTCTTCATTGGGTTTCATAGGGAAATTATGAATTTCCAAAGTCGTTTGAAGGGCCGCCTGCTCGCTTACGTTAAGTGCATGCTCAAGAGTAACCACTTTTAATTTTAAATCATTGGCATCCTTTTTAATTTTGGTTATATCTTCCTTTTCAATTTCTGAGCCAGCTTCGAGCACAGAAATTCGATTTGAGTTATCAGCAATGTCAGATTTCATAGTTTGAATGGAGGTTAGAAGATTATCATTGAACGCTTGCTGCTTATTTTCAAATTCAGTGATCCTGGAAAGAATCTCCTGGGACTGCGCAAGCGCATCCTTTTGTCCTTCCAAGACAGCATTTCTGATCATAGCAGCAAGATGAGGCTGGTTGGTGGTAGCGGTTGCTGCCGAGGGGGCAGGAGCGTGAGGGGAAGACGTACCATCTGCGTTGCGAATATTAGTTGCAGGTTTCCCAGACGAACTACCATCGGCTGCCGTAGAGATGTCGCTGATGCTTTGCCCTTTGCATTTTATGCAGAAGAAATCTGCCTGACCCTTCTTGAGTTTATCGAAGTTTTTTTTCGAAATATTAAAATTCGCGCAGGCCAGATGGGTCAAAACACCACACTTTAAACAAACAAGCACCTCAGGTCCTCCTCTGGAAATCACTTCCTTGCACTCCGGACACGCACCCATTGCTCTAATTGTTCAATGACAGTTATTGGTAAAACCAAAAAAAAATAAGAAACCAGCAGTTTAGAAAAAAAACAACTTGCTCAGACGCACCAGAAACACACAAAGTCACTACTTGCAAACTTTTATTTGAAAAAAGAGCAAGAAAAGCACTCGAAAATACAATACTCCGGAGAGCAGCAAATCGACACGTCCGCTCCGACCACCGTTACCAATACGTTTTTCTCTCGTATCATCTCGTAATCATAATAATTATTTCAAAAAATCGAAAAAAAATTATTTAAACAAATGAAATTTGTTCAAATAATTGAAAGTTTATTATCCAATGTTGATCAATATTCCACTAGACTAATACAAATAATTTTAAGTAAAAAAAAAACGAGAATAAAGTGCTCAAAAGGTCGATTTCATAAAAAATTGACATTTTTGTTTTTAGGGGTAGTTTTTTAGGGTCCCGTGGGGTGTGTTAGGGGTGTCACACCCATATGGTATCGTTGCCCTTAAAAAAAAATATTTTTGGACCACCCTTATGTACGTAACATATTCCTAGTTTTCTCTATTTCAAACATACGGATATTCTAGTGTGAAAATTACACAATTCCTAATAAAAATACGACTGGTATTTTTATGTCCTAAGATTCCTGTGGCACATTTTTATTGTTAAGTTCATAAAGTGAAGGTTAATGTTTACAGAAACATTTATCAAGAAGAAAATTTAAGGCAATCCTATATGTAATTTTTTACTTGAATTTTTCACAGTGAGTGTCCTGTATCTCATTTCTAATTTATTAATATTTTTAATATAAAGAAAAGTGTTCGGAAATTTATAATTATAATTATAGATTTCCCTAATACTTCTCTTTATGTTACAATATATTTTTTAATTAATAAACACCTGTAATTTAGCGTCGTATGGGGGAGAACTAACAAACGTTTGTCTGATTACGCTGTACTTCATTTTGCTTATTCTATTCACTATCAACTCCTGCACCCTCACCACATGAATGACTGCTAAACTTTTCCCCTTATTGAGTGTTTCAAGTAATTTTTAAGGTTATGTTGGTGACCAACAGCGAAACTAGTACGGGTTTAGCTGGAATGAAAAGACAAATTTTTCACGAAATCTTTTTGCAGGAAAGTTTCCTCTGTTATTTTGCTTCGTTTTGAAAAATGTTATAACGTTTTTAAAGCAATCATTTATGCATTTATTATATTTAAAAACAATGCATACATGCTATCTTATGCAAATTTCAAATTTCTATCCCTGAGGGATTTTCGGCTTTGGCCGCCGCGGGCACTGTCTGTCATATCCGGTAAATATCAAGGTCATGTCCGTACTCAATGCGAATAACGCGGATTAAAGAAAGGCGTGGCAGGATGTCAGGAGAAACTTCTCATCGATAGATGTGTCTGCAAACAGGCAGCATCCTATCAGCGCTACCTGTCGATGGCCTTGATTGATTAGCGGAAAGCTTTCGATTCAACCTCCCATAGACTTATCATTTGTCTATTGAAAAGCTTAAAGGTTCATCCACGCATCGTGAGGTGCATAGAGAGATTGATGCCGCTTTGGAAAACCAGATTTAATATCTCATCTGGAAAACATCGTGTGACAACTAACAGCGTCACCTTTCAGAGAGGTGTCTTTCAGGGCGACACCATGATCCATCTCCTCTTTTGCCTCACAGTGTTGCCACTATCTCGCGTACTACGTCATTCCGAAGGGTACTTCTGCGGCAAACCTGGAAATCGAAAGAATAAGGTCACTCTTGTATTTTACATGGATGATCTTAAAATTTATGCTAAAAATAAAGAGAACCACATCTAGCTCTATGGATTGTCGAGAAATACACTCAAGAGATTGGAATGGAGTTCGGGTTAGAAAAATGCGCCAAGGTTTATTTGAAGAAAAAAAAACTTAATGGCATCCCCGAAGACCCTGAGCTCGTCGACAGAAGCGCTATGCGATAACTTGGCACTTGAGAGACTTATACATACCTGAGCGTGCCACAGAGCCGCATTCAGGACGTGAAATCTGTAAAGGATACTCTCCGATGCAGGTACAAACGTCTCATCCGACGGATTTGATCTTCCGAACTGTCGGCGAGGAACAAAGTATCTGCGTCGAATACGCTTGCCGTCCCGGTAGCACTCTATTCATTTGGAGTGGTTCCACGGACAAAGAACGAGCTCAGATGCCTTAATATCGGGACGCGAAAGGTTTTGCACATGAACAAAAGCATGCACCTTAAGTCTTCTGTTCTGCGACTTTACATCTCACGCCGCCAAGGTGGTCGCGGAATATTAAATCTTGAATGTCTTCACAACAGGATTATTCTGAGTACAGCTCACATAGTCGTAAACGGACTAGACCCTATTCTTAAAATGGTCAGGGAACACGAAGGAATACCGTCGCCACATTTTGAGCCAAGACATTCCCGATGAAAGCTGCAGAGCGTGTCATGCACACCCCGAGCATCTAGGACACATACTATCTAGTTGTCCCTCTCATACGGGAACGACCTACATCCAAAGGCACAATGCGGCACTAAGAGTGCTTTATTAACATCTCTCTCACTCTTACGGCATTATCCCAAATACCGCTCCGCTAAAAGCTCCTAGGGAAATAGAGTCAATTGCCGGAAATCAGGAGTGCCGCATATACTGAAACTTCATATTCTCGAAAATTGTTTCTGTTGCGCACTCGAGGCCTGACATAGTTCTCCTTGACTTCGAGAAACAAACCATGTTCGTTATCGAATTTTCGGCACCAGCTGACAAAAACGGCATAGCCAAGGAGAAAGAAAAGAAAGAGAGGTATAAAGACCTTATAAGGGAGTTGCGACGGTTATAACCGGAATATTCTGTTATGCTAATCGTCTTGATCATCTGGCGCTCTTGGAGGTGCCAGGGTTCACTGATTAATAGCCTGAAAAACATCCCTACGTGTCAACAAAATTCTGAGACACTTGCGGGGAAAATGCAGATGGCGGTTGTCCTTGGGTCGCTCCGTTTCCTCAGGGTGCACGAGACTTTTGCCGGATCATCGTATTGAATTCGTCGCAGACTGTAACCACCTATCTCACGGTCGTAAGACGTGGTTGCAGCTGAAATATTACCGCGATTTCGCTGGGAGCGGGTGAAATTTTTCAGATTAGTACCCGCTCTTGGCGAAATCCTGCGATTGTCCTTATGGCAAACGTTTAACTATATTGTAACCTGCGAGTTACAGGGGTAGTCTGCAAATAGGCAAATATTCTATCTCCTGCGTGATTCATCTGAAAAGTTGCATCACACAGGAGAAAGAGCAAGGCGCAGACCCCGACAAACTCCCACTCAAACGCTATTGCGTAAGCGTGGGAGAGTGAATGGGAGCAAGAAAATAAAAAGAGCGTCTCAGTCGAAAAACGGCAGTCTGGATCTGGCGGCTGAAAAGCGCAGATCGCAAGAGTAGTTTGAAAAACAAATCGTTCATAACCTCTTCCGAAAAGGACTGAGTTCGTTTCAGGAGTGCAAAGGCACTGTCCATAAAAACAACCTTGTCTGAAAAGCGATTTGCGAGATTCCTCATAGAACCTCAGAATTTTTTCGAGTCTCTCTGAGCACCTTTTATAAAAATAATATCGGGTTTTATTGTGGCAGAGATCCGCCTGAAAATTTTAGATTTGATTTGAATTGATCTTCTGGCGATTGCCTTGATTTGAAAATATTTCCATCACAGTACAATTGAGCTGCCGGATCGAATAAGGGCACATAAAATTATTTCGCCGAGAGTGGGAAGGCCTCTGGAGGTTTTCTGGAACATTTTTGAAATTTAATTTTTAAAGACTATATCTAGATGTAGAATTTCATTGTGCATCTTTTTTTCCACGGGCAAAAAGTTGTAGCTTTTTTAGTTTTCTAATTAAAGCCAAAAAACTGACTTTTTTGAAAAAATCGATTTTAATTCGTTTTTCACTTCAACTCGTGCTCAGTCAGTCAGTTTTTGCAATTTTTGGATAAAATTTTCAGGGAATGTAGCTCAAAATGTCCTTTGACTGATACAATAAAAGGAATTTAAAAATGTATTTAACAAAAATTGTTAATAATTTTTTTCTGATGTTTAGCGCACATTAGACTTCTCTAACTTCCAGCGTTTCGTTTATCGAGCGAATTTTCAGTAACAAAAAACTTCCAGCGAGAAAGTTGTTAACAACAGTACAAAGAAGTTTTCTGGAAATTTTTAGCCCAATCGAACTGATATTTAAGAAATTATTAATGTCTCAAGTCGCCAGCGGCTATGCGACTCGCGCGCGGACTGTAGCGAGAGTCTCAGATCTGATTCTTAATACAGTTTACCGGCGTCACAAATAAAAACTAATCAAGAAATCAGGTAATATCAAAGTATTATGAATCATTAAATAAATACATAACATTGTATTAAAATAATTTATTTCAATTGAAAATCTTTTTCCGTTATTTAATTAATATTACAATAATTAAAAAATATATAAACGTCTTTAATATAAATATTATGCTTTCTGAACTTTTGATTACTAATGAGATCCTTGTTCATAATACTTCAAACGTTTACAGCAGAGTTTAACTGGCTCAAAAACTTCTGCATTCTGGACTTTATTTTAAACAGATATATATTCTTCACCCTGGAAAAAAACGGAAATGTCGCTGATAAAATAGTGAGAAATCGTTCACTTACTGATTATCGCTGATTTTCAATGAAATTTCACTGATTCAAATTTTTTTTGAATTTTTTTAGATTATTATTATTACAATACGAACCAAAAACAAGTGCACTTTCTCGACCTTTCACTTTGGTCAATTCCACGAATTTGAAGCATTGCAAAATTCGCGGAATTAGGAATCCGGTGAATCTCAACTATTAAATGTTTATGTTTTGTTTTACTTTTGCACAGTTCGTCTCAAAAATAGAACCAATATGAAATGAATACATTATTTTACATTATGCACATTTATTCATTCATAAAACTTTTATATTACCTGATTTCTTGATTAGTTTTTATTTTTGGCGCCGGTGAACTGTATTAAGACTCGGATCTGAGACTCTCGCTACAGTCCGCGCGCGAATCGTATAGCCGCTGGCGACTTGAGACATTAATAATTTCTTAAATATCAGTTCGATTGGGCTAAAAATTTCCAGAAAACTTCTTTGTACTGTTGTTAACAACTTTCTCGCTGGAAGTTTTTTGTTACTGAAAATTCGCTCGATAAACGAAACGCTGGAAGTTAGAGAAATCCAATGTGCGCCAAACATCATTGAAAAATTCCAAAAACTGACTGACTGAGCACGAGTTGAAGTGAAAAACGAATTAAAATCGATTTTTTCAAAAAAGTCAGTTTTTTGGCCTTAATTAGAAAACTAAAAAAGCTACAACTTTTTGCCTGCGGGAAAAAAGATGCGCAATAAAATTCTACATCTAGATATAGTCTTTCAAAATTGAAATTAGAAAAATTTTCAGAAAGCCTCCAGAGGTCTTCCCACTCTCGGAAAATAATTTTATGTGCCCTTATTCGATCCGGCAGCTCAATTATTCGATGAACATTTTCGAGGACTTGTCAGGGTCTACATACAAATGGTCAATAAAATTAAATCCAATAATTTCCTGTCGGTCATTTACGTCTCAAGCCACTAACAGGCGGAACGAATAGTCAACTGCTCTACCTGTGTGCGACAGTGATTGTTCGTAGAAGACAGAGAGTGAGGCGAAATATTTCTTTCTTTTAAAGAAAGGACCTAAGAGTCCAGAATTTGAGAAATCCGTTTACCGGAAATATAAAGTCGAGTCAGCTCTGGGACGCTCTCCCTCGCTCTTCCTTTCTTTGCGTAAAGCGACTACCTGAGGCCCGATCATTCCTCGGCCCAGCTCAAAGCCTGCGAACGTGCTCAGACAGCACCCTTTAGAGATCGAGAGTAACCTGATTGACAGGTTGTAAAAATTAAAATTAAAATTAATAAGCAGATTATTCCAAAGTTAGGATTGTTTTTTATGCCTGTGTGCATTTGTATAGAGTAATAATTATCTTTTATGAATTTGCGGTTAGCTACTGGGGACAATACCCAAAATAATTCCTCTCTATATAAATAGTCTCCTTAGAGAGAAAATCAATAGAAGGATTGAATGTAATTTAAATTAAGAAATTGAAAGCACTAAGGAGTACTTAAATTTATAAAGGAAGGAAGTCCTTATATTGATTAATAAAATATTATGAAAAGGATTGTCTAAAGGAAATAGAAAGAAAAAGACGAAAGTCACCCAAAAAGAATATTCTAATGTAAATTTATCATTAGCATAATTACTAGATTCTTAAAATAGATGATTGCCAGAGCAATTCAAGAGTAAACGTAGTACTACTATCAATTACTATTCAGAAAATCGATACTTATAGTAAAAACGAAGCTTGCCCGAAGTGCAGCCCTTATTATAAAATAATGATTTAATTTGGCGACCAATCCTCAATCTAGAGGTAAATTACAAAGACTTTATAATACTTTTGATATCAAATATATAATGAACATAGTCTAGGGACTAGAAAAATGTGTGTACAAATATCTTAGAGCAGGAATAAGTAACAAAAATCGTTATTATAAAAGGAATCTTATTCTTTCTCCATGAGAAACCCCTTTTTATTAATCACTTACCTTAATTATTAATTAACATTAATTAATTAAGATACTCAGATAACTAAGCCTAAAATTTGGCGTTTACAATATGTATACAGAAATTTTCAAATAAATATTTGAATTTTTAAGGAAATCTTCAACCTAATAGTTAAACCTACAACCAAAGAAATAAATTTTTAACCAAAATGATGAATATTAGTCAACAACACGATTAATATTCTATCACAAAAAGACGAACTTTCAATGAAATACAGGAATTTTTAATCAAATAGTTGAATTTTCAATTGAATAATATATTTTTTTAACCAAATATGAAAATTTTCAAACAAAAAGATTATTTTTGACAAATTATGGTTAAATTATGAAAAAAAGATTTGTTAACTAAAATGATTGTATGTATGTATTTTCAATGTATTTTCAATAAAAAAGATGAATCAGATTAATTTTCAATCAAAAAGCTGCGATTTTTAACCAAAAAGATGCAGATTCTACCTAAATGTATGCATTTTTAACCCAAAAGGACGAATTTTCAACAAAACAGTTGAATTTTAAACCAAAAAGAATGACTTTATAACAAAATTGCTGAATTTTCAACAAATTAATAAAATTAACTTCAATTTTCGAATTTTTTTCTGTATGTCTCACTGTTATTTATTCTTTATATTGAAAATAAACTGTCGTACAAAGATTTTTACTGAAAACCTAGAAACAGGAAAATTTCATAACTATTAAGGAAGCCTTTTTACTTCCACACTTCAAATATTCCATTTGCGCAACTATCATTTTCAGTTACTGTATCTCCTTTTTTCATAAAATTGCTTTTTTGTATTGTAAAAAAATGTGCTGTATATGAGATATAATTTGCCCTAAGCTGGACTTGTAGAAGCATGACTTGGCTCCATTTCTATATTTACACTAAAAAAAAACACATATTTACTCCAAGAATAACTGCACAAAATAATGTTTGACTGAAAACACAATGGGAAATTAGGTATATCCGAAAATTTTTGTGATTCTAAACAAAAATCTTGGGGAAATCGCTATCAGTGTCACTTGCGTCGCCATTTTGTTTCTTCGATTTCATTCATATCGATTATGGCAGGTATTCGATTGCACTGAACTCGATTCAACCAAAGATCATTTCAAATAAAGCAATTAAATGTGATTATATTTTTGTGAGATCTACAAGTATCATTATCATTGGCAGAGGTTGACGCTCATTAACGAGATTTCTTAAAACTTATAATGACATTCAATTCTTTTCGTTCAGTCGAGTATTAGTGCAATCGATTGCACAACTGGGAGCGAGTGAGTGAGTGAGTAAGCGACCGTCTTAGATCAAAATGGCGCTGGAGACAAGCAGAGACGACGAGATGCTGTCAGAGCTTTTCAAAGATTCTTGATTGAAATCACAACAAATTTCGGATATTCCTAATTTCCCATAGTGCTTTCCAGTGTTTTCAGTAAAACGTCATTGCGGGCTAAGTTACTTGTTCAGTAAACCTTGTTTTTTATTGTGAAAATGGAAATGGATCAAAGTGACGCTTCTTATGGCTTTTCATCATTCAGTCCAGCTCAGTGCAATTTATATTCCATAGTGTATTATTTTTACGATAGAAAAAAAGAATTTTATAAAGGACTTATTATAGTAATAATTATATATATACTGGTGTTTTTTTTTAACTTGAGACATCGAAATATCTCAAAAAATACGCACCCTGTTACATCCCGAAATTTTACAAAATTTGATATAACGCCTAGCTGAGCGCAACCTACCTTACCCCACATGTTTCAGGCTAACTCCATCAACTACAAGCATGAGCATTACCGATCTTCTCTGAGTTTGAACCTAAGTATGGTAACTGCACTACGGTCGGTAAGATAGAAACCACAAGATACTTGAAGTATTACCATGAAGGGATAAGAACTCAGAGAATACCGATAACTTAGCATACTTTCGGTTAATGAAAGATTGTAATTACAGACTCTACCGCTATAACATAATTAAGTATATTTAATAACATACGAATGTATGCATGTTCCTGTTAATCCGTAACATAAACAATAACAAAGTCAAAACTAATCATATGGAACATGAATACACGCGTATGTCTAAATCGAAGTACTAATTTATCGACATAATGCAATACTACTGTTTATTTTTAAAGTATAAACCACCTAGTGGAGAAACATGCGTATAGTCAGACAAGATTGTGACCAAAAGTGTCTGACTAGAGATATCGCCTATAGCTAAGCTAACGTACAGAATCCAAACTCCTGAAAGGTCGAGAGTTGAGATGCGCGATCGCTGTTCACGGTTGCTGACGATAGCATGAGTCATTCGCACGAATCGCTGGACATTCAATAAGGAATGTTACGCGTATCTAATAACTTCTCGCTGATCTAGAAAACAGACAATCGATCGCCGGAAGTCTCGGTAGAAAGGAAATAGATATTCTTAACTCGAGTAACCTAAAACTCTTTGGTAAATAATGATTTAAAACTACATTTATAGAAATACGTGACTCTACCCAATTTTGTCACCGCACGTGACTTTACCCTGTTTTATCGCAGTACGTGACTTTACCCACTTTTGTCGCAGTACGTGACTTCTGCGAAGTCCAAGGTGTATATAAACCCCAGCGCAACCCCTGTCAATTGTCTTACGTTCCTGGCCGTCACACCGACAAGTTCGATCTAAAAGTCGCGTGCTTTTAGTCTTACGTTCCCAGCAGTCATACTGACAACTTCGATACACGAATCGCGTACTTCAAGTCTTCGAGAACTAAGTAACGAATCATCAGGTTGTGAACTAAGTCCCTTCGGTTTCGGTCGTCGTATGAGTCTAATCCGGGTAAAGTCCGCTGTGTTACACGTCCGTGAAAAGAACTCAAGAGTGGATTCGGTAGCTGATATAGGACCGTGTATCGCTCTACGGGCTAATTGTGATTGTGAATTCCTTTGGTATTACCCAAACCAACTCTGCGAGAGGATCTTGCCGTTGTCCTCCGATTATAGAGACGCAAGCGACAAACCAACTCTGCGAGACGATCTTGCCGTTGTCCTCCGATTATAGAGACGCAAGCGACAAACTACTACTCTCTCTTGCCCTTCTACGAATAAGAAGGTACTTGTGAGTCTAAATTTATGTAACTCAATCTTATCCATTTTTTTTATAATAAATCGTTTACTATCATAACTATCTTTTCGTTGTATTGAGCACTGATTTAACGCAGTTCACATAGAGCTGACAAGAGACAAACGTACCCACAAATAAATAATTGGTCAGGTCTTACTAGCCTGACATAATGAGCTCACTAGTCTCCCTCCTTCTAACCATTTTCCAACCTACCCTCGCCTTTAGCTCAGGACGTAATAGCTGATTTGGTGGCAGCGGTGGGATTTGTCACTTCCGATTAAATTCAGTGCTTTAATCAAAATTTAAACTCAGTGATTCTTTTGAATAAACCTCAAAATTTAACTTCAGTGTATTATTAAGATAGCCAATTTCAAAAGTTAGGCGTCGGTATACTTCGCGTGCTCGCAAGCCCTGCCATCGTTAATAAACCTACGTAACACCCTGAACTAACCTTGTATGCACTCTTTGTAGCAAGATTGTACAAGTGAAGGGTTTAAAACAACGAATAATTCCAAATTGTTATTCAAAATTACGCGAAATTAAAGCACCATTCAAAATTTACACTTTTGGTTCTAAACACCAAGTTTTTTTGAAATTATTCACAATCGAACAAACAGTAACAAAAGGGTATAAATTAATTAATTAGGAAAATTTAAATCTTCTAGATTTTAAACCCTTTTTCATCACTTTAAAAGTGCAAATTATTGCAATTTTAAAGGTAACTTGAATTTGTGGTGTGAAAACTACAGTTCTCAAAAAGGTAAATTATAATACTTTACATCTTCAATTGCCTTTTTCATTCCAAAACAAGTTTGAATCCCTTGTGAGAATTTCTCTTTTACGGATTGATCACCCGTAAATGGAGCTTCTACAAAAGATTCACTCATTGCAAATTCAGTCAATTTTAATAACAACTAAAAGTTAAAATTATAACGTCAATCCATCAAACAGAAGTTCTAGCTATAACATTTTTCTAAATTTTAAATTAAAATCCGTGCTTTCAATCACACGCAATTCTGAAATTATAATTTACATAATTAAATTATCCAGTCTATAACAACCCAAGTTGTCGTTGCAGAGCAAGATGCAACCATAGACATCGAATCTATACATTCGAAATGTTTCTCCTCGTTCTTAAACGAAGAGTAAGTGTCTAACCTTTACTGCTTTTTCTACTGAACCACGAGAGCGGTCGCTCGCCAGTGATAGGTACGCATTACGATCAGACCGTTTACTTACACTGCAGCAACGCTTTGAAGCACTCGCGGTTAATATAATTTGCAGTATTTGATTAAAGTAATCCATCAATGCCAATCATGTATTGAAAGGAATTGAGACACGTCTACGATTAAAAACATTCCTCGAGCAATCGCGAAGACAAATTCATCCAAGCTCTTTTACTCGTTCTTTGGCTAAGCGTAAATGTCTAACCTTTACAGCTTTTTCTACTGAAAAATAGAGTCAATAATCAACGTACGATTATATTCAGACAATCCGCTTGTATTGTAACGAATACTAGAGTGAACGCAGTTATAACAGCACAACACCTTCCTAGAATTGTTTCAGGAATTGAATATTTTCACAATTACTGAGCTATCTCCTCTCATTTTGAAAGAATTTGTATCATAAAGTCATCGCAATTTTTACAAAATGCCTAACGATAGCGATTAAACCCAATTCGCGGGCGATATTAATCGCACTCTTAGTGAAACCATGATGACATCAATGGCTGAGTGTTTTGCAGTACAACAAGGGGTAGTGAAAATCCCTGGTTTCGACGGCAAGAACATGCCCGTCAGAGATTTCATCCAAGATATCATGAACGGTGAATCGTCGGTACCAGCTAATTGCGAAAAACAATATCTTAAAGCCGTTTTGGCCCGGTTGAAAGGCACGGCCCGAGATAGTATACACGGAAAAAGTTTTAGCACAATCAAAGATTTAGTCAAGCACTTGAAACAACGTTTTGCCCCACGTAAAACCTATTCCTGGTACTTGCACGAAATCTCAACTATTAGAATGAGGCGAGAAGAAAACGTTAGTGAATTTTTTGATCGTGTGGTTCTTTTAAGATCCGGGGCTCAAGCCCTAATTATTCAGGATCTAGAGATCGTAGCCTCAGTCCGCATGTCCGTTTCGCGACAGCCCCCGACTCACACAGAAATTGGGACCAGAAACCGTATCACTCCGGAATAATAAAACGTCCATATTCACCAGAAAGTTCAAGTTATGCTAGTGAAAGCAAGCCCCAATTTTCAGGAAATTATAGTCCGACCAGACAAGATAACTACACGCAGCGTAATCTGCATCACACATATCCAGATAATTCCACACAAAATAATGGATACTCAAACTCCAATTATTCTAGGGGAGGAAGTTATACTCCGCCCCGTGCGCAATCAACAAAAAGAATTCTCAATACCAAACTCAGCCAAGAATCCCCAGTTGTGAAATTTTCATCTTCAAATTTCATAAAGAAAGCAGCATCATTTTTAATTGATACAGG
This sequence comes from Andricus curvator, assembly GCA_932195095.1. Classification (NCBI taxonomy): domain Eukaryota; kingdom Metazoa; phylum Arthropoda; class Insecta; order Hymenoptera; family Cynipidae; genus Andricus; species Andricus curvator. The sequence continues at coordinate 71,388 of CAKNYM010053552.1, read as the reverse complement.
AGCAGACATTAACATTATAAAAATAACTTCACTAGATGAGGATCTTTTAATAACCGAAAGTGAAGCCATAGACATAACAGGAATTACGCCCATCAGAATCACCACCATAGGTACCATAGTACTTCCTATAGAAAATGCCATAGTAACTTTTCACGAAGTTGCGCCGGACTTTCCTATTAATACGGACGGAATTCTGGAAAGAGAATACCTTAGACAAGAAAGAGTAGAAATATCTTTCTGGCATAACACCCTGGTCACTCACTCCAACCCCACCAGACCTATCCCTTTCATCGACAAAGAATCAAAGCTCGCGCTGGATCAGATAACGGACTATAAAGGAACAGGAAAAATTAAAATAAAAGCAAGATCGCGTCAAGTCGTGCCCGTAGGCGTTTTAAACCATGAAGTAAAGGAAGGGTATCTACCTCTAATAAAATCAACAGAGGGCCTGTTGATGGGAGAGGCTGTGGTATCGAATTCCAATGGGGTGCGCCACATCTATGCCATAAACACTGCCGAAGAAGACTTGGAAGTCGAAATAGATCCACAAGAACTCATCCCTTTTGAATATTATCAACTACCAGTGGATGAATTAGACGAATATTCTATAGAGGAAGATTACGCACCACCAGAAAATAGAGTAGAAGCAATCTTAAACATTCTAGAACTAAAACATTTAAATCCAGAAGAATTGGATCATGTAACAGAAATAATCAGAGAATATCCGGATGTTTTTCATTTAACTGGAGAATCTTTAACACCCACGCACATAGTTAACCATAAAATACATACTAGTGACGTCGTACCCATCAACGTACGCCCTTATCGATTTTCTCCCTCTCAAAAGGAAGAAGCAAAAATTGTAATCGAAAGAATATTAACGGAAGGTGCAATTGGACATTCAAAATCACCCTACAGCTCCCCCATGTTAATAATTCCAAAAAAGATGGATCATACAGGAAAGAGGAAATATCGAGTGGTGATTGATTTCAGACTACTGAATGAAAAGACTATTGGGGACGCTTATCCACTTCCGAATATTACGGAAATATTGGATCACTTGGGTAAAGCTCAATACTTTACAGTTTTCGATTTAGCCAGTGGCTTTCACCAAATTGAACTAAGCCCTGCCGATAGACCAAAAACCGCTTTTTCATTTTAAACGGACATTATGAATACATTAGAATGCCTATGGGATTGAAAAACTCACCCGCAACCTTTCAACGATTAATGGATCAAGTGCTTTTAGGCCTGCAAGGGGTAGAACTATTCGTCTATCTCGACGATATAGTAATCTACGCAGAAACTCTAGAAGAACACGGGAAGAAGTTGAAACGCCTCTTAAAGAGATTAAAAGAAGCTAATCTATCGATTCAGCCCGAGAAAAGCGAATTTTTATTTAAAGAAATCACCTACTTAGGTCAGATAATCAGCAGCGAAGGTGTGAAGCCCGATCCAAAGAAAATTGAGGCCGTACAACATTTTCCCACACCCAAAAATTCGAAGAATATAAAACAATTTTTAGGTCTAGCCGGATATTAGAGAAGGTTTATTAATGATTTTGCTGGAAAGACAAAGCCTTTAACCAACCTTCTAAAAAGGGGTGTTCCCTTTAACTGGGGACCCAAAGAAGACGAGAGTTTTAGAAGTATGAGACAAGCGTTATGCGAAAGCCCTATTCTCCAATATCCGGACTTTCAAAAACCCTTTACCATAACTACTGACGCTTCAGGTTATGCAATTGGTGCTGTATTAAGTCAAGAAAAGGAGGGCATAGATCTACCAATATCTTATTTTTCTCATGTATTAAACAGCGCAGAATGCAACTATTCAACCACAGAAAAGGAATGCCTCGCCGTCGTATATACCGTCCATCACTATAGACCTTACATTTACGGGAAAGAGTTTACGTTGGTTAGTGACCACGAACCATTAAAATGGATAAGCACAGTTAAAGATCCAGGACAAAGACTGGTTCGATGGCATCTGAACTTACGAGACTATGAGTATCAATTCAAATACAAACCAGGTAAATTGAACACGAACGCCGACGCACTCTCTCGAAAAACGATCTAAGCCAGTAATAAGAACAACTTCTACAAGTACCGATTCAACAGCTACAAGTTCAGGACTATCAAGGGTCATTTCCAAGCCCAAAGGTCGCACCTTGAAGACCGATTATAATGTAAGGCCTGCTAAAAGTGCTAGCGAAAGTAGCATAAGCAAAAGATTGCTTCGACGTAGAGTAGAAGATATAAGAAATAAACCCCAACCTAATTATCACGAGGACAGCTCTGAGACTGAAGATATCTCCAACGATTCAGACATGTCTGCACCTCCTATTCTGCAAAAGAAAAGAAGCATGTTGCCTAGCCTAGACACGCCCTTGACAGCTTTTCCACCACGAGAACTACCCAGAAGCGCTCCACCTAATTCTATGAAGCAATTCCCGGAATTCAATGAAGAAGAAATCGCTCAGGAAAGGCAAATATCGGAAGAATATGAAGACATAGGAGCCATCATAGCAGTGTGTCCTCCACAAAGTGACAGTGAAGATAGTGCTTCGGAAAATGAAGATAAAAGAAAAGAAAAGACCAATTCAAAAGTGAGTAGAGAAGATCTAACAAATTTATTCTCCCAATTTGATGAATTCCTTGAAACGCATAAGGAATGGGAGAAGGAAGAAAAAATAGAAGAAAATTCAGAGGACTACCGAGGCATCATAGCCGTATCCGAAGGAGAAAACGATCCTGAAATCCTTCAAGCAATAGAAGAACTAGAACCAGACAGTGAAACAGAATTGGTCCAAAGAATAAGCTCATTAATAACTCAGGTCGAAAACCAATTAAAAGGAATAGAAACAACGAAAAAGTGTGACCTTCGCACCCTCAGCTAAGGTATACAGCACCCCAGATACCATGGCAACATTTCGACCATCCACTTGTGGAGTACCTCAAGCTTTGTCCACCCCATTGTCACAACCACCCAAAGAATTGGAAAAGTTCTTAACAACAGAAAGAAACTATCATCCCCGAAAAATAGAACTAAACAAGTTCCCAGCAACTGAGCCTGCGATAGAGAGAACGGAGGGTGAACACAATTCCACTCTTGTAACCAGCGTACAACCTGAATTGCCTGACATGTATCAGAAAGTTTTTACCACCAACACACCCCCAAAAATACAAAGTTGTAGAGAAAATTTAACGTATCTGAGAGGAAATTACGTTAATTTTCTTGCCGAGGATTGCGAATTTACAACCCCTATAGGAAGGTTATTAATAGATATCAAAGCCATCGATCCATCAGAGATTAAAGAAAGACACCCAAAAATAGGTCAGGTGTTAATAACCCCTCGTGGCAACAATAAAATTTACACCATAATTATAAAATCAAATTACTTCGATCCGATCACTAAAGAAAATTTGAGAGTTGGGTTACATAACCTACATGCAGCCCTAAGAAGAGAAGGCGTGAATTCTTTTCGAATTTCACTTCATGGAGACTTAATCGCGGATCTACAAAAGGGTACTGTTTTGGAGATGCTAAAAGAAATATTCGAAAACAGCAATGTCGAAGTTATAGTATGCCATGGGAATGTGCGAATTCCACCGGAAGAAGATCGAGCCCAGATAATAATGGAAAATCATGAAAGCAAGGTAGGAGGGCACAAAGGGATTAATAAAACTTATGGAAGAATACGCGAAAGATTCGTGTGGCCAGGAATAAAAGAGCAAGTCACTATTTTCGTGCGGAAATGTGGTGTTTGTCAGGAGCAAAAAATAATTCGAGCCAAAACCCACGAACCCATGATTATAACAGATACGCCCATAGACACTTTTGATAAAGTATCCCTTGACACGGTAGGACCCTTACCAATAACACCCGATGGAAATCGACACATTCTCACTGTGGAGGACAATTTATCAAAATATTGCATCGCCGTGGCAATACCAGACATCACAGCCAACACAATAGCACACGCTCTAGACAAAAACTTAATTTCTCAGTATGGAGCACCAAAAGCAATACTAACAGATAAAGGAAGTGCATTTATAGGAATTTTTCTAAGAAAGTTGTCAAAAATATTCGGAATTACACAAATAACTACTTCAGGATATAGGACTCAATCAAATGGATCCTTAGAACGAAGCCAAGCAGTATTGGTCGACTACATCCGATCATACGCTGACTACTATGACGATTGGGACGAATTACTATCTTTTGCCATGTTTTCTTGTAACACCTCAATTCATGAAGCAACCAAATTCACTCCGTTCGAACTAGTATTTGGAAAAATAGCCCGTACTCCTAGCTCATTCCCTTCTGAAGAAAATTTGGAAACGTATGGTTCCTATTTGAAAGACTTAATATTACGGCTAACCGAAATAAAAGATATCGCGGCTAGAAACTTAATCAACGCTAAATATCGCTCTAAACTACACTACGACAGAAAACTAAATCTCTTCACTGGAAAAATAGGAGACCAAGTCTAGGTTAAAAGAGAAACAAAAACAAATAAGTTAGACAGTAAAAGCCATGGACCTTATGTAATTGTAGAACTGTTGGATAAACACACCGCAATCTTAGAAACCACGGACGGGAAACGCTTTCAAAAACATGTAGACAAATTAAAATTTGCTCATGAGTGACTTTCACTAATATTGAATAATAATACAAACTTCCTTTTTCAGAATGACGGAGTCGATCATAATGACCAAATTACCAGAGGGGCAAATTTACCCCTCAACTATCCAACCTAAAGGTGAAATAGAACAGATAAGGTTTGCCAAAGGACCCCTAGAGGAACTAACTGCCGAATATAATTTGTCTAAACCCAATTACAGCATACATCGAGAGGAGGGACCCCCGCATAATAAAACATATTTAATCAAATGCGTCGTGAGAGATATCAAACGTGGGAATCTATTAATCACTGTTAGTGATAAAGAAACTAAAATTAGATCAGGAGAGCACGCTGCAGCTAAGAAAATGTTAAATGAATTGGCAGGTGTTTATTTCTTTAGTGAGGAAAGTAATGAAAATCATCTTAACGAAATCTATGTTTTATGCGCACATAATGAGTCAAAAATATTAATTAAACTCTTCAAATGGGAAGATTGTTGTGAATATTGTTACTTAAGGGGACACACAATAAATAACTGTAATAAAGAGGTTTTAAGGAATAAACGTCTGGCCAAAACTTTGGAAATTTCTGAAGAAGAGTTTTGGGGATCATTGAATGAGAATTAAAAGAGACTACACAAATGCAAACTAAAACATTATAAATAATTCTGCAAAACTCTTTCGAAGAAATTATGTAACCTATATAACACATTATGTTATGAAATATTATAGTGATTTATACATATATAAATTAAATACATATAATAATGTAAATTTTAGACTTAAGGATTTTAACATGACAATTATAACGATGTTATGAAAAGAGGAGAAAAATAAATAGTCATTCTAGTCATTCTAAAGGAAAGAATGAAACAAAAACAAAGAAAAACGAAAGAAAAATAAAAGGAAGAGGAATTGGAGGTTGCCTTTTTTTCTTTTCTTTTTCCAATAAAAGGCAGATTGAGCTATCTATAAACAAGTCATTATAACTAAAATTAATATACAATTTTAACGCACAGATGGACCGGTTCAATTCAATGTCAGGCCACCTGCAGTGGAAGTGGATCCTATTTCTTCTGCTGCCAATTATCCCCTGACGTCATACACTGTATAACATTCAACCATTAGCAGATAATTCCGGATTGTTCTACGAAAAACTGGACTCCATCCATTTGACGCGGAATCACTGGAGAATTATGATATTCTTAGATATTGGAAATTTTACGCATCATTTCGACACTAAGACCATAGAACGAAATATTCACAGTAACTATTTGTCGTGTATGAACAGAGTAATGAAAGCAGACTGCAGAGATGAAGTAAAGCTTGATACACTAAGTATTAAACTTCATAAAATAAAAAATGAACACAACAATCTGAACAGAATGCTATCCGAAATTCAACATCATAAACTAGAAAGTAAATCTCTGCCTAGAACAATGAGTAAACGTCGAGTACCAATGTTAAGATTCATAGGATCAATTCTAGGACCCGTGGTTGGACTCATGACATCAGAAGATGGAGAAGAGTATGCAGATAGGATTGACCAACTCTACACGAGACAAAACAATTTGAGTAGGATTTTAGGCAAGCAAACGCACATGGTCAAAGCAGAGATCGATGGAATACATGAAGAATTACACGTAAGAACCAATGAAATTCAAAAAATACAATTAATATTAGAAAAAACGAACAATGCATAAGTAACTACCCAGATTATCCTTGTACCATCTACAAACCCAGACTTCACCATTCATCGAGGACAATGAAAAAATTTAAGAAGGGAGGAGACACAAGGGCACCTTGTTTTTTTTATTTGAATTATAAAATCCACTGAAACATTACATAACCAAATTAACATAGCAGCAAAAATAAGCCCAGCATGCGTTAAGTATGGCTGACCAAACGCATAGCGCGACCACGGAAAGACCAATCTTGATGCCAGTAGAACAAACGGTTAGCGTCAGGCATGACGTTATTATCCATTATGGCCGACCAGTCAGAGAAAACACTATCTCAGCATTCAGACTCCGCCTGCATAGCTAGAGGAACACCAGTAGAAACGCAGTGGCACTCCGACAAAATGGCGAGCGATGCAGAAGAAACATACGAGGCAATAGCTGCATGCTGTCATCATCCATTATGGCCGTCGGCGCGAGAAATCTAATCCAACGCGATAAGCAACAGAGGACTAGCAGAAGAAGAGATACACCACACCTACACAACCAGAGAAACCAATACGAAGAACGAAGAAAAGAAGAACGCACCTCCTAAAGCACGTAACAGGTTAAAACTATTATCGAAATTATAATTAACACTAAGTCGACCTTATAGGTTAATTAAAAAGAAAAAATCACGAAATTTTAATTTTATCCAAGATCAAAGAAACAAATTGAAAAACTAATTGATAACTTACACGTCTAGAGTCATGCATACAAATATGTATTATTGTAAATGGAATTCGAGAGAAAAACATTAACCTATAAGGAACCGATTTTGATAATGATACTGCTAAAAATATTTATAGATAGCTAGAGTATAACTTTATATATATATATATACCATTAAGCCATTTCCCTTTCGGCGAGCCTCAAGGGGTAAGCATGACACTACCCGATTCGGGTAGTGTTTCTAGGTGGATAGTTTCTTGTAGTAAATAACTACAAGTGTGGGCTCACCACACCCACCACCGCCAACAGCAACGCAGTAGTATCAGACGGTCACCCATCCAAGTACTAACCGCGCCCAACACTGCTTAACTTCAGTGATCTAACGGGAACTGGTGTTTCCAGCGTGGTATGGCCGTTGCCTAATTTAATTTTTTTTTTTAATATCAAGAAATAGGATATATAATAAATGTTCAAGACTTCGAATCAATGACATCAGCTGAAACTTAATTAGTAATTACAGGACCGAAAATTAAGAACTGAGGTCATTGATTCTGCAAAGATGTTGCGAATATATAGTTTTATTCTTGAAATAATAAACCGGGCAAGAAGATCAATTTGGCTAAAGTGCGTAAAAAGTAGTAAAATTCACTCCTCTTCATCCAAGTCGCCACACTCCATGTCACTGACCCACACACATCCAACTTGTGGAATGCCGTAATCAGTTCACATGTGCCCACACTTGCAGGTAAGAACCGGAGTGTTCATAAGCAAAAAACGGCCGCAAAAGCAAAATCTCGCGCTCGTACCCACTTGCCTGAAAAACAAAAATAAGAAGAAATTAATCAAAAGAAAATAAGATCTAAATCACCACCATAAGCACCATAAAAGCAAGGACACATACCCCAAACAAATGGAGGAATGTTGTGACACGTGAGAGCACACACACATATCGCCGGTTTTCTTATACAAGAGTCTATGATGTCATATAGTTGCCGAGTGAGGCGAACAGCATCGCGTCTCGCATCGGTCAGCTGCACCGCGTCGGGTGACAAGGAAGCGGTAGTAGATGAATGAGCTGTTCTCCGTGCCCGCCTTCGTCCCCTCTTCACCACCATTCCATTGTTATTATTTGGAGTCACTCTCCGCGACGGATGTTCCAAGGCATCAGCGAGAGATAAATAAAAGGATATACCCGTGCTCGAGGATAGTAGCCTTTTCGAAAACTCCATCATGGACAGCTTAAGGGAACGTTCCACCCTGGGACTATCTGAAAACAAAACAATATCAGAAAAAAAGGGATTTTAATCTGAAAAACAAAAATTACACCACTTCTAACAAATTCCCATTAACTATCTACCTAATATGAACCAATATTGATTCCCAGTGATTTAAATCTTGCTGCGTTATCAATTAGTTTCGTCTTCAGAGCAAGAGACGAGACACGTACTAGAAAGCCTTTACACTTTCTATCTAACCGATGAACCACGACAAAGTCACGGACGGAAATGCTATTATCAATAATAACACAACACAAAGAAATAAGATCATTCAGAATTTGTTCTACCCGAGAACCCCAAACCGCGATACAAAACACATCCAACAAATTCTCTAGGTGAGCAAGCCGTAAAAATAAACTTTCAATTCTCGAAGTATTAGGCAGAGAACGCTAATTATTAACGGGATTTTCTAACTCCCCGCAGTTAGCATCAAACACCGAAAGATCGAAATCATCAATGCACTGAGCCGAATTTACAAGTGAGGCCACGGGAACACAAGCCGAATCAGCAACCGCTAGATCGGGTGAAGAAACCGCGGAATTATCACCATAAATTAAGGACTGGATAGATTGATCTATGTCTGAATTGTCGCAAGAAAAGGAGGAAGAAGTCATCTCGACTCTACACGACGCACAAATGACGCGAACTGAACTTAAATTAGCACATGAAGAGTAATATAAAACTCACCAGAAATGCTGGACGAAGCATTATTCCTGGATGAATCCACAGCAATGTTTCGCGCCCGGCAATAATCTTCATACAATACAGTGGCATATCAGAATCGGAGGAAGAACTGTCAAGCTCCATGGCGAAACAAAGACTGAAAAACCACGATGCAAACACGTACCCAGATGCATGATGATATCATACAAAATCTGATGACAACCTAAAATGCTTGCAAGACATAAGAGAAACAAAACATCACGGAATACTTACCATAACTCATGAAGTAACACCAGTAGTATACCCTATGCCAATACACCATAACCAACCACATAATCAACACCAAGCACAACTTGATCTTCACCCCAACTGAAATATATATATTGTGTCAAAACGCGCTACTACAATTCGATAATGTATAATATTTAGAAGAGTAATTTAACAGTTGCCACTCGTTTTCTCCAAAGAAATTTTCATCGAGGACGATGATGATTTTAAGAAGGGAGGACTGTTACGTCCCGAAAATTTAAATTTTGATATAACGCCCAAATAAGCGCAATCTACCGTATCTTGGAGACAACGAGGAGACAACGACCTCACACATGTATGTAACCACGCGCATAGGTAAGTCTCCCGATTGTGTATCTATTCATGGTAAGCGGGCTGCCACTGATAAAGTAGAGACCGCAAGGTAATGAGGCGCACGATACCATGAGAAGGTACAGACTCGGAGGATACCGATAGTTTGTAACGCATGGTAATTAAAAGGAATCATATATACATTTCATCAAACTAAAGATAATAATTAAGTAATCACCAATAATCCATACATATCTATATGTTCTTAAACCGAATAAATCAAATAATGAATTAGACATATAAGTATGTACACACGTAAATGTATGTTAGTAAGATAACGATTCAACGTGTACGAGTCACTCACTTGAGATAGGACATCGTGTAGTGCGTAAGTGAAAGAATATGTTAATGGGCGGACACACTGTAGCCGAAAGTGTCCAACCACTATTACCGAATATCATTAAGATAGTTATAGAATTCCTATTCCTGAAAGAGCAAGAGATGAGACCATCGGTAACCGAGAGCGTCAGCAGAGAGAACTTACATATTTGTCGTTCGCGTAACTTGATACTCATTAGCGAGATTCAATCCTTTAAACGCACATGCTCTTTCCACTAATGACATTGTACGTGCTCTTTACACTTTTGGACAAGCTTTCCACTTTTGACATCGTACGTGACTTCTGCAAAGTCCAAAGCGTATATAAACCCCAGCGCAACCCTTGTAAATTGTCTTACGTTCCTGGCAGTCACAAACGACAAGTTCGATCTAAAAGTCACGTGCTTTTAGTCTTACGTTCTCAGCAGTCATACTGACAACTTCGATACACGAATCGCGTACTTCAAGTCTTCGAGAACTAAGTAACGAATCATCAAGTTGTGAACTAAGTCCCTTTGGTTTCGATCGTCGTATGAGTCTAATCCGGGTAAATTCCGCTGTTTTATACGTCCGTGAAAGAACTAAAGAGTGGATTCGGTAGCTGATATAGGACCATGTATCGCTCTACGGGTTAATTGTGATTGTGAAATCCTTTGCTATTACCCAAACCAACTCTGCGAGAGGATCTTGCCGTTGTCCTCCGATTATAGAGACGCAAGCGACAAACAATTACTCTCTCTTGCCCTTCTACGAATAAGAAGGTACATGTAAGTCTAAATTTATGTAACTGTCAATCTTATCCATCATCTTTATAATAAATCGTTCACTATCATAACTATCTTTTCGTTGTATTGAGCACTGATTTAACGCAGTTCGCATAGAGCTGACAAGAGACAAACGAACCCACACATAAATAATTGGTCAGGTCCTCCCAGCCTGACATAATCAGCTCACTAGCCTCCCTCCTTCTAACCATTTTCCAACCTACCCTCGCCTTTAGCTCGGGACGTAACAGGGGACTGGTTACTTTAGTTAAAAATAGTTTAGCCTACTCACACAGCCAATCGGAAGTCAGCAACTTATTGTTATTTATTAAGCTAGTTTTTGAGGGTAACTACACACTCTACATAGGGATTTTTTATTTTTCACCAGCTGCGGACACTGAGTTTTGTGTTGACTCATTTCAGAATGTTTTATATTCACTTGACAGCGATTCTTCGTCGAATTTTAATGTTGTACTATTGGGCGATTTTAATGCTCGCGTTGCCTCTCTAAATTGCGTGGACGAGGAAATTTTACTGGGTACAAATTTTGTGCCAGAGCGGGACTCTCTCGATCTTAAATTAAACAGGTCTCTTAACTTCATTCTTTGCAATGGTCGTCCCCTCTCTGACAACCCGGGTCATGTTACGTATTTGGCGGGTACTGGACGCAGCACTATTGACCTCTGTTGGCTCAGCATCAGTTGCCTGAATTTGGTGGACGATTTTAGGGTTCTTAACCTATCAAACCAATCTAACCACCTTCTCATAACAATTGATTTAAACAAACTAATCCAACCTTGTTTTGACGAATCTAATTCTAAGAAAACAATTGATTCTATTCGAGTATCAACATTCATAAAATGGAAATAAGAAGGTGGGAAGACCTTCTTGAATGTATTATCACAGTGCCCACATATTTACATAAATAATAATAATACAGAAGAATTGTACCATAATTTAATAGTAGCAATAAAGGTAGCCGCGCAGGAGGCAGGTATGCTGATCCATAGGAACTCTGCTCAAACTCTTAAATCTGGTGAGCATGGAAGTTCTTGGTTCAACTCACAGTGCGCTAATCTTAAGAAGCTCGCCTGCAAGGCATATAAGCAATATTCGCGCAGTCTCTCTGAAAATTTATTAAACTATTATCTAAGAGCTCGAAATTCATATAGATTGAAAATTAAAGAAACAAAGGAAGAGAATTTCAGACAAAATCTTTTAAAACTATCGAATGTTCAAAACAACAGGGAGTTTTGGCAAACAGCGAGAACTTTTGACACTAAACTGGAGTATATACATAAATATAATAAGTACTAGCGAGTGGTTTGATTTTTACCGACACCTCTTCCCACCCCGATTGGAATTAGACTGTAATTATATTTCAGTGCTCGATCCTGTGCTTGATACCGATTTTTCATTGACGGAATTGCAACTAGTCCTGTCACATTGTAAACTGAACAAAGCTGCGGGTCCTGATGGTTTAAACAACGACTTTTTTAAAAGGTTGACTCCGGAATGGGAGCATTATTCGCTTAACCTTTTCAATAAAGTTTTAAATAATGAGAGGGTTCCTGTTCAATGGTCTGAGGTCGACATGTTTATGTTACATAAAGCGGGTGATAAGAGGGATCCCCTTAATTATAGAGGTATTGCTCTTATTAATTCAATAACAAAGTTATTTACAACGTTGCTGTCATCCAGATTGTCGGGGTGGGCTAACACATGTAACATACTCCCAGAGGAACAAGCCGGCTTTAGAGAAGGTAGGGGTTGTAGAGACCACTTGCTTACTTTTTACTCGGTGCAGGGTATGCATTTTAGTTCTGGTAAAAAAGATCCCCTATTTGTTATTTTCGTGGATTTCAAACGAGCATTCGGTTCCGTCAGTCACGAGAAACTTTGGAACAAGCTGCATGCCCTGGGTGTTAGTGGAAGGTTTATAAGAATTCTGCGTTCTCTGTATGGAAACGCCAACTTGAAGGTCAAATGTGGTAGCTCCTACTCAGAGAGAGTCGAAGTGACGCAGGGGGTCCTGCAGGGTGACAGTCTCAGTCCACTTTCTTTTATTATGTTTATAGGTGATATAATTGAATTCTTTATTAGGAAGGGGGCGAGGGGAGTGAGATTGTCCGCTACTCGATCCCTGATTATGCTTCTGTTTGCCGACGATATTGTAATTTTTGCTACGTCATCGCACGATGTTAGAGACAAACTAAAAATCCTAGAAGAATACTGTGCCGTCAATGGTCTGCAGCTTAATCCAAAAAAGACGAAAATAGTTCATTTCCGTAAATCTGGTAAATTAAAAAAATTAAGACCTTTCAAATGGAATAATAAAGACACGCTCGAATTCGTCGATGCCTATACTTATCTTGGGGTTCCCTTTTCGGCTTCTGGCAAATTTAAAAAAATCAAGAACCACTTCGTTAAGAAAGGTTCTCTCGCTGCGTACAGAGTGTGCGCTATCCTAAATAAAAGTAAAGTTTACTCATGGGATGCGATTAGTACTCTTTCAAGTGGAATTTTGGATGCTACTGCTCTGTACGGGGCAGAAATCTGGGGTCAGAGATACTTGGAGGATATCAACGTTGTTCAAGACAGATTTTTTAAACGCCTGTTTTATTGGCCTAGGAACACTCCCAGTCACTTCATAAGGGTGGAAACAGGGATCGATCAAAGCAGCTTTAAAGAATTTACAAGGGCGTATAATTGGTGGATCTCCCTCGCTAGTATGGAAGAACATAGATTGCCAAAAATATGTTTTAGAAGGCTATGTGAGTTGGACCAGGAGTGTGATTCAGGCTTGGAGTTCAACTGGGCTTCTCAGTGGAGATCCTTGCTTGAATCAGTAGGCGAGAGAGATGCGTGGTCCAGACAGTGGGTCAGCCCAGGGTTGGGTTCTGCAGAAAAAACTAACATTCTCAGTAAATGGTCAAATAATATTTTTTGCAAAGCTATAGATAGAGTAATTAACTCGAATAAGATGTTCAGAAAACTAAGCCACCTGGGTTCCACAGAAGCGTACTTTCAATTTAAAACTAGTTTAACCAAAGTACGAATTGTTAGTCAATTAAGAATCTCTCGTGAATCTGAAATTAGGCTATATTTCAATGGTCTCTCATATATCATCGATGCTAACCAAATCTGCAGTCTGTGTGCCAAAATGGAATATGAGGATTTAGCCCATATAATACTTAAATGTCCAATTTATAATGGCCTAAGAACTTTTTATCTTCAAAAATATTTGATTCTCTCGGAAAATACTCAAGAATCGTTAGAGCGTTTGTTAGATATTGGAAGCATTACTCATTTAAATGATCTATTTAAATACATTGTACAATCGCTTAGAATAAGATCCTTTATCATCTTTGAATAGGTCGTAGTCCAGTGCCCGATTAAATAGTTAATTTTAAGGTAAATTTTTTGTTTTAGCTTTTATTTTTATACTCTAGCATCGAACTCCTTTGTAAAAAGCCATTGGCATATTACAAAGTTGTAATATATTCTTTATAAAATTGTACGACAAAATTCCAAACGTTAACTGTCCAGGAATTTCCTGAACAAAAGTTTTACTCATTGAACAAACTATTGTACAATTGATATGTATCAAAATTATCTGGGTTTCTCAATAAATTGAATTGAAATGAATTGATAAAGATTACATTCACATTGCAGAATCCTTAAAAGCAAAATGTTGTTGTTATACAATTATATAACAAGCTATAAAACCACTATTGGACCCTCAATATAATTAATTCTCTAAATCCAGAGTTTAACGAACATGTTTTCGTAAAACATAAGAAATAAAAAGTTCTATCTTATGTGCTCTTGATGAGAAAAGGCATAAGTGAGTAATTTATCTAAGCAATTTATTTGACGAATTGAGAGAATTCGTTAAGGTTGGCTAAGAAACGAAATAAATTTTCTATAAAATGATAATTTTAAGAGAGGTGACATCAAAATTACTATAATTAATACCAATAACTAATAATCTAATGAAAACATTAATATAAGTTCCAATTGTGTTAGATATAAACGCCGCAGTGAGTGAGACACTAGCTCAGAAGCGAGACTCCGCCTGCATGTCTAAAAGAATCGCCGCTCATTCGAACAAGATGGAGAATGAGAAGCTGATAAGCAAGTGAAACCACGTGTCGCAGCAACCGGCAAACGTGTCACCTACACGCGGCAATTATATAAAAAAAAAAGCTACAACAAAATAGTGGCGTCTGCAAGAGAAGCATTGTCGATTACAAGATCATAGGTCGCACAAAATACGCGCAATGGAGAATCATTTCACCTCGTAAAATGGCCTCTTATCTTGGAATCAAGAAAATAGTAAATTGTAGAATTCAATCACATTCTACATACAAGTAAATCAGCTTATGTAAACAGTAAATTGGGAGTCCTTAATGTTAATAAGTACAAACTGGTTGCTTTGAAACTACGGTATGCACTTAAGAGAAACGGAAGTTTCAATTTCACACTGAACCATATCGTTGAGTCAAGGCACACACGCGTAATCATTCGTACTAAAATTGTATAGCACACAAGTCTTTGTAGAAAATTAATTAACTACGTAAAACCACATATAGGTCAACATTCTTGAGCAAGAAAATTTTAACGGAAAATGGCTTTAAGGAGCCCCAATACAAAGGGTCTAGCCGGATAAGATAGTCAAATGTGCCTTGCAGGGAACCTCTATAACTAAATACAACCTCATATTCGGCATGTACCCCTTTTCCTAGATTTTCAGACCCCTAGATTCCCATGGGGCAAGATGGGACACCTTTGAGTGCTGGCGAGTTTTTTTGCAATATCTCGGTCAATTTTTGAGCTAGGAAAAAGAAAAAAAAAGCAAATTGTAGGGTTTCTACATAATTCCTACGATGAAACCAACCACGCCATCGTATTCTACGCAAAAAAATACATTGAAAACGTGTATTAATTTTTTGAAAATAATTTTTGGCAGCCCTTCAAAAATTCAGCAAATAAAAACGATCGGCCCGGCTCACAATATTAAAAATTATTGTCATATCACAAAAATTATTTTCAAAAAAGTAATACACGTTTTCGATGCCTTTTTTTGAGAAGAGTACAATGGCGCAATCGGTTTCATCGTAGGAATTATGTAGAAAGAGCTAGAGGCAAAAAACGCGGTTTTTAGTGGGTTTTTTTTTTTTGAGGTCGGTCTACCACTTTTAAAAATCTGAAAAGAATCACAGGAATTTTTGAGCCAAAAATACATAACATATTTTTTTTAGCGAGGAGTCGGTCTTTGTTTTAGATATAAAAATTGTTCAAGTTTTCAAACGGCAATTTCCTTTTTTTTTCTTTTTCCTAGCTCAAAAATTGACCGAGATATTGCAAAAAAACTCGCCAGCACTCAAAGGTTCTGGAAAGCGTTGAGCATAAAGCGTGAGAGGATCATTGATATTCCTGCCTCTTTCTCCATAAATGACAATCATTTCAATCTTCTGTTGTTGAGATAGAATTTCCATGGTAAAAGTAATGAGGGAATACAACGACACCCAAACCAACTGAAACGAACGTGACCAACAGGAAACAATTGAAGATTGCACAATGAGGTAGCAAGTGAACTTAAACTGCGAACAAGAACAAATGAAAATCGTAGAGCGGAGTAACGCATAAACGACTATTGCTAACTAAAAACAAACGAATATCGCGAAGTGAGATAGCACTTTGTCTAAAGAGAATTAAGATCAAAAAACAAATGGGGACATGGGACAGTTCGACGTTCGGAAAGAAACGAAAGCAAAGTTCATATAGAATTCGGAAAGGATCGAAACGGTACCTCCTTCCAAAGTCTTTCCGAAACCTTTCTGAATCTTTCCGACGCGGTCTTTCCGAACCTTTCCGTTTCTTCCGGTAGGGAGTTGGGAGACAATTAGAAGAAAAAAATATTTCGGACATACAAAAAAAAATTATTTGAGTTTGAATTTTTAGTGTAGGTCAAATTATCCCAAGTAGGCCACCATAAATCGAAAGTAGTTTTTCTCGCCGTAAAATAAATTTTTTATGTGACTCTGGTGCATTTACGCGTTTTTATGCGCCAGCGTAGAGTATCGTAATATTGTACATTACGATACAGCGGAAGATCACTCTTCACATTACACTCCGCTGTATCGTAATGTACAACATTACGATACCCTACGCTGTCGCAAAAAAACTTGTAAATGCACCGTCGTCAAACAAAATAGTATATGCGCCTCGGCGCATAATATACTGTAATAGCCCTTATAATCGAAAACATTTCCCTGGGTTTTGGTCGCAAATAAACTGTAGTTTTTTTCACTGAAAAGAAACAAAAAATTTGCACATTATTCTACATTTTTTCTGGAGAGAAATGCGAAAAGAAATACTAAGTAGTCACTATTATTTCACGGGATAGAAATTTTATAGTGCGACGCGCGAGCACTCAGAGCCTGTAGTGCGTTTGTCTATTTAAATGAATAGTAATTACTATTCTTTTAAACAAATTTCAATTTGCTTATAAGCAATTGATATATTTTCAAACAAATTCAATGTCTTCATATACGGAAGGAAGATTTCTGGAACGTAAGTTTTTAAACAAAAACTTCAAAGTAAGATTCATCAAAATCCGTTCATGAGAAAAAAGTTGGGCATGTTGTAACATTAAATTTTCATTGTTAATAACCAGACCCACCTTTCTTAATGTTTCTTATTTATTATCCCAAATTTTCAACTCGATGTGGCTATTTAGTGTTCTAAAGAGTTAAGTGCTCGGAGAAATTCTCACGAGCATGAGAATATGCTCGAACTTTATGTGCTTTGAGAATTCAATGAGCATTTATGAGGATTTTGAATTCGGATTTAACAAATCGTATTTCCTATCTTTATTAATAATAATTGCATTATTTAAATTTCGCGAGAAAATGTATCTCTTCAAATTGGACCGGGCGCTACATTTAAATGATATAAGCAGTCTTTTAGGTATAAAACCAAACATACACCTAAAAGATCAATAAGATTAATGCAAACAAATTTTTGTTTCTAAATATAGTTTAAACACTTTTTAAGTGTGTTTTCAAGTCAAAAAGATAAATTTTCAACCAAACAAATGAATTTTTAACTAAGATGATGAATCTTCAACCAAAAATATGAATTTTAAACCAAATAGTTAGTTGAATTTTAAACCCAAAAGATTAATTTTCTACCAAAAAAGACGCATTGTCAACAAAGTACATGAATTTTCATCTAAAAAAGATCAATTTTAAACCAAAAATAGAATAGTTAAAATTTTGGAAAAATAAATGTTCCCCAAAAAAAACGAATTTTCAATAAAATAGTTTTTCTTTCGTAAAAAAAAAAGATTTTTAACCAAAAATTGAAGAATAAAAGCTTTCAGTTAAAACAATCAATTTTCAACAAAAATAAATAAATTTTCTACAACATAATTCAATTTGGATTGAATTTTCTACCAAAAAAGGTACAGTTTCAATCAAATATATAAATTCTCAACTAAAAAAGATCAATTTACAACACAAAAATAGAATAGTTCAATTCGCAGTTAGAAAAGTAAATTTGAAACAACAAAAAAACGACTTTTCAACAAAATGAATTAATTTTTAACTAAAAATATAAATTTTCAAGCAAAAATGGAATAGTTACATCTTCAGTTCAAATAAGTAATTTGTAACTAAAAAGAAACGCATTTTCAACCAAAATGATGAATCTTCAACTGAAAAAATTTAATTTTCAACAAAATACATTAACTTTCAACTAAAAAGATAAATTTTCTGCCAAAAATAAAATAGTTAAATTGTCAGTTAGTAAAATAAATTTTAAACCAAAAAAGAAAAGAATTTTTAACAAAACAGTTAAATTTTCAACCAAAGAAATGAATTTTTCACAAAAAAAATGAAGTTTCAACTAATGAGAGTTACTCTCCTACAAAAAAACGGATTTTCAGCAAATAGTGGAATTTTCACCTAAAACAAATAATTTTTCAACTAAAAAGAGAATAGTTAAATTTTCAATAAAAAAAAATTAATTTTCAATAAAATAATTGTAAATTTTCAACGAAATAGTATAATTTTCACCCAAGAAGATTAATTTTCTATCAAAAAAGATAAATTTTCGACAAAAAATGGAACAGTAACATTTTCAGTTACAAAACTTAATTCTAAATAAGAAAAAACTCATTTTCAACCAAAAAGATCAATTTTCTACCAAAATAGATGAATTTTTAACAAAGTAGAGGAAATTGCAACCAAATATTTTAATTTTTAAAGGAATTTCCAACAGAAAAGATGAATAATTCACCAAAAAGATTAAATATTCTCTCACAAAATTCAAATTTTCAATAAAATACAGGAATTTTAATCCAAATATTTGAATTTTCAACTTGAGAAGATAAATTTTGATCCAAACATGTACGAGCTGAATTTTTAGTTAAAATAATTAATTTTCAACTAGAAAACATAGTTTCCAACAAAATAAATTAATTTTTAACAAAGTGGTTCCACTTCCAACTAAGTAGTTGAGTTTTCAACCAAAAAATATGAATTCTCAACGAAAAGGGTGATATTTGATGTTTCAACCAAAAAGGATTTCAATTCGATAGCAAAAATAGTTTAATTCAACCAAAAAAGATGAATTTTCAACAAAATAGTTTGAATCCTCAACGAAAACAGATTAATTTTCGAACAGATATTTGCGATTTTTAACGATAATAATAAAATTAACCTCAACTTTAGTTTATCGAAAATTCCCTAACTCTGTCAGGTTTTCCCTGACATTTCCTGACTTTCTGACATTACCTGACCTGTAGAAACTCTGCAATTAAAAAAAAAATATTGTTTATTTCACTCTAGAGTGTTTTTGTAAAAACCTATGCATTAATTATGATATATATTTGTTTCAACAATAAATGCTTTAAATTCTCTTGAATGCTCTGTAAATGCTTTATTCAAGCTTAAATGCTGAGCATTTTCCCGAGAGCATTTGCTCAACATAAATTCTTGGGCATTTAAGAACTCTATGGCTATTCGTGTGAAAATAAGTTAGGAAATAAAAAAAGTGTCGGTAATGTAGGAATCCGGTCACGTGACCCACTCGTCACATGGCCTTAATTAGATTTCTTTGACACATGGCTGACATGGGTTTACCAGCCCATGGTATCAGGGCTGCCATACTAACGATTTCAAAGTTCACTACATTTTCGCAAACTGAATATTTTCAAGGTCCCTAGAAAGGACCCCAGATCGAACTGTGCTGGAAGTCAGATTTGTTACCATAAGTTCCTAGGCTAGCTTCACTCCCGTGATATTATACACCTAAATGCGGCAAGTGGTGGCGGAGTGGGGAAACAATATATATAGAGATCCTCTAGGGAGAGTTGAGAAACGAACTTACACAGGCTCACCCGGACTTGTAACTGCGCATCGCGGTTAGTCCGGAACCAGAAGTCCTCACAACGCGCGCCAAAATTTTGATATGCGTTCACGTCACTTCACGTCCAATGCGTCCATTGATTTGAGAGTAAACTGGATTAGACGACCCGATCAGTCGTGTTTAGAAATACGAAAAAATGTGCGGAATCAGAAGTGTTCACAAGCACGTCAGGAGTTTGATGCTAAGCTCCCACATCCAATATGCTTATTAAAAGCTATATGGATATATAGGTTAGGAAAATTAGCTGGGTTAGATGTCAAAGCAGATAATTAGTTTCTAAAATTATTAAAAGCTACGATTCTCAATCCAATTCAATAACACATTAGTTTATAATAATTATAGCTTTGAAAACTAATAGTGCAGAACAATATATGTTTGAAGTTCATAACATATACTCTCTACAGGTATCAGTTACAATTTTTTTCTGAACATTCTATTAGCCAATCAAAAGAGTGAGTTTGTTTTTCAACTATACCTAGAGCAGGGGTCCCCAACTCTAAGAGTTCGGGGTGGCGGTAAATTCTATTCTATGACGTCAGAATTTACCACCACCCCGAACTCTTAGAGTAGAGTAGAGACTCTTCGTGGTGGAAACGAGGCGAGCAATCCACACGTGTTAAAAGAGCTGAACTCGAGAAATTTCTCCTCGCTGGAGACCCCTGCCCTAGAGGATCTCTAAATATATATATGTAGCAACTACTTTCGTGCGGTGCGTAGCTACTGCCCTCTTCGTACTACCTTCCTCCACTCTTTCTCTATAGGCCTATTGGGTAGTAACGACAGCGCCACCAATTTGGAACTATTGGGAAGAAAGTTGAATTTCAATATAATATTAACGAAAAACCTTACAGTAAACAATTAATTTTAAACCAAAGATTAACATTTTGGATAAAATGAATTGATATTCACTGCTTTTTTCATAAATATTGCCCAAATAACTTCGAGATACCCAATAGTTCGCGTGTCAGATGGCACTGTTGTCAAAGTCACAGAGGCGTATAGGCGTATAGGTAAAGTCGTTGCTCTGCGGCTCTAAGGCTAATGATTTTAAGTCTATTATCCTTGGCTACTCGCAGGTTCTCCGTGTTTTCTCAAAACATCGCTAAAGTAGAAGCAGGGATTCTGACATGATTTACAAAATAACAAATTAATATAAAATGATAATACTTTTGCAATTCTAATCATTTATTTTTACAGAAAAGAAATTAGCGGCTATTCGTACCGAAATTTCGGTACACGTAGCCACGGTCTTTTTACATAATATGAATAAACCTAATTGTGAAACTGCAGTAATTGCGATTTCTTAAATTATATATAGAATTTTATTAGGCTATTTGCTCGATAGAAATACAGTACTTTTTAAGCGATGAATGTGGGCTTAAGTTGCTTTAGCTATTTTATTTTTATATTAATTTTTTATTTATTAAAAATATATATTTAACTGTTCCATTAAGTTTGAAAAAATTGATATCTTGAAAACTAGAAAAAAGTCATTATTCATATAATTTCTTAAGTCTATAAGAATAATCTTCAATGTAGGAAATCGGATAATTGCTATTATTTTTCGCACGAAAGTTCTCAGCGCGGTTAGGGTTCGTGTCTTCGCACTTGCGGATAATTTCAGATGGTGTTACGTGCGTTTGTTTTAAGATTTAAATGATGTAATTACGATATATGTAAAATATTGTACATATAAAATATAATTTAAGAATCAATTAAATAATTAAACAGTGAAAAACTACTCTTTTTTTTTGCTTTTGAAGAAATTTCTTTGATAGTCGCATTTGTCACGGATAAACTTAAAGCGAACCAATACTTTTTAATGCGAAGTATAAAAATTCTCGACCGCTGCTTGGAGTTAAGCGTGGATGAATTAAATGCCATCCAATACTTTTGAATGCGAAGCATGCACGTTGAAGTCTCGCATTCAGCGAGGTAAAGCTTAATGCGAATCAATACTTTTCAAACCTTTTCTCCGCATTAGAAAACAGAATTGAAACGCATTCAAAATGCTAATACTTTTTAATAATTTTCAATGCGACGTTTTTTGCAGGGATATATAATCTTTACTTCCCAAATGAAAAAATAAAAGATGGAAAAGTTCATATAGATTTATGAAAGAATTTTATTATTAATTTGAACAGTACCTAAACGCTTGAAAAGATTATGTAAATTTTTTTATTAGTGTTTGATACAAAAACGTAGAACATCCAAAAAAAGAATGATTGAGAACTATGAATTCAAACGAGAATTATAAAAATACTATTAATACGTTTAACAATTTATGACTAGAAATGTTATTTTACTTTTTTTTCTCTGGTATGTACTGGCAGCTCTGTACCCTGCTAAAAGAGATTCTAGCCGTACTAGTTCTTATCCTCATTTCGATACTGAACTCAAATATGGTGGAATACAATTTCCTATTAGTTTACATGATATACCGAAATTTGAGAAATTAAATAATTTAAGTATAAATGTTTGTAGTATAGAGTCTTATGAAAATAGTAAGAAAGAGGAAATTGTTCCGCTTTATTTAAGTCAACTTAAATCAGGCACGCCCACAATTCATCTTCTTATGATTGAAAATACAGAAATTGATTTAGATGATGAGGAATACATTGATGATAGTGAAATTAATATTAATGAGTGTAAAACAGTTTACCATTTCGCCTGGATTAAAGATTTATCTCAGCTAGTAAGATTCCAATTTTCAAAAATGACCATCGTGCATTCTTGTGTGACAAATGTTTATGTCATTTTAAATTTGACAAGTCTTTGAATAATCATAGCGTTGACTGCGAGAATATGAATAGATGTAGGGCAATACTACCAACTGAAAAGAATAACATATTGAAATTTAAAAACTATAGATTAAAGAGAAAGCCCCTGTGGCAATTTACGCTGATATAGACTGTTTATTAGGCAAAAAATTCAGATGTACAATCAACCAATTACCAAAACATGTCCCAACAAGTGTAGCTTTTTATAAACATTGCAATGTTGATGATTCTCTGTCTGAACTCAAAGTTTATAGAGGAGAAGACTGTATAAATTGGTTCATGACAGAATTAAAACGTGTGTCTGAAGAAGTATATTTACTTCTAAAAAATATTATCCCAATAGAGTGTTTAACATTGCAGCAAGAGCATGATTTTAAAACGGCAAAAAAATGTCACATTTGTGAAAAGCGTTTTGCAAATGATGCCATTAAGCATCGCGATCACGACCACTTTACAGATGAATATCGCGGTCCAAGTCATGAATCTTGTAATATTAACTATAAAAATTCGATGTGATTCCTGTAGTTTTTCATAACTTATCAGGATATGATGCCCATTTTTCAATAAAAGACTTAGCTACAAGTTTTGAAGGTAGCATTCAATTATTACCTATAAACAAAGAGAAATATATATCTTTTACAAAACAAGTAGAAGGCACAAATATAAATCTTCGATTTATTGCCTCTTTTAGATTTATGCCTAGCAGTCTTAAAAAATTTGCATCATATTTAAATAATGATGATAAAAAAATTACGAGACAATATTGCGCAAATGATGATGAATTTAAGTTATTAAAAAGGAAAGGTGTTTTTCCCTATGATGTGGTCAGTATGTGGGTTGAGACTGATTTAAAAGTTATTAAATTAAATGCGAGAGGGAAACTAATTTACAAAAGGAAAAAATCAAAGTAAATTCACAATTGGAGTGGAAGGTTTATTGCTAATACTAATTACATTGGAAGGTCGCGTCTTACTATAGTCGTGTAGGTATTGGGATTTTTGAGTTTGAGAGGTAACTGGGGGGGGGGGCATCGCGCACCTTGGATTCGAGAAAATGTTACTGGGGGCAACGAGTGTGGTAGGTGGTCCACTAGTGGGGACGGTAATGGAAACGATGTGCCAGTCGGGTGGAATCAAGGGAGATCCAGGGAGAGGGTGTCCTTGGTTTAGGTCTTCTTTGCTCGGGCAAGGGTTGGAGCGGAGAAACCAGGGAGATGTGGCTTGGGCCGACGCCCGGGGAGATCTGACTTCTTGGTCTCGCGGACCGTACTTTTATGTACTTCGCTTCGGCCGCGGCGCACCACTTGCAACGCAGGCGAGTGGTGCTTCACTAGCGAGGATCGTTTCGTCGATGTCGCTGGGAGGGAGCTTCGCGTGATTGGTTCGCTCAAGCCACGCAAAAGTCTACGACCGTCGGGTGAACAGCTAAACAGCTAAACCGCGCTTGCGCTGTAGGTTGTCAGACGGACTTTAACTTTTTTCGACTGAATGCCGCGACTCAATTTATTCCAAGTCGAATGATAGGTGGGGTTAGGACGCCCAGGCAACGAAAGAAAGAATCATGGTTGTTTGCCAAATATTATTCGTGGTTATAAATATTATCTATGACCATGAATATAATTTGGCGGACATCAATCCACAGGGTCTTTCGTCGCCTGAGGCGTTCTAACATCACTCTGGAAAATAGGATAAAATACGGAAGTTACACTTAAATGCTAAAGCGGAAAATACTTACATCTATACAGGTAGAAAAATTTAAGACTAAGAAATATATACATTTTCACAATAGATCTAACGCCGAGGTCGGAGATCGTAAAATCGTCCTGGTGGCGGAGAATCAGGTATCGTGTTCTCCTTCCTGGTGTCAGCATCCTGGGGCCGCTTTGGAGGCCGCCCTCGACAGAGTTCCTTGTCCGGAGGATCTTGAATGATCTGGGGCATTTCTTTGGGCCGCCCTCGACGGCGTTTCTGGGCCGGAGGGTCTTTGTCGAGATTCTGGATCAGCGGATCGGTCTCGAGCATTTCAAAGGCCGCCCTCTACGGCGTTTCTGGGCCGGAGGGTCTTTGTCGAGATTCTGGATCAACAGATCGGTCTCGGGCCTTTTCGGAGGCCGCCTTCTACGGTATTCCTGAACCGGAGGGACTTGGGGTTGTGGGCTGACCACCGGACTTGGTTGGGCCATTTTTCATGGGCGTCCTCTGTGTCGTCGGTAGACTCGAGGGGTTAAGAGAGTTGTTGGTCCCGTGTGCAGTCTGGGTGCCTCACAAGGCAGTGGTGTGAACTTTTGAGGAATAGGATCCTCGTTTTGGTTGACCTGGATATCTGGGGTATCCATTGGGGCCTAGAGTTTGGTGAGACCTGGATATCAGGGGTATCCATTGGGGTCCTAGAGTTTGGTGAGACCTGAATATCAGGGGTATCCATTGGGGGCCTAGAATTTTTCTTAATGCTTGGGTCGACAAGGAGGTCGCACATTGAGTTAGCGATGAGTGTGGGTTTCCGAGCAGTTCTGGGGCTACTCTTTAGAGGAAGATCTGACTCTGTTGGAGCAACAGTGGGGTCACTCTGTTGCGTGACAACGCAGTTATTTTTGCGCGGGCGTGCGGGGTAGACTGGGTTGTGTGCGTTTTTGCGACACGATCGAAGAGGTCTATTTCGTAGACCTGTCCACTAATCCGTTCCAGAATAGTCAAGGGCCCATTACGTAGCGGGGCTAGAGTGGCATTAAAGCCTTTTGGGGCATCCGAGAGTTGGTGGTTACGGACAAAGACTTTGTCTCCGATTTCGTATTGCTGTGCGGATTCTTCCGGTGCTTTTTTCCTGAGGTACTGGGCCTGATGCTGCCTCACCAGATGGATCCGGGCATCCGTGGAACTGTCAGTGGGCGTGGGTGATTTTGGGAAGGTACATTCACCGGGGTGTTTGAGGTTAGCTCTGAAAAGAACTTCGCTGGGAGTGAGCTCAGTTGCAATGTTACGTCGAGTACGGGTTTTATAAAGGACCTCGGGGATGTGAAGATCGTAGTCCTTGTGGGGGAACAGGCGTGGCATTGAGAATTGTCTCCAATGCTTGCAGATTTAGGTAGGGTGCCTGGTAAGCATAACCGGAATTTTTAGCGAGGGGGGCATTATTTGAAAGGTTAGGGTTTCCCACAGGGCCATGATTTGGTCCAAGGGGTGGGTTTCCTGCAGGGTGCTGGAAGTTGATGAAGGGGTGGTTTTCCACAGGGCCTTGATTTTGTCCAAGGGGTGGGTTTTCTACAGGGCCTCGGTTGTCTCCAAGGGGTGGGTTTCCTGCAGGGGGTTAGAAATTGATGAGGGGGTGGTTTTTCTCACAGGGCCTCGATTTTGTCCAAGGGGTGGGTTTTCCACAGGGCCTTGGTTTTGTCCGAGGGGTGGATTGTCCACTAGGGGCGGATTTCCTGCAGAGGTGGCCATATTGGTTTACAGTGCGGCTTCAGCACAAGGTCTAAATCCGAGGAGAAGGGAAGAATTATTTGGAGAGGATTCCCCTTGGTTTTGGTGATTATTACCAGGGTGAGGGTGCTCCTGTGGGTCAAACTCCAGGTTCGAGGACTGACGAGTCCTTGTCGGAGTTCGTTGTGTCATGGGCCCCACCGGGTATTTTTTCACTCCCGCAAGTGATTGTGATAGTATTTTTCGTAGGGACGCGAACGATCACGGAACGTATTTTTTTCTCAGGTAATTCGATTCCGAACGGGTCTGAACGGAATACCTGTGAATGGGGCTTTACCCAAGTACGAATTCCAATACGGCCCAACATTGGCCCAGGACTGGCAAAAATGTTGCCGGAATTCGGCTGCCAGTATTGAGCCACAGCTGGATGTGTAACTACGGTATGCAATCGGCGGCCGAAAATGGCCCAATACTAGTTGGAAGCACATGCCCAACATTGGACGACATTATTGGCCCAATGCTAGGTGACAGTTCTGCTCAGCAGTGGATGCCAAGGTCGGTTCGAATCTGGCATATCCATTAGCCTATAATTGCCCGATACTGGATTCGTAACTACCCAAGTGCGAAGATAGATACGGCCCAGTATCGGCAAAAATATTGCCGAAGATCGGCTGCCAATATCGTACCGTTGCTGGAATGATAACTCCGGTATGCATTTGGCGGCCAATTCTGGCCCAGACTCTCGCCACCATCACCGGAGTTAATTTAAAAAAAAAATAAAAAATCATTGAATTGTTTTAGGACGGATCTATAAACAACTGCATATCGTTCGAATATTTGTTATAATTTCAAAAATTTAAATTTCATTCAAACATTTTGTTTAATTTTAGCACCCACTACTGGTATACTCTGAGGATATGACAAAAAAGGTATTTAAAAAATAAATATTAATTGATTGCGAGTATTTTGACTTTGAATATTAATGGTTCCTGGTGTAGAGTGAATACATATATTACATTTTTAAATATTATATTACAAATAAAATTTCAAACCTTAAGGGGTATCGAACCTACATCTATACCTAAATCTATCACCTAGCAGTCGGGAGTCTTAACCATTGCGCTAAACCTACGAGTTAAAACCCGATGAAAAAGCCATCCTCATAAGCTACAGCTCAAAAAAGTTGAAACACCAAATTTTAAACTCTCTTTTTTTAATCAAATATTTATTATTATACGACGTTATGTAAATGTAAAATATACGAACCCTTAAGAGGAATATCAATACAATTATTTTTAAATAAATAATTTATATCGATTACAATTTTTCTTCGTGTAATATTTCGTTTTTGCTCGTTTTAGACTACTTTACAACTTTCTACAATGACAGGAAATGTAATTTTTTATGAATATTTAAAATTTTTAATGACGGAACTTAGAAATTTGATCGTGAACTTTGACAATTTTTGAATACCAAGTTTTTTTAACTTTCGTGTAAGGTTTGGTTTTTCGGTGTTTGAGACCATTTTACAACGTTTAAGATTGATATCAAATGTAATTTTTTCTGAACATTCACAATTTTACATAAAGATGGAACTTAGAATTTGTTTCTTAAAACAAAAACAGGAAAAAAGTTGTATTCGCGACAGTTGTATTTATAGTTCTTAGACACATTTGATCAAAATTTTTCAAATATTTATACTCTCGGAATAGTACTGCGCCGATCGTGGAGCCAGCCGTTAGCCAGTAATGGGTGAATGGCCGATTATCTGTACTGGTGACCAGTACTGGGCTAGTACTGCGCCGGTGATGAACTCCGGTGGAGTGCGGAAATTTCCACCTGGGTCGTCGGCTTACCACTGGATATCAATAACGGCCCAACCTCGGCCGTCAATATCGCACCGTGATCTGAATAAGGGCTTTGGCCTGTACTTGGCACCTAATTCCGGCCTTCGCTAGGCCAGACTCTGGCTTTTTCTATTGAAACATATTTATCCAAAGTAAAGACGAAGTTTGGAACAGTAGTGCGCCGAGTCTGGCCCGAACTCTGGCTTTTCCTCTTAAAACATGGTTTGCCGTAGTAAAAGCCACACTGGGCCCAGTGATGCGCCTTTGCTGGGCCAGACTCTGGCTCTTCCTCTTAAAACATGGTTTGCCGTAGTAAAAGTCACACTGGGCCCAGTGATGCGCCTTTGCTGGGCCAGACCTTGGCTTTTCCTATTTTAACATGTTTAGCCAAAGTAAAGACGAAGTTGGGAACAGCAGTGCGCCGAGTCTGGGCCAAACTCTGGCTCTTCCTCTTAAAATATGGTTTGCCGTAGTAAAAGTCACACTGGGCCCAATGATGCGCCTTTGCTGGGCCAGACCTTGGCTTTTCCTATTGAAAAATGTTTAGCCAAAGTGACGACGAAGTTGGAAACAGCAGTGCGCCGAGTCTGGGCCAAACTCTGGCTCTTTCTCTTAAAATATGGTTTGCCGTAGTAAAAGTCACACTGGTCCCAGTGATGCGCCTTTGCTAGGCCAGACTCTGGCTTTTCCTATTAAAACATGTTT
>CAKNYM010053552.1:31127-42518 GCA_932195095.1 Andricus curvator | reverse complement strand
AGTAAAAGTCACACTGGGCCCAGTGATGCGCCTTTGCTGGGCCAGACTCTGGTTCTTCCTCTTAAAACATGGTTTGCCGTAGTAAAAGTCACACTGGGCCCAGTGGTGCACCTTTGCTGGGCCAGACTCCGGCTTTTCCTATTAAAACATGTTTTGCCAGAGTAAAGGCGAAGTTTGGAACAGTAATGCGCCGCGTCTGGGCCGATCTCTGGCTTTTCCTTATAAAACGTGCTTTGCCGTGATAAAAGTGACACTTGGTCCAGTAATGTGCCATCACTGGGCCAAGCATCGGCCGTAGATCGACAAATTTGAATAGCCAATATAGGCAGCCAGTACGGGCACAACACTGGGCCGATTAAAATGCCGATATTGGCCCAATAACATTAGCCGATCTTTGGCTGCCGAAATTGGACCAAGCCTGGGCCGTGTGTTCAGTTCCGGCAATTCGCACTTGGGCAGGTACCGACTTCAATCTTTAATTATGGCAGGGTTGGGTATCTCGATGTGTGAGTCGTACAGTGAGTATGACTTCTTCGTCGAGCGTCGTTTGTTCCTGCCAGATCTTCGGTTATTTGGCATGGGGAAGGGGGAAGTCCGTGCTCTGAAAAATATTTCCAGGGTGGGGATACTCCTGTTGGTGGAACTCTTAGTTCAGAGATCGAAAGGGGTGTGTATAGAGCAGAAGATGGGTTGAAAGTGTGATAACTTTTCTCTCAACGCCCACTTTTGGGCGTCAAATTGAGGTCAGTCTGTGGGTTGAGACTGAGTCAAAAGTTATTAAATTAAATGCGAGAGGGAAACTAATTTACAAAAGGAAAAAATCAAAGTAAATTCACAATTGGAGTGGAAGGTTTATTGCTTATACTAGTTATTTTGGAAGGTCGCGTCTTAGTATAGTCGTGTAGGTATTGGGATTTTTGAGTTTGATAGGTAACTGTGGGGGGGGGGGGGTATCGCTCACCTTAGATTGGAGAAAATGTTACTGGGGGTAGCGAGTGTGGTAGGTGGTCCACTTGTGGGGACGGTAATGCAGACGATGTGCCAGTCGGGTGGAATCAAGGGAGATCCAGGTAGGGGGGTCCTTGGTTTGGGTCTTCTTTGCTCGGGCAAGGGTTGGAGCGGAGAAACCAGGGATATTTGGCTTGGGCCGAAGCCCGGGGACATCTGACTTCTTGGTCTCGCGGACCATACTTTTATGTACTTCGCTTCGGCCGCGGCGCCCCACTTGCGACGCAGGCGAGTGGGGGTTCACTAGCGAGGATCGTTTCGTCGATGTCGCTGGGAGGGAGCTTCGCGTGATTGGTTCGCTCTCGCCACGCAAAAGTCTACGACCGTCGGGTGAACAGCTAAACCGCGCTTGCGCTGTAGGTTGTCAGACGGACCTTAACTTTTTTCGACTGAATGCCCCGACTCCATTTATTCCAAGTCGAATGATAGGTGGGGTTAGGACGCCCAGGCATCGAAAGAAAGAATCATGGATGTTTGCCAAATATTATTCGTGGTTATAAATATTATTTATAACCATGAATATAATTTGGCGGACATCAATGATTATATTGATATTTGGGTAAAACTGCAGGAAAAACAATTGCCAATAAAAGAGGATTTTTATTCAAAATTAAGGGCCGATTTCACCAACTCTGATTAAGATGTTAATCCTCAATTATTCTAATTTAATCAGTACCTTGCGTTCCACCATCTTCTAAAATATGATTAAAGAGAGTTAATCACTGTTCAACTTAACCTCTCGATTTTGGCCGGTTAACGGAGTTAATCGGCGATTAACGCTGGTTGGCAGAACAGAACCTCAAAATTGAAGTTTGCACTTGATATGTTCAGAGCGATTGTGGATAATTTTTATAATAATTTTTATCATATCTACGCTTTTGTTTTTATCAATATGTAGATGAAAGAAACTATGAAGCCAAAATACCTTTGATGAGGCGGCCGTAAAGTGTAAATTGTGTTCCGATAACCTCACTTTTCTTACCTACAGTTTCTTTCATATCATTGGAAGAGATAATTCGTTTTGAAGAACAATGCGTATGTAAAATATATAAGTTACCGAAATAAGAATTCAGTCGCATAAATTCATTTTGCAGTGCTGAAAATAAATATTTAACCAATTTAACCTCGCAGTGCGCATCATGAAGCTACCTTCTTGTATGTTTTTCATATATGCATCAAATATTTCTGAGCGTCTTTAATTATTCACTATTAAGGAGGAACATGCGCAACTTTTGAATCATGTGAGCGTTTGTGGTAAAGTACATAAATAGACTGATATAAAATACATGAGTATTATCAAAAAATTCTTTAGTTTAATGGGAGTCAAATATGTGCAAATTGTAAAAAATCAAATGTAAAATGACTGAAGAATTTACAAAACAAAATAAAAAAATTCAGTCGTACCAACCCCGAAAAGTTAAAAACATATTATTATAAAACACTCCGATCAAAACCATTTAATACGTAAGTTGTTGTAGTGATATAGATCATGCTTCTTAATAACAGTAGTTTTTCTTTTTGTTCGAAAACATAATATTATGAATTATTTTGTAAGTTGTAAAATTACGACGAAACGTGGCAACGTTGCGGAATATATACAGCATCTTGACTTTCGTAGTAGTCAGCTGTAGTATTTGAAACGCCTGAAACATGGCGTTTGAAATGTCTCGTGACAAGGGCTGGCTTTCGACAAACCGAAAGATCGAGTGGAAAGAGCATATTTGGGAATTATATGAGAGGACAAAAATGGCAGTCAATGAGTATGTATGTAAAAACCATGGCAGTAAGATGTCACTTATGTTTATCGGACTATAAAATTCGTACTTCTAAGTATAAAACAGATAATGTGTACAACAAAGACGTTTTCGACGTCAATGTCAATAGTGGTTTAGGTACATTTGTTTGTAAATATTTATGTATTTCTTTTTATTTATTTTGCGCATATTGTTTTAGTTATAGATTTAGAATTAAAAATTTTCAAAAATCCAACTTTACTCCAAATTTATATACAGATAATTTTTATAAGTATTGGTTTTGTTATCAATTTCAAATTCAAAGTTTAAAAAAGTCCCAGATTATTCAAACTTTATATATACAGAATTTTTACAAGTATTGTTTTTGTTAAAAACTTCCAATACAAAATTTAAGTATTGTTTTTGTTTTAAATTTAAAAATAAAAATTAAAAAAAAAAAACCACTTCCTTCCAAATTTATATTTACTGGATTTCTATAAGTATTGTTTTTTGTTATAAATTTCAAATTCGAAATTTTAAAAATCTCACTTTATTTGCAGAATTTCTATGAGTATTGTTTTTGTTATAAATTTCAAAATTTATTAATTAATAATATATTTCTTTTTTATTCCAAATTTAAATACCTACGTAGAATTACTATAGGTATTTGTTATAAATTTCAAATTCAAAATTGAAGTATTCTTTTTA
Organism: Andricus curvator; assembly: GCA_932195095.1. NCBI lineage: Eukaryota > Metazoa > Arthropoda > Insecta > Hymenoptera > Cynipidae > Andricus > Andricus curvator. The sequence continues at coordinate 39,069 of CAKNYM010053552.1, read as the reverse complement.
ATATGTATATAAATTTCAAATTGAAAACTTTGACAAATCCCACTTTATTCCAAATTTATATTTACAGGATTTCTATAAGTATTGTTTTTTGTTATAAATTTCAAATTCGAAATTTACAAAATCTCCCTTTATTTGCAGAATTTCTATGAGTATTGTTTTTGTTTTAAATTTCAAAATTAAAAAAAAATCAAAATTTATTTGGAATTTGTGTACGTAATAATATCTTTTTTTTTAATTCCAAATTCATATTTACAGAATTTTTATAGGTATTGGTTTTGTAACAAATTTTAAATTCAAAATTTAAAAGAATCCCACTTTATTCCAAATTTATATTTACAGGATTCTTGTGAGAATTATTTTTGTTATAATACCTACGTAGAGACATTCAAGTATTATGTATTTATATCATAAATTTCAAATCAAACAAATCAAATCAAACAAAAAATCCAAAATTATTCATGGATACTTATAAAATAATTGGGTTTTTCTTCGTGATTTGTAATTCCGATATTTCAAATTTGAATTACTTCCCGCCAATTTTATTGGCAGGCCTTGTTCAGATTTCGAAGCGTCTGCTACAATCGTCTGCTAAAAAGCAACCGCAAGCAACAACGTTGCCACGTTCCATTAGTATTTTTGTTGACAGCTGATTTATTCGACTTTAAAATTATTTTATAAATATTAAACTGTGGTGAGATCCCAGTTCCTTATTTTTGCCGGAAATAAGAAAGTTGATTTTTCAATTTAATCAGCTTTGTGATTAAATATCTTGGATTTTCGAACAGAAATCTCCGATTTATATGATTCCTCTAGGTTAGGTCCATAACACACAATGTTTATTTAAACGCTTATATTTTCTACAAACGGTGGTAAAAAATTCTTATTTTTTGCAAACTGACGCGGAATTAATATTAGTTTAACATACTTAAAGGGCATTAAAGAATCTTGGATTTTACTCATCGCATGTTCCTCCTTAATGCCTTTCTAATTTACATTATTATTTTTTGAACTTTTTTGAAATTTGTAACATTATTTTAATATATTACATCCACGCAAAATTATTTCACTTCTTGACAAAAAAGACTTCTGCTGGATGTCACATGAATTGCCCACATAGCACACTTCCCGAAAAAACCTGGTCTTTTCTTAGGACTTGGTCCAAGTGACTGGGAGAAAAAACCAGGTCTGCCCTAGGTTTAGACCTATACTTAAACCTAGGTTAAAACATAGGTTCATGTCCGCCGCGATTTTTTGGTTCTTAAATAAAGTAAATTAATTAGACAAATTTTTGACAGAGAATTAAATTTTTTCATTAAAATAGCTCTAATTCATACAAATCCATTTTATTAAAATTTTTAATTTATATTTTAAAAAGTGGTAGACCTAAAAATTTTATCTGATACATTTTAAATTTTGTTTTTTTTTGTGAGGGAGGGGGGGATTTTGAAACATTAGTGAAGAATGATTAAATTTTGTGAATAATTTATCAACATTCCTCAAGAGCATTTCACTACGAAAAAAAAGGATTTATTTTGTTAAGTCCGAAAACGTTAATTAACGTCTCGAACATGAAAAAGGTATGGCAATCGGCAAGCCGCGACCGCCTCGCAAATTAATTCGAGGTTCGAAGTTGAAGGATTCTTATATGCTTGACGATCAATCTCAGTTGCGAGAAAGGGCAGCACTAGCGTTGCACACCGACCCAAGCCGGAACTAATGCCCTAAATGGGCCTGCGCGGCTGAAGGGGCATTAGTAGAGAGAAATTTAAATTAGTACCCAGATAACTTTCGAAAGACTATTTAGATTAGAGAACATTCATATATTACGTAACATTATTTTCGACCTTTTCAACCCCCCTCACCACCGTTACGTAACATTTTTTGTATTATGTTTAAAACATAATAGACATTTTCTAAATAAAAAAAGGTTTTATAAGATGAAGTAATGTCTAGAAATAAATAAAACAATATTTTGATGTAACACTGAATGCTTCTTCAATATTTTTTTTAGTCATACAAATATTGAAGTTACTTAATGTAAGTACTAATTGAAATAAACCAATTCAAAACTTTTTTTCAATATCATGAAGAATACTAAATTATATTAATAATAATATAATATAAAAATTTCAAATAAGTATTTGTTGAAAAAAGAACAAGAAAATAAGTAAGATGAGTTTGTTTTCAAATTTAAATAAATATAATTTTGATAAGATTCTTGAAAAAGTTAAAAAAGATTTGTGAATATTTCAGATTTGTCAAAAAAGAATCTACAAGATTTTGAAGAACTTTTTTTTATTTTAGAGGATTTCACAAAATATTAGGAAAAATTCTAGCCTTTTTAAAAGATGTTTAGGACCTTTGGAAGTTTGGAAGAAATCAAGAAATATTTGATAAATTTTCAGAAATGTTTACAAGTTTTTAAATATTTCTAATCTATTTAAAATGTCTTAAATGTCTAAAAATATTTTTAATCGACTCGTATTTCTCTTAAAATTTACTTATAATCTTCTAAAATTTCCCAGGAATTTTAAGAAAATTTGTTTATTCTCTTGAAACCTTTCGAAATTTGTTTGAAGCTTCTAAAGTTTATTTTTGAAATCTTTAAGAATCTACATTTTTAGAAATTATGGTTTAAAAACCTTTTTTAATTTCCTCTTAAAGTTCATTTTTCAAAATGAAAAATCATTTTTTAAATTTTCACACTAGTCTTAAGAAATTTTTTTTTTTAATCTTGGCAGACCTTCTCAACCTTCTAATATTTAAAAATTATTCTAATTTTTCCTAATTTTTTTTCAATTCTGCTAAAGAAAACAAAAATGCCTTTAAATCTTTTAGATTCTTCCTTGACAATTATTCAAACCTTTTAAAATGTTTTAAAATCCTTTTAAATAATCTCTTTAAATTAATTTTTCAAAATAAATAGTTATTTTAATTTTTCCTAGGAACCTAACTTTTTTTTCATTTTCGTGAAATCTTACAACATTCTTAAACAATCTTTACAAGTTTAAATTATTTTTTAATCGTTTCAAAACTTCTGAATAACTTTTAATCTTACTCAATTTTTTCTAAAATTACGTAATATGGCAAAATTGCAAAATTTCGCTTTGAAATCTTGTATACAGTCGTTTTACAAATTTGAGGAAATAACTGAAAAATTTGTGTAATTTTTTTCAATTTTCTCTTAGAATTCATTACAAGAAAATCATTCAAAATTTTCCTATGAATCTCAAGAATATTTTTTTCATTCTCTTGACACCCTACAAAATTGAGTTTACCTAAAAAAATTTTAAATCCTGAAAAATTAAAAAGATTGTCTCAAAGTCTTCCATATTCTTTTTCCACACATTTGGAAATCTCCAAAACTTAAATTTATTCGTTTAAAATAAAACCTGAACCATTAAAAATGTTTCCAGAAATCTTGAAAAAAATTTGATCTCCTCAAATTTTTCATAAATTAAAAATGTTACGTAATCGGGTTTCAAGGTTTCCGCCCTCCGCCCCACATGACAGGCCGTAACGAAACACGAACCCTCTCCCCCTTTTCAATTATACGTAATATGTGAACAAAAAGAAAGTTCGAGTTCGTTAACCATCATTTTTTTACCAATGGTTCTGGTTTCAACCATAAAAAAGTAATCAAAAATTTAATTTCCCGTTCACGCTATGCAACATACGAAAAAAGATAAATCAACAAAAATTATGCACCAAAAAAAAGAGCGATACATTTGTTAGAAATCACGTTTGGATAGAACAGAAAAAAAGTTGTTCACCCAAAAAGGGGCTACAAATTTTTCATAAATTAGATGTTTAAAACATGCACAGTTTTGAAATTAAATTTAAACCTAATATATGTTGACCTGCTTAGATGCAATTGAGTTAATACAATCATTTAATTATTTTCTTATTGCTATAATTGACCATTACTAAAATTTGTTCTCTCTAAAGGCTTGAATGCTCTCAAAATAAAAAGTGAATAAATATATATTTTAAGGAACTTTTATAGAAACTTTATGGTTATATGTTTCATATATTTACAAACCAGAAAAATAGGTTTAAAATAAGCCTAAGAACATTAACAAATATTGATTATTACGGAAGTTTGCAATGTCTATTTAAAAGATAGACAAATTGGCTACATCCTGGGCTCATTTTATACAAAATTTTGAGAGCATTCAACCCTTTAGAGAGAACAAATTTTAGCTCTGACATAATTAGAATTAAGAGAACTTTATCAGTCATCAAAAAAGAAGTGGTCGTAAACTTTTACACGATAATGTATGCTTGAACAAAGTTATGTGTTGCTACTTTCCAATTTTTTAACTTCAATTAGATTTGGAAGCTGTAAATTATATCATCTTCATCAGAGATAAAGATCTCTGTCTTTATACTGTGTAGGATACTAATTTAAATTTCCCTCTACTAATGCTCCTTCAGCCGCGCAGGCCCATTGAGAGCATTAGTTCCGCATTTGGTCGGTGTGCAGCGCTAGTGCCTTTCTCGCAACTGAGATTAATGGCCAAGGATATAAGAATGCTTCAACTTCGAACCTCGAATTAATTTGCGAGGCGGCGCGGGTTGCCGATCGCCGTACCTTTTTCATGTTCGAGACGTTAATCAACGTTGTCGAACTTAACAAAATAAATTCTTTTTTTCGTAGCGACATGCTCTTGAGGAATGTTGATGACTCGTTCAGAAAATTTTATCATTCTTCACTAATTTTTCAAAATCCCCCCTCCCCCACAAAAAAACAAACTTTAGAATGTAGCAGATAAAATGTCTAGGTCTACCACTTTTTAAATATAAATTAAAAATGTTAGGAAAATCTATTTGTATGAATTAGAGCTATTTTCATGAAAAAAATCGAATTCTCTGTCAAAAATTTGTCGCATTAATTTACTTTTTTTTTAAACCAAGAAATAGCGGCGGACATGAACCTATGTTTTAACCTAGGTTTAAGTATAGGTCTAAACCTAGGGCAGACCTGTTTTTTTCTCGCAGCCACTTGGACCAAGTCCTAAGAAAATACCAGTTTTTTTCGGGAAGTGTGCTATGTGGGTTGGTTAATGTCGTCAGCTTGTACCGTGCGCGCGCAAGAAACTTGAGCGTTCTTCTTGGAGCGGCCAATCAGAATCGCCGTTACAAGAGAATATCAGAGTTACCACGAAAAGGGTATATGATTAGCTAATCAGAGTTAAAATGTCCATGGTGGAACGCATTACAATTTAATCATGATTAAATCCTCGATTAAAGAATAAGAATGATTAGCTAATCATGTATTTAATCAGAGTTGGTGAAATCGGCCCTAAATGATTCAAATATTTCAGACCAAGATTATCAACATGCTCATAAAGTTTGGGATACTTTTAATTTGAAAACTATGGGTGAATACTCTGATCTTTATTTAAAGACGGATGTTTTACTTTTGGTTGATATTTTTCAAAATTTTAGAAAAACATGTTTTTCAACGTACAATTTAGACCCATTACACTATTACGCAGCACCGGGACTTGCTTTTGATGCAATGTTAAAACATATAGGAATTGAACTCGATTTATTGACAGATGTTGAAATGTTGTTATTTATTGAAAAAAGTATTCGAGGTGGGGTTTCCCAATGCTCAAATAGATGTGCAAAGGCAAATAATAGATTTATGGGATTACATTTCAATCTAAATGAACCAGAGTCTTACATAATGTACTTTGATATTAATAACCAGTATGTTGCTGCTATGAGCGAATATTTACCATACAAAGATTTTAAATGTTTGAAAATTTTGATAATGAACCAAACTTTTTCAATATTCCTGATGATTCGCCTGAAGGTTACATCTTAGAAGTAGATTTAGAATATCCAGAAGAGCTTCATGATTTACATAAGACTTACCTTTATTTCCAGAACATTTCGTACCTCCTATCTCAAAATGCACAATTCCAAAATTAGTACCAAATTTGCCAACAAAGAAAATTATATAGTTCATTATAGAAATTTGAAAAAATATTTATCCTTGCGAATGAAGCTAACTAAAGTCCATAGAGTATTACAATTTAAACAGAAACCATGGCATAAAGATCTCAGGCTTGTAACCAAATGGGAGTGGCGGTATGGTGCGAAAAATTTAATCGCAAGGCCAAATTTTCATAGCTCCACCATATTCGCTGAAGACTTGGTAATTGTTGAAATGAATAAAACAAAAATTAGTTTCAATAAACAAATTCATACAGGATTCACAGTTCTTGACGTATCAAAAATAATAATTTATTATTTTCATTATAATTATATTCAGAACACGTTTGGTAACAATGCAAAATTACTGTTTACAGGCACAGACAGCCTAATATATCAATGCACAGTTCTTAACGTCTACCCTGGCGGACCGAACGAACGGAGCGGATACGCTACAGCGCAGCGTATCCTTATAGTATCCACATCGTATCATCTCCGTATCATGCAAGAAAAACTCATTAAAAAAGGAATATGAAGATTTCACTTGTTGAAATTCGGATTCTACGTGAAATTTTGCGTTAAAAGGTCACGGAGTAATCGCAATAGTTTTTCTTGCAACATTAAAAACTTTAAAAAAAATATAATACTTATCGATAACGTGGGCTGAAGGCGACTTCAAACGCATCGTCGACAGATAACGCCTATTAACTGCTACTGAACGAAGATGCGTTTGAAGTAACCTTCAGCGCACTTCATCGATAAGTATTATATTTTTTTAAAGTTTTTAATGTTGCAAGAAAAACTATTGCGATTACTCTGTGACCTTTTAACTTAAAATTTCACGTAGAATCCGAATTTCAACAAGTGAAATGTTAATCTTTCTTTCCTAATGAGTTTTTCTTGCATGATACGGAGAGGATACGATGTGGATACTATAAGGATACGCTGCAGCGTATCCGTTCCGTTCGTTCGGTCCGCCAGGGTACGATTATATTAAAAAAGATTCGCACAAATTCGATACATCAGACTATTCACCAAATAATGTTTACGCGTTTACGGTATACGTCTTCTAAACAAAAAAGTATTGGGTTTGATGAAGGATGAAAATAATGGAAAAATAATTACTACAGCCCTCCTTTCCCTCTCTACTCAACACTTTCCTCCTTAACTTTCAATGATTTTACGCAAGTGGCGATTGTCATTTTTCCTTCACACTTTTTCCAGGCTTAGGACTGGCAGCTTTTACTTCATAAGTAGATTCTTCATACTAGCGTGTTTAAAAAATGTAGGTAAATATGCATTGTCAGTAATAATTATGAAGAAGTAATGAAAAGAAATATTTATATCAATTTTTTCCATTTTTATATTAGCGTTGTTGCAGACCGCACGGAGAAAACAAGGCACGAAGAGTGGGGGGAGAAACGTCGAGATGGAACTCAACTAGGACAAGAGTGACCGCTGGCCGCAATTCGGATATTTTCTTGACCACGGGCCGCAACTCAATAACGGCCGATTTGCGATCCAAATTATATGCCTATAAAATTTTAGGTGAAGATGGGGAGAAAAGGCAAAAGGGGTTAAAGAGTCAACTTTAAGAACAATAACATTCGAAGATTATAAGCAGACTCTAGTTTCTTGCAAAAAAACTGGCTCGGACTCAAAATTTAATCCGAAGTCAAAAGCATAAGGTGCACTCGATTACACAAGATAAGATTGCTCTCAGCTGGCATGATGATAAGCGAGTGCTGATTCCTTGTGAATGAAGTTTTTAAACTTAAGTGAATACTGTTATAAAGTATGAATGAATAATATGAACTATTGTATTTATTACTGTAAAAAAAATTGTTTTATCACATTCTCATGGCGCGCTTCGCGCGCGGCTCGCTTCGCTCGCAAGTTTGAGCGCGCCTAGGGCGCGCGACTGTTGCATCTCTTCCTTATTATTATTCTTATTATTATTATAGATTAGCAGTTCGAACTCGAAAGTTCATTGCCT
>CAKNYM010053552.1:0-21127 GCA_932195095.1 Andricus curvator | reverse complement strand
TCCCATCTTTGGAATACTTCGAACCAATTTCAACCTGAATTGGACCCGCTATTATCAATCATTGGAACACTCTGAATACCATTCAAGGAACTACCAAAATCTTGGATATCCAATTCATAATAAGTGCACAACCCCTTCTTCCACACCATTACACAGACCATCTAGATAACATTTGATTCTTCAATCGAATCAATAACCGGTAAGTCCTCATACCAATAATTCTAATTTCCTTTATCTAATTCCTTTGGGCCATAATATATGAGTATCCTTTATTTTAAAGGTCCTGCCCAAGGATTAGAGACAAGTCTACAAGTCTTCCTTCAGCTTCTTGTGCTAAACTCTTTTAATCAATAAATTTTAATTGTAATTATTCATAATAAATTGTTGAACTCATCTATAATTTATTTATTGGCTTCTCTTTCCTCTTCCCTGTGCGAGATCTTCGATCTCAACTAAAACGAGGAACCTAATTAAAAAGGAAAGTATTTTGCGTTTTCCATGACGTAACACTTCTCAATGGAGAAAAGCAGAAACAACGTTTTGCAAAACCTTCGGTATTTTCGCTGGGAAGTGATTAACAAAATAATAATTTGTTTATAATTAACAATGTTGCCGCATCAGGAACGTTTTGTAAATTTGATACAGGATATTTTTTGAATTTTCGGGGAGCAATGGGGGGCAAATTTTGCAAATTAATTTTTTTAAATAAATTGCCGACCCGATCACGTTTTGCACAATTTTCTTTTATGTTCAACATATGAAAAAACAAATATACAATTTTTTTGAAGACCTTCGGAATTTTTGTTAATGGATTAACGGCCATACCACGCTGGAAACACCAGTTCCCGTTAGATCACTGAAGTTAAGCAGTGTTGGGCGCGGTTAGTACTTGGATGGGTGACCGTCTGATACTACTGCGTTGCTGTTGGCGGTCGTGGGTGCGGTGAGCCCACACTTGTAGTTATTTACTACAAGAAACTATCCACCTAGAAACACTACCCGAATCGGGTAGTGTCACGCTTACCCCTAGAGGCTCGCCGAAAGGGAAATGGCTTAATGGTATATATAGATTAGCTATTTCCACTGGTCTAATTTACGCCGCATTTTTTATTCGACACTTGAGAATCCTTTTGTCAGAAGCCTTGACCGTTACACCAACGACATTTTATTTTTACGAAAGTTAATGAAGCGTTAATTTCACATTTATATAAAGAAATAGCTTTGCTAATATTATGAATCAAAAAGGAGACATGGAATTACCTTCTTTCTTAATGATTGGGCTTCAATCTTCCATAAACAAAAATTTGTTTAAAATGTTTTTGGCGTTGGCGAAATAATAGAAAAATGTTGCCGTTACACCAGCAACACGGAAATTTTGGGACAAACTTCACGAACTTTGAAAAATTCAAAATCTATAATGTAACATTTTATTAAATCAAGACAGACGCATACCACAGCATTTCAATTTATATTTATCAAGAGTACAATCAAGTACCTTTATTGTTAATTAACAGTCAAAATGGTATTTTTTCAATAAATGAAAAATAATCATTTTTCTTTTTTTTTCGTTGCATTATTTACATTCAAATAATAGTTTTGAAAAACGAAACTTCCCACAAACGGTTAATTTTCTCTAGTTCTATTAAAAATGTAAGCTTCTCTTTATACGTCGATCCTGTAATGTGACAAATTTCACTTGGTTTAAACATTTATCTTCTTCAGTTGAAATGTTTTGTATTTTGTAGAAACTTCGTCTTTTGCGGTAGAATATTAATCTTCTTGGTAACTAATTCATCTTTTGGGTTGAAAATTCAACTATTGGGTTAAAAATTTAGTTTTTTTTGTTGAAAATTATTTTTTTTTTTAATTAATTTTGTTGTTTAAAGAAAGTTTTATTATACACAGAAATATGACATTCTTTTTCACTGTCCTTTAACTAAAACTGAAATTCTTATTGTTTTAGAGGACTATTTTTATTCGACGATTCCCCTATTCATCCCTTTCTCATCCTCACCACATAAATGTTCAAATAATGATAATAATTATATATTTAATGCAGAAAAATAAAAAAATATATTGCACTTCTACATTCTAGCTAGATTCTAGAACATAGTAAAGAAACAGAAAATACAAGTGTCAGTTTGAAATCACACATTGTTTTTCATGGGAGGAGTATTTCAAGATTCCTTGCCCATTGTCCTATTTTCATGGGAGAAGCACCTGAAGATACCTCGGGCGCAATTCATGCTAGCTGAAAACAGGCGCGGATCCAGAGAAGGACTTTGGGAGGGGCGATCCAATAATACCGCTTCCCCCTCTACTCTCAAGGGGTGGTTAACAATAATTTTGAATATACTTCCGAAAAGGTCACCCAAGAATATTGACTTGATACTTGGCCTAGGGGTTCCTTTTAGACCTTAGTGTTTGACATCGCTCCGTTGCTTATACCGAGACTCTCGAGAATTTGGCTCGGGAAGTGTGCTTTTTCTTATCTGCCTAGGTACTCTTTACGTTTGGCGTGCATAGAGTATTTTGTGTTGTGGTGCAGTTACAATATTGGTGGATAAATATTAATCTGACCCAATAACTGGGATTCCAAAATGGACGATGATCATACACTTCTTCTGGAGATTCAAGACGACATCAGGTCATTGAGAAGAACGAACGAGGATATGAGAAAAGATGTCGAGGAAATAAAATCCACCCAATGCCATGGTAAAAAGAAACTCGATGAAATTGAGGAAAAGTTAGAAATGACGAACAAGAAAATCGAAATTATGGAAAGATCGGCCAGGTCCTGCAATTTAATGTTATTCAAGGTTGCCGATAAGGAGGAAACGAAAAATCAATTATTTGAGTTTATATTATTAAGTTATATAGAGGAGACTCAGCAATAACATCGGAAGAAATACAAGCTATCATCCAGCAGGAGGTACAACAGAACGAGAATATCTCCCTCTATGAAGACACAACAAACAACTTTATTAAAGCTAAAGATACTGTTATCAAGAATCAAAATAGAAGGGGCCCTGGACGGCGTCGCTCTGAATCTGCGAGCTCAAAGTGAGATGGCTCAATCGACTCGTATTTGCACTTCACGCCCAGATCAACGAGACAGAAAACAACTAAACATAAGTAGCAGAAAATTGATGAATTTGCAACAAAGAAAAACAACACGGATTGGAAACTATTTCAGAATGTTGGAGAAGAAACTAAGAAGTCAAATAATCAAGAGGACCCTTATCTGTGTATACTTTTTTGGAATGTACACGGCTTCAAAAACTCTTCAGATCTTACGCAGCATGTACTGGAAATGGATATTCTTTGCTTCATGGAGACTTGAATTTTAAAGGCCCAAACTTCTTCACCACCCTGGTTGGATAAGTATAATTTAGTTGTATCTTGCGCTACAAGAGAAAAGTATAAGGGTAGAGCGAGGGGAGGTCTCATAGTCGCGTATAAAAGAGACTTATATGAGCACGAATCTCTAGAAAATGTGCCAGAGACATTAGTTCTAAAAATTTCCAACGTAAATTTCCAATTTATTGTAGCTTTAGCCTATTACTATCCAACTAACGATATTGATGGTTCTTTACAATCTTTAAATTTATCTCTAGTTAAGGCCTTCGAGCGATATCCACAGCTACCAGTGTTTGTAGGGGGGATTTTAATTCTAGAGTGGGCGAAGCGGTCGGCTTGAAAGAAGAAATTCTAGCGCAGGGTGAACATGCTCTGTCTATAAGAAAATCACTAGATAAAAAAGTTGACACTCGTGGTAGGAAATAGGTAGAGTTCTGTAAAAGTAATAATCTAATCATCTTAAATGGAAGATTTCCTATAGATTGTCCATCTCACGCAACCCGCGGATTCAGTGTAATTGATCTTGCAGCCTGCCATTGGCACTTCTTGGGACTTGTTAAAGATTTTGAGGTACTTACTATCATTACACACTCGGATCATATGCCGATAGTTATAAAGACAGGGGTTTCGTTTGAGATGATTAGAGAAAAACCGGTAGAAAATCAATTTGTGTCAATAAAATGGGACAGTAAACTATCAAATGAATATACACAGAGCATGAGTCATATTTCTTCCGAAGCCCCGCCGGTACTTGACGTCGATGATTTGAATTCCAAGCTTGTAGAATCTATCAGAACAGAAGCTAAAAAAGTCAATATGAGGGAAAAATGTCATCAGCTTAAGAATCTAACATACCGAAACCCCTGGTTCGATGGGGAATGCGTGGGTAGTAAACGGTGTGTAAGGAGGTGCCTAAGGAGATGTGTTAAGACTAAATTCAAAATTGAGGTGGATTTAAAAAAATATAAAGAGGCAAAAAAGAATTATAAAAAACTATTGGAAGAAAAACGCCAATCATATGAAGAATCAATTACCAGTTCAATTCGGTCATGTCGTAATATTAAAACTTTATGGCTAACAGTCAATAAATTTAGAGCACGCACTAACTCAAATAACCATATAAGTCCAAATATATGGTATGAATATTTTCGGCACCTCTTTCCGCATCGACAGCAGTTTGATGTGGTAATGGTAGATTTAAGACTCCCGATGTTAGATGCCCCAATAACACGAGAGGAGTTGTGCTAGAATTTTTTTTAAATCTACATGAAAACTGGCGTGTGTACATTGAATGTATGTTTATTAAAATTATGGATGTGAGCACAGTTCCTCTAGCTTGAGCGAACACTCATATTTCAATGCTGCATAAGATGGGAGGCCGGAATGACCCTGCGAATTATAGACCTCTGGTAAACAGCATAACTAAAATATTTACACATATCTTACATGAACGTCTTATAGATTGGGCTGACACAACAGGTCTATTACCAGAGTTTCAATCCGGCTTTCGAAGGGGAAGAGGGTGTATAGATAACATCTTTATAATAAACTATTCTACAGATTCATTTAATTCGTCCTAAGAGAAAGGTATATGCTTTGTTTATTGACTTCGTTAGGGCCTTCCCTTCTGTTATTCATTCACTGTTGTGGAATAAATTATTCAAAATAGGAATTAGTTCTAAATTTATAAACATTTTTAGGAGCCTTTATGAAAGAGCGAGTGTCAGGGTTCGTGCGCCAGAGGGCATGTCGGACTCAGTGGATATCACGGAGGGTGTACTACAGGGAGAAGTCCTGAGTCCACTTTTCTTTCCTTTATTTCTCCATGACTTTGAGGACTATTTCAGAGAGAATGGATTCGAGGGTATTTCGATTGACTCGGGGCACCACCTTCTGACTATTTCTTACGCGGACGACTTGATAATGTTTTCAGATTATCCAGTCGATATGCGAAAAAAAAATGCTTAATGAACTATTGTGAAATTAATGGACTTAAAATAAATGAAAAAAAAACTAAGATAGTAATTTTCCACAAGGGAAGGCTTAAGGAGGAAAGCTATACCTTCCTCTACGGTAAAAATCCGATCGAAGTTGTGAAGGATTTCTGTTATCTGGGCGAGACTTTCTCGATTTCGGGTCTCCCTTCCAAAACAGTAGAAATAGCAAAATCCTCGGTCAATTTTGCGACAGATTCGGTGCTAAAAATCCTATGGAGCACCAAATCGGATGCCTAGGAAACGAAGGAAACTCTATTTCGTACGTTAGTTACAAGTGTCCTGTTCTACGGTATAGAAATCTGGGGAATGAGGCATTTCGATCAGATAGATGCTGGCCCAGACCATGTTCTACAAAAGAGTTCTAGGCCTGCCAAGGTTCTGTCCAAGCTACGCAATAAGAACGGAGATAGGAGATCCTCCCTTATCTAGTGAGGCTTCAAGGAGATCCTTAAACTGGCTGGAGAAAGTATATAGGATGGATCATTGTAGGTTGCCTAAAATTTGTTTCAATAGGCTAATTATGTTAGCGCAACAAAAATCGATAAAGATTAAATATAACTGGTTCATGTGACTTGCATTTTGGTGGCGGAAGTGAGAACGTGTTTAGTGACAGCTAGTGAAAGAATTTTACGGAATTTGTGTGGAAGGTGTGAGTGGAGTGTGAGGGTGGAAGCCGAGGAGGTGAGTAGGGTTGTGTGGGGTGAATTGGGGAGATAAAAAGTGAGTTTCAGCGTGGGTGTGAGGTGGGATTTAGTTGGATAGGGAAAGTGAGGTTAGGCTGGTAAGTAATCGGGGGAGTTCGTCGTCAGGAGTCTTGGGCTTTCGAGGGGTCAAGGGTGGTTCGCGCAGAGTTAGGGGATGTTAAGGGAGAGAAAGGAGTGTCTGCAGGGACTGTGAGGAATTGAAGGAAAAAAAAGGGAAATAAAAGGAAAATTTGGCGGCGAAAGACGCCAACATTCTGCAGAGACATCTGTCGGTTGCGGAAGGTACTCCATGGAGAGGTCCCAGTTACCGGCGGCAGAGCGGGAGGTGGGCAGCGAGAGTACTGGCAGTGCTGGTAGTGAAACTGACGGGGAGGGAATTTTCCACAAGCCACGACGGCCAACAGCGCGTGGCCCGGTGTCGAGCGGTGCGTCGGGGAGAGGGAGAAAGCGGATCGGTGTGAAAGATGGGAGCGAGAAGGTAAGGGAGAGAGATACTAGCGCAAGTGACGGGGAAGATCTCTTGAAGAGGAAGAGAGACAGCCAAGAGAGTCCGGAGAAAAGCGAGGTCGAGAGCCCATTTAAAGAAAGCGGGATAACACCTAGGTCACCCCCCCCCCAAATTGAGAAGATGTTGGAAAAGATGTTGTTAGGCGAGATCAGGGGGCTGAGGGAGGACGAGAGGGGGACCAAGGAGTAGATAGAAGGCATGAGGAAGGACTTGAGAATCAGAGATGAGAAATGGGAAAAGGAAGTGAAAGAGCTGAGAGAGAGTAGACGGATTAGAGAGAGAAAGAAAATAAAAAGAAGTTAAAATAAAACAGATGGAAGAGGAGATTAGGGTGCGGGAAGAAAGGACGGAAAAAAGGCTTCAGAAGGTGGAGGGCAGGACGGAAATGGAAATAGGAGACGGGGGTAGAAGAGAAAGTGGGAGAGCGTAGGAGTGAAAAGGAGGAGAGGGCGGATAGGGAAAGGATAAGGGCAATGGAGTTGAGAATGGAGAGAAAGGAGAAGGCAGACAGGAGAAATAATATTGTGATCAGAGGGTTGAAGCTGAAGAGCGGGGGGGAAAGGGAGGGCGCGGAAGCGCTGCTACAGAGCATAGGGTGAGATAAAGGCAGGGTAGGGAAAGTTAAGTTGGAGGGGAGAAAGGAGAAAGAAGTGGCGGTCGTGGAGTTGGAGAGCTGGGAAGAAAAGTTGGGGGTAATGCGAAATAAAAATAGGATAAAGGATAAGGAAGTTTTCATCGATCACGATTTGACGAGAAAGGTAAGGGATGTACAGAGAATGCTGTACGACAGGGCTAGGAGGGAGAGGAGTGAAGGGAGATCGGCGAAGGTAGGATATCGGAAAATAAAAATAGACGAGAAAATGTGGGTGTGGGACGAGGAGAAAGAGGTGTTGAAGGAAGTGCAGGGGAATTTGTTTCGTAGGAAGTAGGGGGGTGGGGGTAATGCAGTGTAGAGGAGTTGTGAAGATGCTTTACTGGAACGTAGCAGGGTTAAAGAAGAAGGATGAGGAGTTCTGGAGGTATATCCAGGAATTTGATGTGGTGGGGCTGGTAGAGACGTGGGTGGAAAGAAAGGAATGGGATAGAATAGAGCCAAAGTTGCCAAGGGGGTATAGGTGGAGACTCCAGGAGGCGGTCAGAGT
This sequence comes from Andricus curvator, assembly GCA_932195095.1. Taxonomy (NCBI): domain Eukaryota; kingdom Metazoa; phylum Arthropoda; class Insecta; order Hymenoptera; family Cynipidae; genus Andricus; species Andricus curvator. Next base: position 13,416 of record CAKNYM010053552.1, on the reverse strand, counting down.
GAAAAAGAAAGGAAGGGCTAGTGGGGGAATTATAACGGGGGTTAGAGATGGATTAGAGGAAGAAGCTCACGGAGAGGAAGAGGGGGAGATTTGAAGGAACTGGATGGAGGATAGAGGCTGGGCGGTGACAAATGGTATGGCAACTGGGGACGAAGAGGGAGAATACACATATGTAGGTAAGGTGGGGGTATCGGTGATAGACTATGTAGTCATGAATATGCAAGGGTGGGAGGAGATGGAGAGATTCGAAATAGAAGGGAGGGTTGAATTAGACCATCAGCCATTAGTGTTATGGATAAGGGGTGAGAGCGGTGGAAGGCAAGGTGGGGAAGAAGTGTCGACGGGTGAGAGGGTTAGCTGGACGAGGGAGGCGATAGAGAAGTATAAGGAGCAGTTAGCAGGGTACTGCGAAAAGGGAGGAGTACGTAGAAATGAGGAAGGGGTTTAGATTGATGTGTAAGAAGAAAGAACAGCAAAAGGAGAAAGAGCTGGAGGAGTTAGGAAATGTTAAGACAGAGGGGGACGTCTGGAAAATAATAAATAGGTTTAGGAAGCTTAGAGTAAGGATAAGCGAGAAAATAGGGAGTGAGGAGTGGAGGGAGTTTTTTAAAGAATCATTTCAGGGCTCGGATTCAAGGAAGAGAGACGATGGGAGTAGTAAAACGGGGGAGGCAGAGATAGAGGAGGTGAATGACGAAGAAATAGAGAAACAGATAAGGAAGTTAAGAAGGTCAAAATCAGCAGGGCTGGATGGGGTAGAGAACGAAGCATGGCTGTTTAGTATACAAGAGGTTAGGGAGAGGCTGAAGGAGGTAGTGAAGAAAGTATGAAGGGGGGAGGGATTCCCAAGAGGGTGGAGAGAATGGTTAATAGTGCCTCTGTATAAGAAAGGAGATAAGGATAGGCAGGAAAATTATAGAGGGATTACGCTAATGAATACGGCGTATAAAGTGTACGCGATGTTGGTGGCGGAGAGGCTGCGGAAGGATGTCGAGGGGAAAGGAATATTGCCGGAGACGCAGGCGGGCTTTAGGTCAGGTAGGAGTACTATCGGCAATATCTACGTTCTGCAGCACGTGGTGGATAGAGAATTAGCGAAGAAGGGGTCGAGAGTGTACGCGTTTTTTGTGGATCTAAAAGGCGCGATTCCGTCGGTGGATAGGGGGAAGTTGTGGGAGGCGATGGAGGATAGGGGAGTGGAAAGAGGCCTGATCGAGAGGGTAAGGGAGATATATGAAGAGACCAAAGATAAGGTAAGAGGAGGACAGGGGATTTCGGAGGGCTTCTGGATGGATAGGGGGTTAATACAAGGGTGTCCGCTTAGCCCAACGCTTTTTGCGATTTTAATTGCGGATATGGAAAGTAAGCTGTTGGCCGGAGTGGTAGAAGGAATCAGGATAGGAGGGGTTAGAATTTGGTCGCTAGTGTATGCAGATGGCATAGTGTTGATGGCAAAAAGCGAGGAGGCCTTAAAGGAAATGCTGAAGAGGTTGAGAAGATACCTGGATAGGAACAGGGTAGAACTGAATGCGGAAAAGTCCAAGGTTATGGTTTTCAGAAAAGGAGGTGCACGGGATAAGGAAGGGGAGTGGAAGTGGAAGGGAAAGGCGGTGCAGGAGGTGAAAGAGTTTGTGTACCTGGGCTTCTTGTTTCGGAGGAATGGGGGAGTGGATGGTCACATAAAAGAGAGTGTGAGGTGGGCAAATGTGGTGATGAGGCAGGTGCGGGTGTTGGGAAAGAAGATATTCGCAGATGATTTTGGAAGGAGAATGAAATTGTTTGACTCACTAGTGATGACTGTGCTATTGTATGGAGTAGAGGTGTGGGGGTGGAAGGAAAGCGAAGAGGTAAATAGTACACAGGAGAGGTATGTAAAGTGGACACTGGGGCTGGCAAGGAACACGCCTAATTATATTGTCAGGAGGGAGACGGGGAGACGAGTGTAGGGATTCTAGCGGGGAGTCGAGCGTGTAAATATGAGGAGAAATTTTTGGAAGAGGGGGGAAGTAAGCTGGTTAGGGAGTGTTGGTGGGAGAAGGAGAACAGGAGAGGAGGTGGGAAGATGGAGGTTTGAAAGAGAAAGGTATTTTAGAACGAATGGACTGCACTTGGATGAAGTGAGAAGGATGCATGAGGAAGGAAGGAAGGTATATGAGTTGGTTAAGAAAAATAGCATGGAGAGAGAGAAGACAGCAGGGGCAGAGAGAATAAGAGAGACAAGGTTTAATGGGAACTATGTGTGGATTATGCTAAGGGCGAAAGCGCAATATTTGTGTGAGAAAGGAGAGAAAGGAAGTCAGGAGCTTATAGCGAGGATGAGATGTGGGTGCATGGAGGGTTTTAATAGGTTCTGGCTCGCTAGGGAAAAGAGGATGTGTGAACTATAAGGGAAGGGGGAGGCAAGAGTGGAGCACTGGTTGGAGGAGTTCGTAGAGGTGTGGAAGGATGTTAGTTTTAAGGGTTAGTTTTAAGAAAATTCGTTAAAAAATGGAAGTGTAAGCAAGTCAATTTTTTGAGGCTAGCAGGATGAAAAATAAACGTTTATCTATCTATAATTGGTTCATGCAAATTTAGCAAGTTGTGAATGAAATTCATGAAGGGTGGGGCGATGCGTTGAACTCTCAGGACTCCTTGACAGTCGCTAAACAAAAAATTATTGAAGGATATATTGATAAGTTTAGGGACGAAGATAGAAAGAGGGTCGAGCAGTCGAGTAGTCTTGAGGTATATCCGCATTTGAAACTAGTTAAAAGGCAACAACCGTACTTGAGTTTCGAACTACCCAAGAATAAATTAAAAATAATGACACAATGTCGTCTCATGACTACTAGGTTTACGAGTATTACAATTCATGGCGAGCGAATTAGATTAGATACAGAAGAATACTGTAAATTTTGTAACCAACCTGAACAAGAAAACCTGCACCACCTATTGGTTGTATGTCCCACGTATCATGCAGTAAGAGGATCAATATTTTCATTAGAAAATTAAAATTTAACCTTTCTAAAGGTAATATGCAGGACTCTAAATGCGTACACGAGAGAGGATGTAGTGAAATTGTTTCAATTCCTGCGAGAGATAGGTAAAATCCGTTTAGCGTAATCTTAGCTCGATAATAAAGAGCAAAATGCAAAACTTCTCTTCTAAGAAAATACATAATGTTATTTTAAGATTTTACATAAAATCAAAACTATGAAGCATGTACCTACCGACACCTCATTTGTACAGGCATATTCCAAAGCAAATCAATAAATATATAATAATTTTGAATTTTTTGAAAAATTAGTTTTTTTTTAAAATCTCAAAAAATATTGATTTGGGAACAAATGTTGTACACAAAAGTTGTAGATCTCGTCGAAACGCACTTTTTTTTATATTTATCCTTTTTTTCTAAAGTTAATATTTTTCGATAAAAACGACAAAAATGAATTTTCAGATTTTTTGTTGGAAAAGGAGGCGTTGGGAAAGGGGTCGGCCGTTGGAAAAGGGATTCAGCGTGAGTGGTTGGAGAGGGTGTGGTTCACATCCACTCACGCTGACCCCCTTTTCCAACGGCCAAAAAAAACCACGCGTCTTAATCCTGGGCATTGTAAATGGCCCGCACCCCCTCCAACCACTCATGCCGACCCCTTTTTCAACAAAAAATTTGAAAATTAATTTTGTCATTTTTCTCGAAAAATATTAATTTTAGAAACAAAGTATGAATTTTTTATTTATTTATTTTTTTTTTATTCAGAACAAATACCCTAGGTAAACCATGATTGGGCAACCAAGATACAGAGACTAATCGTATAAGATGATAATTCGAAAAATAAAACAATAGCTTTGTAGGAACAATAAAATAAATAATAAGCGTGCATAGTTGGCGTTTAGATTAATGTAGTAGATCATTCCAAAAATTAAAACAATAGAAAAATTTAGTAATAATGCATCCGTCCATCTATGGGCAGTGAATAATAAAAGGTATGGCTTATGTTCGCAAATTTAAGATATATTGGTTGAGAATTTTGATGAATTCATTTTCGCCAATGTATGTAAGATCTAATGTTGGATTAGCTCCCGCATGCATTAAATTAAAGTGATTACACATCACGAAAACTGGCGAGTTGAACCCGATAGCATTTTGTGGGAATTTTAAATAAAAAGTTACATCCCGTCTAGCACAAGATCTTGGTACCTTGAATTGGAGGCATTCTATTAAAAAACGAGAATCTACTTCTTCTCTGATGATCTTAAATAAAAACTAACAGTACGCGAAGACTCTTCGGTCTGACAGAGTAAAACAATTAAATCTTTCGCATAGTTCTTGATAGTCTGTTCCGCGTACTGGATATCTTCCATCCTTCTTGAGAGCTAGGAATTTTAAAAACCTCTTTTGAATTGACTCCAATTCATTCCCATATTTTTTAAACATAGGGTTCCATACTTGTGCTGCATATTCAAGCCTAGATCTTACATACGCATTAAATGTTGTTGTCATTGTTTTCATATTAGTAAAGTTTTTTCAAGTTCTGATGGCGAAGCCGAGCGCTCTGGCCGCAGTTGCAGCGATAAGATGTACATGATCAGTAAAATAAAGTCGAGAATCAAAAATAACACCCAGATCACAGCTTCGCTCAACTCTTTCTACTACTATGTCGCTAATGTGGTAATTGAAAATTATGATCGATTTGCGTCTGTGAAAGGTCATTGTCTTACATTTAGTAGGGTTCATCGGCAGCTTATTAATCTCACACCAACTCACTAATCTGTCCAAATCTTTCTGGAGAGATTTAGCATCTTCTATGTGTCGTACAACTCTGAAAATCTTTAGGTCATCAGCAAAGATTAATATATATGATTCTATTTGCTCTACTACGTCGTTTATATAAACAATAAATATAGGGGACCCAAGGGATGAACCTTGAGGTACACCCGACGAAGGAGTATAGGTCTGAGATTTAATGTTTCTGTATTGGACCCTATGTTCTCTGTCTGATAGGTAATTAATAAGCAGTGTCACAAGATTCGCCGGTAAGTTTGTTGATAGGAGCTTATTTTTTGTTATCTCGTGATCTATTTTATCGAAGGCCTTCGATAGGTCAGTGAAGATAACATCTACCTGATCTCCTTGCTGTAGAGCTCTGTTTATGGTTTCAGTGAAGCAGGTTAGGTTAGTTATGCATGAACGTTTAGGAACGAATCCATGTTGATACTCTGATAAGAAAGGTGCTATGTATCTCTGAATGTCATCCTTCACTGCAACTTCGAAGACCTTCGCAAAGTTACATATTATGGATATTGGACTGTATTCGTCGACCTCTGACTTATTGCCTGATTTTACTACAGGAATTACTTTAGTTGACTTCCATAAACGCGGGAATTTTCCTGAGACGTCAGCTAGATTAAAAATAAATTGTAGAGGTTCGGCAAATGCATCCGCACAATCTTTTACTATGTAGCTAGGTATCTCATCTGTCCCAGATGTCATTTTCGCTTTTAATTTCGCTGCTGCTTTTCTTACAGTATCGACGGTGAGGAGGTAGGGTTCAGTTTGTGCATTGTCATAGCAAGTGTTTAATTCATAATTAGGCACTCTAATATAGTTCGAACCTATTATGTTATTTCTGTTTGATTTATTGATTGAATCATTTTTGTTATAAACACTAGAGAAATATCGAGCAAATGTATTAATGATTTTTTTAGGGTCCTTGTGTGACTCGTTATTATACCTCAACTCATCTGGAAAAGAGTTTCTGTCGGTGGATTTATTTACAAATCCTCAAAACGTTGCTGGATCATTCTTTATTTTTGATTCGGTTGTTTCAATGTAATTTTGATAATCGGATTTTACCCCTAATTTTATTACTTGAGCTAAGATTGTTATTTGTTCCTTGATAAAGTCCGATTTGTTAACGCGATATTTCCGCAAGAATTGGTTCTTTATCTCTATATTTAATTTTGTAAAATTTGAGTACCATTGTGGATAGGCCCCTTTACGTACATGATTCGAGTTAAATATTGGTACAAATAATATAAGCGCTTGTCTCAGCTTACTACAAAATTTAAGGCATGCCTCGTTAACATCGTTTTGACTGAATATATCCGTCCAATCAATAGTTAGTAAGTAAGTATATAGGTCTGTAAGATTACTTCGTTCAAAGTTCCAATTTTCACCATTATCAATATTATCAACAATAATTAACTGTCGCGCAAGAGGGATATTAGTCGATAATAGGAGCTTTACCATAAGGGCAGGATGATATTTGTCTTGTGGTACCATTTCTATTGGAGCTTGATCAACTTAACACTCGCAACTAGAAAAAATCAAGTCTAAACAATTCCCATTGGAGTTCTCTACATAATTAAATTGTAATAAATTAAAAGTTGCTCGACATTCCTCGAATAGTGCTGCCTTGACATCATGTACTACAGATTTCTGGTAATTAATATAATTAGATGTATTGAAATCCCCCAAAATAATGAGTTGGGCATATTGTAATGAATGTATCTCTTGCAAGGTTGTGTAAATCTTCTTAACAGTCATGTTTGACAAATCGGGGGGTATATATAATACAACAATAATTAAGCTATATTTACCTGAATTTATATGTATACCTACTATGTTTAGGTTTAAATTTAGTTCCAATTTAAAAAATATGTGTTTCGACGAGATCTACAACTTTTGTGAACAACATTTTTTTCCAAAATCAATATTTTTCGAGATTTTGAAAAAAAGGCTCCAAAATATATTTTTGCGGAAATGATCACAGCATTACTTCATAGTTTAAAAAAATATAAACTACTTTTTGGCCCCTCACATGTATGCAATTCCATGAGAATGAGGGGCCAACTTAAGTTTCAGCTTATGACGCAATAACTTATACTCAATGTTATAATAAAAACCAGATGCAACAGCATTATTCAATGTCAATTCACAGTGTAAATTGATTATAAGTAGATAGAAAAATACTTCTCTTCGTTTACTGCTGACATTCGCCAAACTAATTTCATGTCTGCCCAGGATGCACCACGTGCAGGTTGTCAGTCAGATTAGCATCCCTTACTTTATTTACAACTGTAAATTTTGAACCAGACTAGAATTTTCAACCTGAAAAAGTGAATTTTCAACCAAGTGGATGAATTTTCAAACAAAAAAATTTGAACATCAAACAAAAACTGTTGACTTTTTAACAAAATTTTTCAATTTTTAACCAAATACTTGAATTTTCCATAACATTTTCTTTAACCAAGATGTCACTTTTACAAAAATGATTAATTTTCAATCCAGAAAAACTAATTATTTTATTGATGAAGACGAAATTTTCACAAAACAGTTGAATTTTCAACAACAAAAAAGATGTTTCGACACCGAAATTAACTTTTTTTTAAATAATCAAGTTTTCAGCCAAATAATTATATTTTTAACAAAATAGTTGAATTTTTAACAAAATAGTCGAATTTTTAAACAAAAAAGAATAAACTTCACGCCAAAAGAAGTGCATTTTAAAACCAAACAGTTGAATTTTCAAACAAGAAAGATTAAAAATAAAAATAAAAGCCTTTGAATTTTCAAGCAAATAGTTGAATTTCAAAACTAAAAGACGAATGTTTTTGAAGACAGTTGAATTTTCAACCAAAAAGATTATTTTCAACCAAGAAAGACAAATTTATCACCTAAAAAGGAAATTAAAAAATACTTTTTTTTAACCAAGAAAGATGACATTTTTACCAAAAATGATTCAACAAATTAGTAGAATTTTCAATACAAAAAATAATTTTTAACAAAATAGTTAAAGTTTTAACTAAATAGTTGAATTTCCAACCTAAAAATGAATTTTCAACAAAAAAGTTTATTTTCAAACAAGAAAGATTTAATTTCTACCAAAAGAGATGAATTTTCAATCCAAAAGGACAAATGTTCATCAAAACAGTGGAATTTTTAACCAAATAATTAAATTTTCGACAAAATAGTTAATTTTTTAACCAAATAGTTGTATATTTAACCTACAAGGTGAATAGCATCCCTTACTTTATTTACAACTGTAAATAAAGTAAGGGATGCTAATCTGACTGACAACCTCCACGTGGTGCATCCTGGGCAGACATGAAATTAGTTTGGCGAATGTCAGCAGTAAACGAAGAGAAGTATTTTTCTATCTACTTCTAATCAATTCACACTGTGAATTGACATTGAATAATGCTGTTGCATCTGGTTTTTATTATACCATTGAGTATAACTTATTGCGTCATAAGCTGAAACTTAAGTTGGCCCCTCATTCTCATGGAATTGCATACATGTGAGGGGCCAATAAGTAGTTTTTATTTTTTTAAACTATGAAGTAATGCTGTGATCATTTCCGCAAAAATATATTTTGGAGCCTTGAATGTGAGCATGATATAGGCAAAAAATGGTAGGTGTGCAAGAAGTACTTCATTTTAAAAAAATTGTTACAAAATTACAATAATTTTTTTCACACCCTTCTCCTGAAAGGAATTAGGTGTCAATTTTTTTGTTTAATTGTCTTAGTACCTTCTATAATATATATTTGAACCATCAAAATCGGTTGAGCCAATTTTGAGAAAATTGATTTTTTTAATTTTTCAAAATTTATTTATAATTTTTGTAAAAAATTTTTTTTGAACTTGGCACTTCGGGTAAATTAGTTTCATAATGAAAGAAACTTATCTCCTAAATATGAAGCAAATCCATGCGGGGGCACCCAGACCATGCTTATCCTGCTACGGCCTTTATAACTGTTTAATTGCTTGTTTAATTGTTTAATTTTAATTCAAAACCCAGTTCTCGTCCGATCACTGAAGTTAAGCAGCGTTGGGCGCGGTTAGTACTTGGATGGGTGACTATTCGAGAATACTGCGTGCTGTTGGCCCGTCGTGGGTGTGGTAAGCCCACACTTGTTGTTATTTACTACAAGAAACTATGCACCTAGAAACACTACCCGAATCGGGTAATGTCACGCCTACCCTGAAAGGGAAATGGCTTAATGGTATACTTAGTTACATCAAAATTTGCTCTTGTTTTGAAATATTCTTAAATATTCTGTTAAAATTAATTTGTCAAAACAAAAATCATTCAACATTTTTCCAGGAATCTCAAAACAATTTTTGTATTATCTTAAACCCTTTCAAAATCCTTAAAAACTTCAAATTTTATTTAAAAACTTCCAAATATCTTCTCAACTTAAATAGAACGAATAAGATTAACATTGTAACTTCAAAGTTTAAGTTTAGCTCTCCGAAATTTTAACGGCTCAAGGCTTTCCGTTTCAAACAATTCAGCTTCAAATTTTTTAGTTTTGAATATTTCATTTATAATTATTGTTCATTCCAAATAAATAGTGAAACATTGCTGACTATTGAAAAATTATTCTTTTTCTTAATTAAAAACCGTCAAATTGAATTAATTAAAAATGGTATATTTTAGACTGAAACCACAGATAGTTCATAAAGTTTCATCCGGAAGTTTACATTTGATTATTTACTAAGGCTTTCGAATTGAAAGAGTTCAATTTTTAACGTCAAAATCTGTCAATTGTTTAATTTTAACAGATTCAGAACCGCCCTATAAGAGCAATCAACTATTGTTTAACTTCGAATAAATGAAATCCAGTTCAATTTTAAAAATCAATATTTAATTTATATTTACAGTTGATCAACTTAGAACGTTTTTTGTCAAAAAATTTCAGTTTCAAAAGATATTAATCTTTTATTGTGTATATGCATCAAAACTGCATTTTATATACTGCGCAATTTTTTTCTTAAACAAGTTCAAGGTTATTTTCAATGATGCATTACATTTTGCGTTGCAAAAATTATATCCCGAACGTGTCGATTATAGTGTAGAACGTTCTAGAACATTGTTGCATCACATGATGCAATATTGTGCAATTTCGAGAAACGAATTTTACGTTTTTCTACGTATAGAACATTATTGCATCATATGATGCAATATTGTGCAATGTAACGAAACGATTTTAACTTGTTTCTACGTATAGAACATTGCTGCATCATATGACGCAATATTGCGCAATTTCGAGAAACGAATTTTACGTGTTTCTAGTTGTAGAACGTTGTTGCATCATATGATGCAATAGTGCGGAAAAGTCTTCAGAAATTTGGTAGAGAGTGTAAGCGTGTATAAAAGCAGCTATGTGCTTAGTTTCTAGAATATTACATTTCGCGCTGCAAATAAATTATATACCAAACGTGTCGATTATAGTTTAGAATCTTCCAGAACTTCGTTGCATCATATGATACGTAAGCGCCTATAAAAAGAGCTATTTCCTCTTGAGCTCCTCAGTAGCAAATAAACCTCCATGCAAAAAATTTCAACTAAAGTGATAACAGACTTGTAATTTCCAACATACATACTTATCTAGTGCTGTGTACTGAAGTGTTTGACGCACATATTGTTCAGTGAGCCATTTGATAATAATATTCGAAAATGGACTCATTGGACTGTAAGAAGGTTGTCCGGATTTATGACGATGCATATGAAATTTTGCATGAAAATGCAACAACTTCAGAGATCGCATACTGGACACATCAATGTACCCAGGATATTCGGAGGCTGAATAAAATTTTGCGACAGGGAAAGCAGCATTTATCTCTGGGTGAAAAAAATAAGCTTCAAGCAACCATTGGCCTACTAACATAGAAAAACAGGATATTTAACTAACTGCAGAAGAGTGGAACTGGTGTCAACGAGGGCTTGGATAGGAAAGGAGATAGGATCAGATGGCAAGATCTGCCCTGCTAAAAATTCCGGACGAATTTCGGACAAATTCCGGATTCGGAAATTTGTCCGAAATTGTCCGGGACGTGATTTAATCGGACGATTTTCCGTTTTTACTTTAATTTCACCGAATGACAACTTAAACCTGCATATTAATTTCGGATAGAATCGGAATATTTCCGGAGTCGATGTTGTTGACCGGAAGGATTTCGGATTTAAGCGGACGATTTTCCGGTTTTACTTTAACAAACATAATTTCAGGTACTGAGTTCCGGACTATTTTCGGATCAAGTCGGACTCTTTCGAGAGTGAAAGTTTACGTTCGAATAAATTTCGGATTAGACCGGACTATTTTCCATTCTTAGTTCAACGAAAATAATTTCACGTTTTGAATTCCGGACTAATTTCGGATCAAATCGGACTCTTTCCGGAGTCGAAATATTTGGTCCGGACAGACTCCGGACATAATCAGACAAATTTCTGACTGTTTTCGTACAGTTTTCGGATTAGGTCGGACATATTTCGGAAAAAAATCGTGAATCGGATTGATTTCGGATAAATTCGGACCAATATCGGAATCCGAAATTTTTAGCAGGGTGGAGTCTGGATTTAAGAGTCGAGTGAGAACAGATTTAATTGTAAATTTAACACATAAAGATTTAGATCGTCTTTCGAAGATTCAAAAACAATGATTACTTACAGATTAAAAAATGCTTTGAAAACTTTCGGTGGGGGTTTAAAAACGAATGTTATTCTTGCCGCAAAATTCAGTACTATAGAAGAGGGTCGGGAAATTGAAGCGATTAAATTCTTCAATACTAAAAATGAACTAATTTTAGAATCGACAGAAATAAATGAATGGTTTAAGAGTAAAGTCAGAGAGCAACTTTTCGCTAAATTTGAGGATTTTCAGAAAAAAAAATCTGGATGGAAATTAAAAGAAATAATAAATTTAAATGTAAATGTCAATAACTACGCACCTTTTTGCTCATCAACTTTTGTGAGATCGCCTAAATATATTAGAGACAAAAAGTAGTTGTAAATGTTGAGAACAATGATGAGTACTGTTTTTCCTGGCTGGTAATGGCCGCCCTTTGCCCTGCTGACAAGAGAACAGAACGCGTGACTTCCTATCCGCATTTTGCTACACTCTTGAAACGTGATGGAATCAGTTTTCCCATCACTTTTGAAAATATCAAAAAATTCGCAAGAATGAATGAATTGCGTATAAATGTTTATGGTATACAGGGTGTCCCACCACCTATGAACGTGCCGGTACTGGGCGATAGAGGACAAAAAAAGAAACAGATAAGTCCTCTGGCAAAATCTGATCTGGGCCTTAGTTTGAGCACAGTAAAGCTTCAAAGTTGGGCATAATGAACCAATCAGAATCGAGCTTTAGCAACCACTTGTTTGTCTCATAAGTGTTAAGATAGTGTGCGTGCTGGCGGTTCACTTCAGCTCCCGCAAAAATGTCACATCGTTGATCTTTGATTGTTTCTACAAGACGCGAAATTCAAGCCTTTACATTTTTTTGAATTCTTAGTCGTTCTTGCAAACGTTTATTACCGTCCTTAAAATAACATAACATTTGCTCAACCTAAAAAAGATGAATTTCAATTCAATACAGAACTTTCCTGACATTTCATGTAAGAAAACCAACAAAGATGTTCAAAATCCAAAAAACCAAACGAACTTTTGTTCTTCAAAATTAATCTACAAGTCTAAGATGAGAAAAAACATTTCAAACCTCAAAAAGAAGTCCTCTGTGCTTCGTCGCAGAAAGTTTGTTACATTTTTGTTATAAAACCAAAAAAGTAACTTACAACTCGGAGAAACAAAACAAACTTTTGTTATTGAAAATTAATTAACAAGTATACGATAAGTAATTCTTTGCGATTCATTAGAAAATTTTTTGTTACATTCATTGTAACAAATTTAAAAACAAATTAAAAATGAGAAATCCAAACAAACTTTTGATCTTTAAAATTAACCAACAAGTCTAAGATAAGAAAACCCATTTTTAACAGCAAAAGTAATTCTTTTGCATGCGATGCAAATTTTTTGTTACATTTATTGCTACAAAAACAATAAATAAATCTAAAGCTGGGGAAACGAAACGAACTTTTGTTCTTTAAACTTAACTAACAACTCTAAAATAAGAGACACATTTTGTACCAAACGAAAGTAATTCTTTGAGATTCATTGCAAAACTTTTGTTACATTTATTGTAACAAAACCAACAAAAAATTGAAACCGGGAAAACTAAACAAACTTTTGTTCCAGAAAATAACTAAACAAGTCCAAGATAAGAAAACTCATTTTCAAATCCTCAAAAGTAATTCTCCGCAACTCTCTACACAATTTTTGTTACATTTAATGTAACAAAATTAAACAAAGAATTTAAAGCTCGGGAAACGAAACGAACTTTTGTTTTTTTTTAAATACCCAATTAGTTTAAAATTCGAAAACACATTTTGATCCTCCAAAAGTAATTCTTTGCGATTGATTGCAAAAATTCTGCTACATTAATTGTAATAAAGTTAAAAATAGTTGAAGATGGGAAACCCAAACAAACTTTCGTTTTTGAAAATAAATCATCAATTTAATAATAAGAAAACTCATTTAAAAGCGGCAAAAGTACTTCTCTCTAACTTATTACACAATTTTTGTTACATTTA
>CAKNYM010053539.1:1241369-1287046 GCA_932195095.1 Andricus curvator | reverse complement strand
GAGTGGGGGTAGGCCGTCTGGCGAGCCATAGTTGTTCCTAACTACTAATATATAAAAAATTTTGACATTAAAATAATTTATATTGACTTTGCATTACAAAAAAATTTTTAAAAGTGATATATTGCTCTTTATTTGACAATAAAATGAATTTTTGGTATCTAAATTATCAGAAAAATTGTTTGAAGCAAGTGAATTTGTACCTACATAGCAAAAAATAATTCAAATACTTTTTACCCTACCTAAGTGACCTCGAAATTTCAAAATATCGAGAAAATAATCGACTTTTTCGCTATTTTCTTAGAGTTACGGCAATTTTTTCGACTATTTGACCATGAAATGTCTGATATACGTTAAGAAGAATGTATTTTCAATATGCTACACCAATAATATATGCAGAATGTCGATATTAAAATCATTTTTATTGATTTTGGATTACAAGAAAATATCTAAAAGTGATATATTGCTCTTTATTTCACAACAAAATTAATTTTCGGTGTCTAAATAAGGTAAAAATGTTGAGTATCCTTACTATAAAATCTCTAAACGATATTCTTGATTTCGATAGTCACGATTATATCGTTTGCGCCTGCTGTGGGTGTGACACGAGGCATCAGTGCGCTAGAAAGTGATGGAACATGTCACGTTTCGATAGTCACGATTATATCGTTTTCGCAGCTATGGGTGTGACACGAGGCATCAGTGCGTTAGAAAGTGATGGAACATATCACGATTCATACTTTTCGCCTGCTTTATGCGTGTGTCGCGAGGCATCAGTGCGTTAGAAAGTGATGGAACGTGTCATGATTTTTCGTTCTTCAGTTGAAGTCATTTGATCCCAACGGAGCCGCCTTGATCTGCGCTTGCTTGGATTATAGTGACGTTCATTGGCTACAGTGTGCGTCTGCATTTGAATATTAAATACGTATGCAAACTAGAGCCAATGAGTGCCAGTCAGTCGAAGCATGCGCATGTCTTTCGGGATCAGTGTTCGAATCGTAGTTCGAGTTCGATAATACGACGACGTGTTTCTTCACATTTAGTAATGTGATCCGCCTGTTTGCATACAAACTCGTGTACGCTTCGGTTCTACTTTGCCTATAGAAACTCTATTTCGTTATACTGACATATTCGAATAATTATTTTTTTCGTTTTGAATAGAAGAATGTCAGAGATCTGTGTATGTCTACAGATCAAACATTTTATAATTTAAAAAGATGTTCTGATAATCTGAAGGGATTTCAAAGAAGTTTAAAGACTATAGGGAAGAATAGAATTTTAAACAATTGCAGGGAATTTCAAAAGATTTCGAATAATTTGGAATATTTTAAGATATTATGAAAAATGTTAAGGAGTTTTCAATTGATGCATATTTTAGGGTATTTGAAAAGAATCTAAGGCATTTGAGATGCCAAAAGATTTTAAAGAGTTTGAAATATTTGAGGATATTTTAACAGATTTCAAGGAATTTTCAAGTGATTTTAGTCATTTAGTGGATTTTAAGTATTTTATAGTATCTTAAAAGATTGAAAAGTATTGTCGGGAGCTTTAAAATGTTTCGAGTAATTTTAAAATATTTAAACTAAATCTTTAGGAAATTTCAAAAGAATGCAAGGTATTTTCAAAAGATTTACATAATTTAAAGGTGATTAACATTTTTTTAGAGGATTTGAAAACTTTTGGAGTATTTCGAAAATTCTAAGGAATTTTCAATTTATTTCAGTAATTTAATTGATTTCAGAAAATTTGAGATATTTTAGAGTATTTAAAAAAATTTCATGGCATTTTCGAAAGCTTTAAAACATTTTAAGGAATTAAGAATTTTCAGTTGGTTTCAGTAATTTAACTGATATCATATGATTTTAAAAGATTCTGAGTCATTTTCGACAGCTTTAAAAAGTTTCAAGTAAAATGTTTTAGGGTATCTTAACAGATTCTAAGGAATTTGCAATTGATTTCAGTAATTTAATTGGATTTCAGAGGGTTTAAAAAATATCAAGTGAGATTTGAAAAAATGTTCATGGGTATTGTATCAAAGAGTTTCCTAAAATTTCGAAAATATAGACCGATTTGATAGGACCTATGCCAGGTTTTAGGGTATATTAAAAGATTCCAAGGAATTTTTAATTAATTTCGGTAACCTGATAGGATTTGAAATAATCAAAAATATTTCAGGGTACTTCAAAGTTTCCGAAGCACTTTCAAGAGATTTACAAATTTTAAGGCATTCCAAAAGATTTTAAAGTTCTTGAAATATCTTAGGGTATTTTCGAAAGATTTCAGTAATTTGAAGTGATTCAATTCTTTCTCTTTTTTCCTCCGTTATTTATTTGTCTCTAATGAGCCGAAAAGGAGGTAGTTTGGGAACCTAATTTTGGTTTGGAATGTATTCCATGCTCTTTTTGCATAAAATCATTCATAAGAAAGTAGATTTCATTTTGATTTCAAATTTAAAAAAAAACGATTCTCACTATTTGAGGGCTTTTCAAAAGGGCACTTTCAGAAGATTTGAAAAATTTCTAGGAATTTCCAAGGATTTGACTGATTTTAAGGTATTTGAAAAATTTGCATAGTGTATTAAAAATTTTCCTGAAATTTTGGAAAATATGGAGCGATTTCGTAAGGCCTATTATGATATCTCGAAAAATCCCAAGTGACTTTGTAAGATTTCCGAGGATTTCAATGATTTTAAGGGAGTTTGAAAGCTCACAAGGTATTTTGATAAATTTTCCAGGATTTCAAGTTATGTCATCAGATTTCATGTAATTTCAAGGGATATCATAATATTTCAATAGATTTCTAAGAATTTATTCACAAGAATTCATGGATTTCGTATGATTATTCAAAAATATTTTCAAATATTTCAAGGTTTAATCAAAGATTTCAAAGAATTTGAAAGATTTTAGGATATCTTAAAAGATTCCAAGGAATTTTCTATTAATTCAAAGAATTTGAAATATTTAAGGTATTTTTAAAAACCAAAGGAATTTCTAAGTGCTTCAATAAATTTCAAGGCATTTCAACAGATTTTAAAGGATTTGGAATATTTAAGGGTATTTTGAAAAACTTCAAGGGATTTTCAAGAACTTTACAAAGTTTGAAGTGACTTTTAATATCTTTAAGAGAAATAAACAATTTTTTTTTAGTTTTCAAGAATTTTGTAGAACTTCTGAATATATGAAACTATTTCATAGGACCTGCAAGGTTTAAATATATTTTAAAATATTTAAATGAATTTCATGAGATTTCCGAAGATTACAATGATTTTAATGGATTTTAAAAGCTCTCAAGGTATTTCAATAAATTTTCCAGGATTCAAGAAAATATTATAAAATTTGATTCAACTTCATGCGATTTTATAATATTTTAATGTATTTTAAAGAATTCATTCACAAGAAGTGAGGGATTTTGTAGGTTTTCACATATTTGAAGAGATTTTAAAATATGTTTTGCAATTAATTTGAATTCATTTGAAATTCACCCTGAATCATTACTAATTCATTCAGAATTATTTTATTATCTCTTTCCAATTTTTTAATTTAACTGATTTCTTTTAAATTAAATCAATTCTGTTCAGTTCAAACAATTTTTTTTTTAATTTCAGTTTTTGTTTAATTCGTGTTGATACACATATTGACTTTCAGTCACTTTTTGGATTAGAAATTAGTCTTGCTGCAAAAAACGTCAAATTAAAAATTATTGCTTCACACTCACGAGATATTCTCTGGAAATCTGCTTTCCGCCAACATCGCATTCAAAATACAGTACACCTTCAAATACTTGTCAATCCGAAGTTTTTTGTAGGGTACTTTTTTCTGCTTTTTTCGGTTTAGATGGGTCACTTTTTTAAAATAAATTGAAGCTGTGACAGCCTTTAGAATAATAAATGGCAAATTCAGGTCTCGGGCTCAACACACTATTGACACTTTTTTTAAAGCGTTGACGCCGTTTTGCTATCACTTCGAAGAAAGTACACTGAAGACACTACTTTCAAATCAAAAACACGAATTTATCAACCAAGAAAGATTTTTCAAACAATAAAAAAAATGTCATAAAAAATGTTGATTTTTCAAGCCAAGAACATGGGCTTTCAACAAAACTGTTAAATATTTAACTGAATATTTAAATTTTCAATCAAAAATATGAATTTAAAACCAAAAAGATCAATTTTTAACCACAAATGGAGCAGATAAATTTCAAACTTTAACATTTTTACTAATGGAAGATATTATCTACATTTTGAAACGATAATTAAACAATGATATCGAGGAAAAACCTACTAAAAAAATTAAACTATCAGATGAAAAAATGCTTCATAAAAATAGTATATAAAAAGCGACGATGTAAGCCAAATACTTTGTGCAACGTTTTTGTATTATTACTTATATAACATATATGTGGATTTAAAAAATAAAATTTATAAACTGGGCCAGTACCCGTCAGAAATATCAGGACCTGCAGGTGGTCCTTCGATTTTAATCAAACTTTGTAAAATTATAATGCTGTACTTTATACTTTCAATCATTTTATGAAAAATATTTTACATACAATTTTTGTCTATAGAAAGAATCCATGTAAAATTAGACATGTTCTACAAGTACAGTTGCAGAATATATCAGGTCGAAAATATTTTTCTTGGTTAAATTATGCGATACGTAAAAATAAATTATTAAAAAAAAGTTCAAAACAGATTTTCGCAGAAGGTAAAAAATTACATTTTTTTGAAATTTCTTTGTTTAATTTAGCTTTTAATAAGAAAGAGACTCTGACTTTTATAAAGGCCTGGAAATTTCTATAGACAGGATAATTTTCTTCTTATAATAAAAGAATTTACTTATATTTACGTAAACAACAGATTCGATAAAACTGTTCACGTATAAAAAAGTTATACTAAAATACATTTTATTTTTTCGTGACAACTTGCATCATTTATGATAAAAATTAGAAAATTTATTTATTATGAAAAAACTTCACTACATCTCTCAATGCATCATAAATTATTAGTGGCAAATGGATTACTATTGAGCAAAGGTAATAATTGCCGAGCAAATAGACAACTTAAAAATTTGTTATCATATTTCTTAAAAACTGAAAGATTGGCAATTACTACCATTATTCTATATGTATCATTCATTTTCTTAAATTTTGGACAACTTATATAATAATAAAAATTAATATTATTCGTAGCATTTATCAAATTCAAATTCATATACTCATATACATATTATAACGAACAATTCACAATTTATTTTAGAAATAATATTTCTTTTAATTTATGAAATGAAAAATTTCATTACGGCAACATAATTTACAAATAAGTTCAGTAGTAAAGAAATTTAAGAGTAATTTATAATAAATTGAATTATAATTATATTCACGATCCTTTCAGATGATAACGATGGCAGAATTTACCTACAAATAAATTATGAGAAATCAATTTATTACTCCTTTAACCCTTCGCACGCGGCAGATCCAATATGGCGGACGAGTTTTTTAAAAAGTTGTTAGATTTTCATAAAACTTTTTACTCGGGGGTTTTCGAGGTCGCTGATTACGAACCTGGATCCCGATTTGAGAAATTCAAAATGGAGGATCCAATATGGCAGACATATTTGTCGGCCATTTTGAAGTTTGGAAATCTGGCTTCAGATTCGTGATTACCGACCCCCAAAACCCCCAGATACCAAGTTTCATGAAAATCCTTCGAATTTTTGAAAACTCGTCCGCCATATTGGATCTGCCATTCTGAATTTCGCAAATCTGGCTCCGGATTTGTAATCAGCGACCCCAAAAACCCTAGAGTACCAAGTTTCATTTCAATTTATCCAATACGTCGTTCAAAATTGAATTCTTTCGTAAAAAAGAGCGATTTTCAAAATTTGTTTATTTATAACTATTTATAATTTTAAACAATACGTTTGTCAACATGTTTTTTCACATTCTTCAATGCTTCAAATACGATATCAATAAGAAATTTTTGTTATTAGTTCAAAAACATTGAATCTAGAGAAAAAAGTTGTGAATAAAAAAGGTGGTAATCTGGGTTACCACTGCGCCGCAAAGGGTTAACAGACATCATACTGTGGTGCCTTCTAATTATTTTATACAAATATTTCGTGACATTAATTAAATATAAATAACATAGAAAAAATAAGTTGTTGGTTCATTCTTTTTTAAAAATAAAAAATTAATAGGCGCGCGCAAGACTACTAGTATATATATATTACTGTTGCAACATATTGCAAATACATTCTGATTAACGTATATCACACATTATATGGTCAAATAGTCGAGAAATTTACCATGAATGTAAGAAAATAGCGAAAAAGTCGACTTTTTCGATTTTTTGAACCTTCAAAGTCAATTAAGGAGGATAAAAAATATTTTAATGGAAATATCGCTATACAGGTATGAATCGGCTTGCTTTGAAATATTTTCATTGATAATTTCAATCACAAAAAAAATTTTTTTGGTGTTCAAATTTGAAGAAGTGCTTCTTTTTTTGTGATTTTTAGCTATATCTATACGATGCGGAGACAGAAGGAATTTTTTTTTTAATGAAACTTTAGGGGAGTGTTTTTGACTCCCAAAATAAAGTTTTCATTGCTATTTGAACTCCGCGCAAACAACTTTTTTTTCGATACGCCCTAATATACACACAACATTTTGAACAATTAAAATTAAACAATATGAATTATTACAAGATGAATAAATTATTGGGTTCAGAATGGTATAAAAATATAGTCTTTTAAAGGAACAGTGTGAAAAAAATAACACAATCTGCTATTTTTCAACATTAGCTCGATATTAACGTTCATATTCTGAAA
This sequence comes from Andricus curvator, assembly GCA_932195095.1. Lineage (NCBI taxonomy): Eukaryota > Metazoa > Arthropoda > Insecta > Hymenoptera > Cynipidae > Andricus > Andricus curvator. Next base: position 1,280,222 of record CAKNYM010053539.1, on the reverse strand, counting down.
ATTATATAGCATTACTTAACTGTAAATTATAGAAAATTCTTGTTTTATTAAGTTAAAGAATTAGCTCAATTAAAAATGTAAAAGCTCTTAAATCTGAAGAAGAAGGATTATACTTATACCTGGAAAAATGTTCACTGAAGTTAATCTGTAACAAAATTAAGACGTTTTTTGATGTTTTGTCAGTCATTTTTGTACATATTACTCACTGTATAAATTACAGTAGCAATGAAAGACAAAGATTAAAAATCGCATGGCTGTTGATGTTACGATACTTTTGAATTAAATGGTGTTTTGCTGTTTATCTGCGAATAACTGAATATTTAATTAGCACTGAATATTTACTCATCCAGCTAAAAAAAACTGCGTCATCATAGTCATGTGAAAAATATTTACCATAGAAATACCGAGGTGGTTTCACTAAAACGTCTTTAGGACACTCGGTATCGATGAATACGATGTCCTTCAACTGTTTTTATGAAGAATGTGAAATGGGTTATTTTTTTGTAAAGCTTGTTGTTTGTTGAGTTGAGCAAATGCTGTACAAATTGATAAAAATATCAAGTTTTTTACTAAAATAACATGAAATAACTTTTTTTCGTTTTCTTAACATTATCCTTAAAAATTGATGATTTTATAACAATTAAATAATGTATGTAGTATATAAAATTCATAGAAAAATATATTTATAAATATTATAATAGTATCATATTATTATAATAATATTATAAATATTACAATAAAAAAGCTCTGATAAAGCTCTATATGTGCTCGCATACACGTTGATTAAAATCATTTAGGGAAAAATATCTCAAAAAGTGAAGTTCGCAAATGAAAGAGATTCGTATATGAGGAAGCATAATAGATAAAAAAAATTTGACTGAAAACTGCACACATTTTTGACATGTCTAGATCAGAATTAATAGGTTTCTCCAAGGTTGACTTCCTCTGATACCTGCTCATTTACACCTTTCACGTGAGATCGCTCAAGTGTTTATACCTACAAGTGCGAGATTGAGACACTAACGAAAATCGCAACTGGATTTCAAAGGTGGCGAAGTCAAGTTTATTTATAAGGTATAATACAAAAATTAAATTGCGCGTTAACCATAATTGGCATATAAATTAGTATTTAAATTCTTCAGTGGAAAGGCAAAAACGCTAAACTGACATTGTTATGAAAATTTGAATAACAACAGTTTTATTTACTTTGTATAACGTTTTTCAAAGTTTTGGTACTCCCGAATCACTTAACAACTTACGAATACTGTAAAATTTAAATAAAATAATCGCTGATTTGAATTTCTGTTAGTGAGAAACAAGCATAATTTCTGAAAGAGGTATTCTAGGGGCCAGAGATTAGCGCGTTTGTTAAAGATGCCGGTAGCCTAACGCACCGTCAACAACCACATCAGATTTTCAGTAACCTTTCTTTTCATTATGTGAAAAGTGAAAATACAACCATATTACACTTGTAGTAATGCAAAAAAGGGTTGGCGTGAGTGGAAACACATCTCTATCCATTTTCTAGTAGCCACACCCTTATCCCTTTTCCAGTAGTCTTTCTTTTCATTATGCGAAAAGTGAAATTATAACCATATCCCATTTTCAGTAACCTTTCTTTTCATTATGTGAAAAGTGAAAATACAATCATATAACATTTTTGTTAATTTAAAAAAGGGTAGGTGTGAGTGGAAACACAGCTCTACCCCTTTTCCAGTAGCCTAATACTCCCTTAACCCTTTTCTAGTAGCCTTTTTTATCATGCGAAAAGCGAGAATACAACCATACAACATTTATAGTGATGGAAGAGAGGGTAGGCGTGAGTGCGAACACAGCTCTACCCCTTTTCCATTAGCGTAATACACCCTTACACATTTTCCAATAGCCTTTCTTTTCATTATGCGAAAAGTGAAAATACAACCATATTCCATTTTCAATAACCTTTATTTTCATCATGTGAAAAGTGAAAATACAACCATATCACATTTTTAGTGATGAAAAAAATGGTAGGCCTGAGTGGAAACACAGCTCTATCCCTTTTCTAGTAGCCACACCCTTACCCCTTTTCCAGTAGCCTTTCTTTTCACTATGTGAAAAGTCAAAATACAATAATATACCATTTCCAGTAACCTTTCTTATTATTATGTCAAAAGTGAAAATAGTACAACCATATATCATTTTTGTAATGGAAAAGTAGTTCCAGTAGCCTAATACACCCTTACCCCTTTTCCAGTATAGCCTTTCTTTTCACCATGTGAAAAGTCAAAATACAACAATATGCCATTTCCAGTAACCTTTCTTTTTATCATGTAAAAAGTGGAAATACAATCACATATCATTTTGAGTCATGGAAAAAGGGTAGGCGTGAGTGGAAACACAGCTTCACCCCTTTCCCAATAGCCTAACACATATTTTTAGTAATGGAAAAGTAGTTCTAGTAGCCTAATACACCCTTACTCCTTTCCAGTAGCCTTTTCCCTCAATATTCGAAAAGTGAAAATACAACCATATCATATTTTTAGTAATGGAAAAAAGGTAGGCGTCAGTGAAAACATAGCCCTATCCCTTTTCCAGTAGCCTTTCTATTCATTATGTGAAAAGCAAAAATATAAACAATATCCCATTTCCATAAACTTTTCTTTTCATTGTGTGAAAAAAAATACAACCATATCCCATGTCCAGTAGACCCCTTTCACCCTGGAGGGTAGAAAAAAGGTAAATTCTAGGTGGTAGCATTTTTGTTGAAGGGGCCTTGATATTAATCATGGAATTTTTGAATTCGTATACGTAATAATAAATTATAATAGTAATGGTAAAATAGATACAAGTAAATAATAAATCGAAAGCACTGATATTCATTCTGCACTTATGTAGATTATGCACTGAATGGTATAAAATAACAAAAATATTTTTAAAAAAAGGTCGAATACGCTAGGCACCAAAACGGCACTCTAATGTAAAAAACAAATTTTTTTATATTATTAGTATAGTAGCGAAATTTTATGATAAAATGACTGGTTTTTTAAATTTCAGAATAAAATATTGCACTTTAAAATATTTATTAAAAATAAAATAAAGCCAATCAGCGTATTCGACAGTTTTACCTCTCTAAAAATCATATCTATAAATATAAGGGGGCAGGAGGACACTCACAATAACAAATATAAGAAAAAATAATTTTATATTTTATTCTGAAATTTAAGGAATCATCAATTTTATTATTAAATTTCACTACTATACTAATAATGTAAAAAAACTTGTTTTCTACATTTGACATTTCTACATTGCAATTTCTACATTTCTACATTTCACAGTTATGTTTTGGTGCCTAGCGTATTCGTCCTTATTTTTAAATATTTTTTGCCTTCTCAAAGTGTAATATTTTAAATATTTATATACAAATTTTGAAAGATAAATTAAAATCTCAATAAAAATTATGAACTTACCCCTTTCAAAATAATGTAAAACGTCTATGCTTGGGTATTTTGTTGTAAAATTAACATTTTAATTTAGGTTTAACTTCATGTCATTACGTTATCGCTCAATAAAATCAAATAAAATCAAATTATGACATAAAAAGCAACTGAAGTTAATAGAATGACCTAAAATATTTATCGATTTCACTGACTAATTTTTAATTTGATTTATTGTCAGGCTAAATCAAAGCTCAAAATCACTCAATCTTTAGCTTGATTTATACAATAGAAAAGGTCGATTGATAATTTGCTTACAACTAATAGAAAAAATAGATCTAACCGTATTTAATAAGAAATTAGCTGTGCTCATAATTGTTTATCTGAAACGCTGTTAGTTAGTAGTAGTGCTTTATTTGTTTGAGAATCATCTAATTCATACAAATAGGTTACAGTTCAATTCTAAAACTAACTGATATTCTAATGAATAAAAACAAAAACTAAAATTAAAGGTTGATGATAAACATTACCCCAGAGGAGATGAACCGTACTTACAACGAAAGCAAAACAGAAAACCTTGAACTATATAATTAATTATAATGCTCATTCGTGAAACTTACTAACAAACATAATAATTTTTTTGATAGAATTTTTTTCAGGGTTATCTAGAATATTCAGCCAGGCATTCTTTATCTCACACATATCCCTACTTTCGCTTATACATGAAAATTTTACATCAACATTCAAACTGCAGGTTTCATTCTTGATTATAAGTCTAGGTATGAACTTATTTATTAACCTTAATTGCGCTATAATTCTGATAAAACCGAGTGGTGTTCTTGACAGAGTTGAATATTTTTGAGGTCCTTCTCGCAAGGTTAATTGAGGATAAAGTATTAGAGCAGAGGACGAGTGGGCTCTCTGTGAATCTTCTAGATATGATATTTTATCATGAGCTCTTATCCATGCCGATTTATTCTTTTCTAGAGAGGCAAGAGAAAGAAATTCCCAATTATCTTTTAATCTATCCGGTTTTCTTAATCTTAAATAACGTTTCTTCGGGTATTGAGAATTTACCCAAAAACTCTAACTGCCAGTTGAGATGCACCTATTTCTAATCTAATAGAATATCCAGCAGTATTCTGTGGGACATGCAGGATTCTCTTATAAAAAGTGGTTTGGACTTTTTCTATAAAATCTAAATACCTCAGACTCCATAAATGCGCACCATACATTAAAACGCTGGATACAAGACTATCGAAAAGTCGAACAATAGGGTTCCATGAGTTAAGTTTTAATCTGTGAATCAGAGAAATCGTTGATCCTACAGCGAAGATCGATTTGCGAAATGCTTCATCTTTCGCCCTGACAAAAAGTGCGGATTGGGTGAATGGAGTGCCCAGGTAGATATAACTTTCGACAATATCAATCTCAGAGATTCCGTACACAAGAGGTGGGTATTTTTTGTTATGGCCATGACCTCACTTTCTGGAATGGAAGCTTTTAATGTGTCCTCTAAGGTTTTACATTTTTTCTTGTATCTCTCCCTTATTTCTTCACACACACCCCACACACTTTCTTGGTGGTGGGAGGGGGACCTACAGTTTAAGGTGGGTTCCGAAGCACCAAGAATAACAGCTTTAAGTACTTAGAGAACCTTTTTCTTTAGAGGTACCGGTCCCACTACTCTCCGGAGATGAACAACTCCATTGCTAGGCAAGTGTTCACCGCATGGGCCGCCGAGGCTCTTTCAGAGTGCGAGGCGGGAATCGCACCCGCAAGCCGACGGAGTAGATCCAGGGAGTCCGCAAAGAAAGCCAAATCGTCGGCGTAAGCTAAGAGTAATATTTCCAACAAATGGCCTATTGGTACACCGCTGATACCTCTGGCTTACATAAATTCTTGTAAACACGGTATGCTTGAAGACTGAAAAAGTTTGACTAAAATGGATCCAAAATCTGCTAACGTAAAAAGTTTCTATATCGTTTGGACATTAAAAATCAGCTGCATTTAAAATCCTAGATGCTCCCTTTCGCGAGTTATGCGCATTTTTAGATTTTTACATAACAACCTGTACTACAAAGCTTGCGTAATCGAGTTTATTAAGTATAACGCTTTTTTAAGTTTACCGTTTTTCCAAAATATATCGAAAATAAGTTTGTGTTGCTTATTTTTTACATTTCGAACATTTAGTTACCACTTTTAGCCAAGCCCAGGATCAACGACGAGGACGTAGTGGCTGAATGGTCCCATTTTGTATTTATATGTTTTTGTTTTCTTTTTAACTTTTTTTGTATTTTTATATATTATATATTGAATAGTATATATAATAAATTATATATTTAATAGTATGGATAAATTTAAATAAGTATTTTTTAACAATATTTAGAAATATAGAGCAGTAAATAATGTTTAAAATTATAAGTGAAGCGAAGAAAATTCTATTAATGCTTTTAATAGCTATAAGGAGTATGATTTGTGCTATATACATGTTACCTTGTAACGTACCCAGAATTTAAAAAAATCACAATGTATAGATTCTCCACTTTGCTCTGACCAATACCCTAATCCATTATTGTTTTCTATGAAACGTAAACTTTCTTTTGCGTGAGTAAGAATTACGTGAATTTTTAGTGTTTCGGAAAGTTTATCGATGCTTTTCAGAGCTTTATCTAATTCATTGATGTGAGCATCAGGTAAAAGTCCAATTTTTCCAGAGGTAAAACGAAAATGAACAATTTTATTCATTGCTTTATATGCAGTAACATAGGGTATAATTTTAAAAATTCCTACCATTTGATATATTTCCGGATCTATTAGCAATGGATTAGGGTATTGGTCAGAGCAAAGTGGAGAATCTATAGATCGTTATTTTTGAAAATTCTGGGCACGTTACAGGGTAAAATTTATACAACACAAATCATACTCCTTACAGCTATTAAAAGCATTACTAGAATTTTCTTCGCTTCACTTATAATTTTAGACATTATTTACTAATCTATATTTCTAAATTTGGTTGAAAAACACTTATTTAAATTTATCCATACTATTAAATATATCATTTATTATATATACTATTCAATATATAGTATATAAAAAATACAAAAAAAAATTGAAAAGAAAAAAAAAACAAAAAAATACAAAATGGGACCATTCAGCCACTACGTCCTCGTAGTTGGGCCTGGGCTTAGCTAAAAGTGGTAACTAAATTTTCCAAATGTAAAAAATAAGGAAAAAACTTATTTTTGATATATTTTGGAAAAACGGCAAACTTAAAAAAGCGTTGTACTTAATAAACTCGATCACGCAAGCTTTGTAGTACAGGCTGTTATGTAAAAATCTAAAAATGCGCATAACTCGCGAAAGGAAGCAGCTAGGATTTTAAATTCAGCTGATTTTTAATGTCCAAACGATATAGAAACTTTTTGCGTTAGCAGATTTTTGATCCATTTTAGTTAAACTTTTTCAGTCTTCAATCACACCGTGTAAATCAGCAATGAAAAATGTAAACATTGTTGGACTTAGAACCTCCCCCTGCATGACTCCCTTCGTTACATCTACCGATCCGAAGACGCCCTTATTTCCCTTGATCGCAATATTAGCTTTAGAGTAGAAATCTATTACCAATCTAATAAATTGTAACCCGCCACCTTTCGAAATTAATTTGTTCCATAAGATATTATGACTAACTGAGGGAAAGGTTGCTTCGATATCAACATAGAGTACAAAAAGTTTGCATATTTGTGTTTTCACTTCCATTTTTCACAAAAGCCGTAATTTTCATTCAATGTTAGTTAATAGTAACTCATTTCATCCCTTAAATGATTCTTTTTAATTATATTCGTTTTTTTATTGAATATTGTTTAGAACATATTGTATAATTCGCAAAATACAGAAAAAACAGAAGATAAACTTTACATCGATTTCCGACGAAAGATTCTTTGCAACAAAAAATTAACTTCAAAGGATAAACTTTACACAAATATCGGTTAAACTTTCTTTTGTTTTTCAATGACAAATACATGTATTTTGAAAGACGCGAAGTTGGATGAACAAAACTTTATCGCTCTAACAAATTTCCTGCAACAAATTTTATTCTTAGTTTTTTCTGTTAACTGTACGTATATTTCCTAAATATATAAAAGAATTTCCTTGAAAACGTAAAGAATCATTTCAAGGAATAGAATGAGGTATTGTTAATTAAAATTGAACAAAAATGAAAACTTTTGTCTAAAATGGAAGGAAAAATATAAATATGCAAGTCATTGCATTTAGATAAACAATTATTAAGAATGATTGGGTAATTTTGAGCTTGAATGCATGTAAAACATCCCTTAAATTAAATTAAAACAGAAATTGCGTTTCACATTAAGCGGGCCTGAATGAAAATATACATACGAATGCAAAATTGATACAATTTTGAAGCTAAATATTTCGCTTCTATATGTGCATTAGGGTGGTCCAAAAATGCATTGCAAAATTTTTTTTTCACCCTGGAGGGCAAATCCCCCCACCAAAAGTTTCCATTTCCGGAGAAAAAAATCCCTAATTTTTTTTTTCGAAATTCGAATATTAACACGTGCCACCGGGCACTTCAAAATCCCATTTAATTAACATATGGAAATTTTGAATTTTCGAAAAATTGAACTCATACTTCCGGGTTTAATCGAAACGTGCCAAACTTTTCAGGGATTGAAGAGGAGTACCTATGAAATAAAACCATACTAATAACTTTTATTTTTAACCCACCCTTACCCCCCCCCCCCCACAGCGCCCCAAATATGACCCAAAAATCCAAAAACCACATTTTTACGTATTATTGTTACTTTTTAGCAATTTTCGTCGTCTTTTTTGTACAAATAATTACTAATGGAAAATTTAAATATTTTCCATGACTTTTTAAACAATTTTTAATTGTTTAAACAAATGTAACTTATTTAAACAATTATTTATTCCCAAAAAATGTAAAAAATAATCGTATTTTCTGATTGAAATGTAATAGTTTGTCATTGTTTGGAGTAGAACATTTTTTTTAAACATTATGTAATTATTTAAACAATTACTTATTGTTTTTTCTCAAAAATTTCTAAAAATTGACCCAGAGATGTCCACTTTTTTCTCAAATTGGTATCCTATGCTACTTTTTGTTGAATAATTATGTAATTTTGATGAATTTCTTCTAATTTTTAATAAATTTCTATTTGTTTAAACAATTTTGATTTGCTTAAGCAGTTTTTTTCGATAACCTTATAAAAATTAAATAAAATAAGATACATATAATTATTTTTCTGACTGTATAGTGTACAGAAAGAATATATTAACCATTTTTTAATTGTTTAAATAAATATAATTTGTTTAAACAATTATTTTTCCAAAAATATTTTTTAAATCGTATTTTCTGAATTAAACATAATATTGAATGATCGCGAGGAGTAATAAAAGAAATTAAACAACACTTTCGGACCAATTATTTTGACCAATTAAGACCAATTATTTGGTCTGGAAGTGTTGTTTAATTTCTTCTATATAGTTTATCCCAGACGTTAAAACATTATTGAGGATTTACCATCTTTCCTCTATCTACCTATATCATGCATTAACGAGGAGTAATAAATTCTGCTAAAAACTTTATGTAATTGTTTATACAATTAATTATTGTTTTTTTTTCAAATTTCCTTCAAATATAAAAAAAACACTCACTAATGCAAATTATGATTCAAGTTTCAACAGATTGCTTTTTTACATTTTCATACTCGTTGTAAATATTAAAACGTGTCGCTGATTTTCGTTTTAGCTTCATACGGTTATTTATAAGACTGTTTTCAAGTTATTTCTGTAATTCACACATGCAGCGTTGAACTTGTTTCAAATTTGCCGCTCGAAGACCTTTTAAAAATGGAGGTAATTGTGACGTTTTTAACAGAATTTACTACTCCTCGAAATCATTCAATATTATGTTTAATTCAGAAAATACGAATTAAAAAATATTTTTGGAAAAATAATCGTTTAAACAAATTATATTTGTTCAAACAATTAACAAATTGTTAATATATTCTTTCTATACACTATACAGTCAGAAAAGTAATAATTGTATGTATTTTATTTTATTTTTTTAAGTTGTCGAAAAAAAAAACTGCTTAAGCAAATCAAAGTTGTTTAAACAAATAGAAATTTATTAAACATTAAAAGATATGTATCAAAATTATATAATTATTCAACAAAAAGTAGCATAGGATACCAATTTGAGAAAAAAGTGGACATTTCTGGGTAAATTTTTAGAAATTTTGAGAATAAACAATAAGCAAGTGTTTAAATAATTACATAATGTTTAAAAAAATTACTACTCCAAACAATGACAAACTATTACATTTAAATTAGAAAATACGACTATTTTTCACATTTTTTGGGAATAAATAATTGTTTAAATAAGTTACATTTGTTTAAACAATTAAAAATTGTTTAAAAAGTCATGGAAAATATTTAAATTGTCCATTAGTAATTATTTGTACGAAAAAGACGACGGAAATTGCTAAAAAGTAACAATAATACGTAAAAATGTAGTTTTTTGATTTTTGGGTCATATTTGGGGCGCTGTGGGGGGGGGGGAGGTAAGGGTGGGTTAAAAATAAAAGTTATTAGTATGTTTTCATTTCATAGGTACTCCTCTTCAATCCCTAAAAAGTTTGGCACGTTTCGATCAAACCCTGAAGTATGAGTTCAATTTTTCGAAAATCCAAAATTTCCCCATGTTAATTAAATGGGATTTTGAAGTGATTTTTTTTCTCCGGAAATGGAAACTTTTGGTGGGGGGACTTGCCCTGTAGCTCGAACAGCGTTTTTTGGACCACCCTAATGTGCGTGTAGAACTGATAACTACCAAGAGAATTAATTAACAAAGCCTTTAATATTCTTTTTATAATAATATAATTAGAATTCTGATTGAATTTTCTTTTTGTTTGTACATAACGCAGATTTTTACATTGTAAACGTGGTGTGTTTGTTTTGCTACCAAATTCATTTTTGGCAAATCACTAGAAAGTACCGTGCCATGGGCCTTCTTGTGGTACCAGGTGATTTCGTATGAGGTGTGTACGACCGTGGAATCTTAAACAGTTAATTTAAATTCAGTGGATCCGGTATCAAAATGATTTACTCGTATCTTGATCGCAATAGTTTGATATTTTTTCTGTAAATTATATCGGGTTTTTAAAAATAGACTGAAACTTTTTTGAGGCTGGGAACAACCGGAAAATGACACTGAATTTATTTTTTTGACCGGGAATTTTACAAATTGTTAGAAGAAAGATCTATCCAATCACTTGATATGTATGTCGCGAATTTCATATCGATACACTGCAATTAAAAATAATATCGATTTCAACTTTCTTTTAAGTGTTGAAATTATTTTTTAATTGAACTGTATTTCGGATATTAGAAAACGAAAAATAATTTATTTTAGGAGACGATTCTGAATATGTTCAAAATTAAACAATTTACAGATCTTAACGTTAAAAATTGAACTGTTTTAATTCGAAAGAAATTCAAATTAATATTAAATAAATAAATTAGTCCAAAATATTTAATTTTTAACCCATTCAATTAAAAATGTTCTAATTAAAAAAAAGTAGTCAAAATATGCTCCGCGTGCCTAGAAAAATGGGTTTCGTAGCCTATTAAGACGATAATTAACTTGTTCAACCCCCCCCCCCCCCATACTTTTCCCCCTGCTCCCGTTATTTTCCTATACTTCCATCTCCTCCCCAACTTTTCCTCCCCTCATTTCACCCTTCGTTTCCTGTCCCCCCAACTTCTTTCTCCTCTGCTTTCCTCTCTCCTCACTTCCCCTCATTTCCCCTTATTACCCTTCTGAGAAAAAATTACGACGGACGGACGCATTTGACCAATTCCATTTCAAATCATGCAGAGTTCCAGCTTAGGGTGTCAGAATGATTTGATATTTGAATATATTATTACGTGGTGAAAATAAATCAACAAGTATTTCACAGTTTGATAAAACATTCTTTATTTAGTTGTTACAATTATTTGAAGATTACCTGCTAATTCTTAAAAATTGATAGAAATTTTTTCAAACGCAGTATTTTACGAACGAGCATATAGGTATTCGGATTTTTTTTTGGTTCGAAGTAGAAATTCTTGCTATTCCAATTGATTAAAAAAAAATAAAGAAAATTTTAAAAATGCCAGAATAGCAAAGCACGAAATGTACAAACAAATGTGCAGATAAAATGTACACATCTATAAAAGTTCTTTAAAAATACGGTTTCTCTTTTATGATATATTGCATCGTTTACGAGAAAAAATAAGAAATTATATTTCAAAAAGAAACCTTTTCCCGGCTTAATCTAATTGTTATCATTATTATTAAATACTTGTTACAAATTGCTCGACCCACTGCTTTCTACCTAGTGTTCACCAAATGCCGCTTATGAGCAAAATATTTTCATTCATTTATTTATGCAATTTTAAAGAATCTGTATCATCAGATGTTCTAATTGAGACCCTTAGCAATATTTATCATAAGTATAAAAATGTTTAAAACCGCCTATTTTTGTGCAAATACTTAGTAGAGTCAATTATCAACACTGTTATAAATGTTTGCAATTTTAGTATACATGGGCATATTATATTTCTTATATGTTTACTAAATTCATTACACTTTATAATTTTAGTATACTTACGTATACTAAATTTCTTTTCTGAAGTTACATGTATACTAAATTTATGAAGTGTACAGTAAGTTTCTTTCACGTATATGAATTTCATAGTTTCTGTATACTAAAATTCATATACGGGTTTACTACATTCAGCTGCGCAAGCGCGTTTCGATTTACGCGAGTCGGACAATGTGGCCGGTAGCAGGCTCATACGCCGCTGCATTTGTTTGAGTCCCTTGTAATGCTAAAAAGTTCGGCTTCTTTCTGCGAGGATCTGCGAAGACTTCTCTTTAAAAGGTTTGTTCAATTTATTAACGTAAATGTACACTGTTAAAAATGTTTGCAATTTTAATATACATTTAATATACATTTGTATATTAAATCTAAAATCTAGGTATACGAAATCGCCATTAAGAGACTATTTTATTAAATTTCATATACCGCATATTGATCATTTATCAGAAAAGTCAGATATTTGCACTTTACACAAATTAAAAACAATTTTGGCAGCAATTTTCAATTATAAATAATCAAACATAATATTTTCTCCTAGATAAATATAAATTACACTGGTTTTTAAGAGAAATGTTCAATTAAACAAATAATTAATAAACCTAACCTCCAAGCACCTGTACTCACGTTAAAATTCTAACATTCACAGCGAATTTTAGAAAAAATTCCACCCGTACGTTGCACTTTAATTGTAAGTAGGAATTAAGTCGACGAATTCAAGGTTATTCCTTTATTTTATAATATTTGACAGGATCTGAAGGAATCAAAGAACTTGTTGTTTTCACGCACTCTGTTTTACCGACTTTAATATACATGTATATTAATTTTACAACATGATGGTATCACAGAAAAAACAGAAGATAAACTTTACATCGATTTCCGACGAAAGTTTCGCTGCAACAAAAATTAACCTTGTCGAATAATCTTTACATGAAATTAAGATAATTCCGTGTTTTTAAACCATCTCGGAATAATTTGTCAGTTGTTTGTCAGTAAAAAAGCGTCTTCTGCTATGTAGTTCACAGCAGTGCAAAGAACAGTGTGAAGTATGGATGGAATTGGTCTGGAAATCAGGACACGAGATTTTTAAAAACATTGCACTTATTACCATTCTATTTTAAAAATAATTGCACATATCGCGGACGAATGGTTATATATTTTTGATGGCTGCCAATAAAGCACTCGACAACATTCGAAAAAGTCGCTATATTTACTGTGATCTTAACCATAATTCACAAGTTATGAGATATGAATTTCCGTTTTGAAAGTTTCGAGATCCGTCGGTATTGCAGTTCAATATAAAAGCCTTTTTACGAAGTAAAATTTTAAAGCTAAAAGATGATTTCTGAACAACTACAACTCCTATCGACCTTATTTCATGCTTCAAATTATTATTACCTAACATTTCATTTTTTGAATAATTTTTTGAACTCAGAATTTTCGTTACGTATGAGGGCACCCTGATTTGTAAAATTTTATTTTGAAAAGTTATTAAATAAATATTTATCAAGAATATTGAATGTAAATTTAACATTTTAATTTAATTTTTAATTTTTTACTGTAGATAACATTTTATATTAAGATAATATTGATGGAGATTTAAGTATATTCTATCAGGTATTTCAGGTTAGGTAGGTGAAATCAAAGATGTCTGCAAGCTGAGGGATGAACAATAATACCAATTGCATTGGGACAAAACTTTATTTTTTTCAAAACTCAGAAAAAAATGGTTTTTCGCCATGAGTGTATTTGGATATTATTCTTTATTTTCTGAAAACTATTCGATTAAATTATAAAATCCATAAAAAATGTGTAATGATTTTATTATTTAATTAAATAGCTTTCTCGAAATGAAAAATAATATCCAAATACACTTATCTTGAAAAATCGGGAGGAATGAAAAATTCTCGAGACTGTAAAATTCCTGAATTAGAAAATCTCCGAATAATGAAATTCCCGAATAGGAAAATTCCATAATAATAAAATTCCCGGACAGTTTATAATATTACCGAAATGAAAAACTGCCGAATGATGAAATTCCCGACAGTTTATGATATTACCGAATTGGAAAATTCCCGAATAATAAAATTCCCGACATGAAATTGCCGAATTCTAGAATATCCAAATAACTAGAAAATTCCCCAATTATAAAATTCCCGAATTCAGACAAATGAAAAATTTTTTCGATGAATATTATTTATTTATTAAAAATACAATGATCAAATATTTTTATCAAAAAAAGTTTAATATTTAAAGTTTCTGAATTATTGAATTATTGAAAAAATATATTTTTGGATGAAAATTTTTGGACGACTGAAAAATTCTAGAAAATAAAATTCATGACTCTTTCAAATTCCCGATTTGGGAATTTCCCGAATAATACAATTTTTGAATATGTGATAAACTTCCCTAACTGGAAAATTCCCGAATAAAGAATTTCCGAACAGCTTATGATATTACCAAAATAGGAAATTCCAGACAGTTTATAATATTACCGAGCTTGAAAATTCCCGATAGAAAATTTTTCGAATTATAAGATATCCGAACTGAAAAATTCCTGAATTATAAAACTCCCGAAACAATGGAAAAATGGTTTTCAATCAATATTATTTATTAAAAATACAATCAAATATTTGTATAAAAAAAATATTTTTTTCTGATCAAAGTTTCTAAAATTATTGTTTGAATTCAAAATAAAAATTATTGAAAAAATATATTTTTGGATGACAATTTTTGGACGATTGAAAAATCCTAAAAAATAAAATTTCCGAATAATATGTATGTATGTAGGGTAAGGAGGGGCAGCGCCGACCGGTGGGGCAAAGGTAACTTTGCTTATAACATCGCTATTATTTAACAATTTTCATTCTACTTTGCATTAAATAAATCTGTTTTATTATAGAGATAGCGTTACTTACTGATATCTTGAAAATTGACGTTGTAAAAGAAAAATTATGCAGAAAAGAGTTTTGACAACGAAAGAATGGAAGATTCGCTGGCAGAAATGTAAAGTTTTCGACGTTAATGGCAATACTTACAGTATGAAAATTTGACATTTTGACAGATAAAACAATATCACATTATGTCATTATAATAATTGAACGTAATACAAGTCCAAAGTGTATTTAATATCGTAAATAATTGAGGCCTCACCAGTGGGGCAAGCCCGACCAAAATAATAGTTTACACGTGCTTAGGTTATAAACGTATCATAAGTTTGGTCGATAAGTCATCGGTAATGTAGAACAGCCACTTATCTTCTGGGCTACATGCAAGAAACTCTATTATATATTATTATTTTCAATCCGTCGGTAGAGCGGGTGTTCTGTACTGGTACGGTAGAAACCTTTGCGCGTACTCCGTCTCTAGCTGAATGTCAACTAATAAGAGGTTATATCACAGCTATCACTATTTTTATTAAAAATAACTTATTCTTCTTGCTGAATATGTTTAAAGGTAATTTTTCCAATACATAAAATACCACAGACGCGGAACATCGTGTTTTCCACTCTTCAGATGTTTTGATTTTCATAAAAAGCTGCGGTTGGCTTTGCCCTCCGGTGTGGGGCAAAGCCGACGAAATACAGCTTGTCAGAAATAATTCAATTATTAAATCATTGTTTTATTCATATAATTGTTACTTATAGAATTATGATGTACAATAATGTAGGACTCGAAATGGGAAAAAAATTGATCAATTCCACATCTTATTAACTTTAAAAAAATCATTGACTGTTAACTGGTCGGCGCTGCCCCTCCTTACCCTATGTATGTATACCATTAAGCCATTTCCCTTTCAGGGTAGGCGTGACACTACCCGATTCGAGTAGTGTTTCTAGGTTAGTTTCTTGTAGTAAATAACTACAAGTGCGGGCTCACCACACCCACGATGTGCCAACAGCACTCAGTTTTCTCGAATGGTCACCCATCCAAGCACTAACCGCGCCCAACGCTGCTTAACTTCAGTGATCTGACGAGAACTGGTTTTTTCAGCAAATAATGAAATTCCCGAATAAAAAATTCCCAAACAGTTTATGATCTTACCAAAATGGAAAATTATTTCTTAAAAATACAATAATCAAATTTTTTCTAAGAAAAAATATTTTTCTTCTTCAAAGTTTCTACAATTATTGTATGAATTTCAAATAACAATATTTGAAGACAATTTTCATCCAGAAATATATTTTTTCAATTATCGTTATTATTATGCCAACAGCCATACCACGCTGAAAAACCCAGTTCTCGTCAGATCACTGAAGTTAAGCAGCGTTGGGCGCGGTTAGCACTTGGGTGGGTGACCATTCGAGAAAACTGAGTGCTGTTGGCACATCGTGGGTGTGGTGAGCCCACACTTGTAGTTATTTACTACAAGTTATCAACCTAGAAACACTACCCGAATCGGGTAGTGTCACGCCTACCCCGAAAGGGAAATGGCTTAATGGTATACATCGTAATTTCAAAGTTAACCAATAATTTTAGAAACTTTAAACATTAAAAATAATTTTTTTCTTGATAAAAATATTTCATTATTATATTTGTTTAAATTCGGAAATTTTCTAGTTCGGATATTTTACAATTTGGCAATTTTCTGTAGGGAAGTTTTAAATTCGGTAATATTATAAACTATTGGGAATTATCCATTTCGGTGATATCATAAACTGTTCGGGAATTTTCCAATTCGGGAATCTCATTATTCGGGAATTTTATTAACCAGAAATTTTATTACATATTCGAAAATTTTATTATTCGGGAATTTCCCAATTCTGGAATTGAAAGAGTCGGGAATTTTATTTTCCGGGATTTTTCATTCCTTCAAATTTTTTTTCAAATATTGTTACTTTGAATTCAAATACCTAGATCCGCCACTGAATGTTCCAATTTCAAATATAATTCGATTCCTACTTTTTGGTTTTCTTCCTAACCAACAATACCGACTGTGGCAGGAAGTAAATATAAAGTCTAATTATTTTCAAAATAACAATTAGGTAAGTAAAAAGTTGTTCTAAATCTAGTGTCCTGATTTATAGCTTTTCATGTATACTTTGCCGTATTTTCATTGCTGCGAAGGACGTAGCAGACGACAGCTTTTATTCCATCGTAAGATAAACTTTCGCCAAATAGCATGTAATCTTTAACAGCTGAACATTTTACATGCAACAAAATTTAACTTCAGTTTTTTCTGTGATATTAAAATTGATGTACGGTATATGCAAATGACTTTACTCACATGTATATTAAATTTCGATCAGATTTTTTTAACAGTGTAGCTGAACGATATGATTCTTCGAAAATTAAAACTTTGTTCTTAAATTTCATTTTTCATCTGATCATGTTTACAGATGGTGAAGACGGAACCCACGCGAAACGGAATGCGTATACTGAATTTAGTATATGCGTATACTAAATTTCGTATACATTTATACTGAATCTAGTATACGCGTATACTCAATTTCATGTACGTGCATACTAAATTCAGTATATGCATAGTAAATTCAGTATATGCATATACTAAATTTACTGTACGATGGTATAATAAATTTAATTTCATTTTGTGCATTCTTGCTTCCATTACATGTATACTAAATCTAGTACAGATTTTTCTGACAGTGAAGCTTATGGGGGTAGTGTGTTCACGCAGAGAAATTTCGTTTTGTGTCAAATAATTCTATTTGTATACAAAAAAATTATGCGGTTCAAAACAATACACGCAAGATGACGATGGGTTTTTTTCAAGACAAATTTTTCTCTGAGTGTTCGCATATATTTCATTCATCCCTAAATTTCAAAATAAATTGCTCCACTGGTTATTCAAATAATTTTCAATACCCTCTGTCTACAGCGATCCAGTGATGGCCATACTCCCCTATATTTTTTCCCACGACTTTTGAAAACATGAAAAGAAGATTTTGAGGAAAGCCTCACCTCTTTATTTATTTTCGGCCATATTTTCAAACACTTTCTGATCACAAGAGAGCAAAAGGTATTTTTTGTAGAACTTTTATAGATGAGTAAACTTTTATGTGAACATTTTTTGTACCTTTCGTTGTTTCCGAGAAAAATGCGATAATTCGATTTTTTAAGCATAATTGTTTTCAATGTGAAACAGTGGTTTATCAAGAACGTAACTCAGGAGATATGTAGTAAATATTATCTTCTATTTCGAAACAAAAATAAATTATGTGGAGGTTTTGAGGAAATTTACATTTTGAGAAAAATGTCTCTCATTTTTTGAGAATTTTCGAACAAATAATTTGCGGCCAAACTGTGAAAACTTATACTTTTCTTGATGTTTTGCTTGATTTGAAATAGAATTGGCCAGTCATAAATCGAAGATTCAAAACTAAACAATTTGAAACTGAATTATTTGGAAAAGCCTTTAATAGTTAAAATTTTAGAATACTAAATTCAAACTATGAACGTTGCAATTCTTTTTGTTATATTTGAAAATTTTGTAATTTGTAAGTGAAAGTGTTGAATTTTGATGTAAAAATAACAATTGAACAATTATTAGTTTGAAATGTCTTAACATTATTTCGATTTATAAAGGGTTCGGGGTCTAAAGGTTATTGAGTTTGCTGAATTCAAATTTGAGCTTAAATTCGCAAAATTCAAGATGCCGGATCTTTGCTGGTTTTTCAGTGTGAAACTTAAATGGTTAATGTACATATCTCAGAGAAAAATAATCGCTGCTCTTGTTATATTGTTTCAAATATGGCTGAAAATGGCAATTTTTCACATTCAGGTTAGTATATCTCGAAATCCTGGCGTATAGAAAAAATTTGGAGAATGGATTCGTTTTTATGACATCGAAATCCTTCGGGGTCACCTAGTCCGGTCTTTGGGTACAAATTTTTTCAGACTGTTTTATTTTTCTAAATACAAGCGTATAATATTTCAGGGGCATGATATTGTCATTTTTTTTTTTTTCAGCCATATTCATTTCGTAAAATGAAGATAATTTTGAAATATTTTTCTTTTAAGATTTTGCTACAAAGAGTAAATAAGTGATATAAGTATAAGAAATTATTAGATTTGAAGAATGACTGACTTATTGTTTATATTTCGCTACGGATTTCCCTGTACTCATCAATTAAGACGGGATCAAGGCGAACAGCGAAAAAACTATGAATTTTCCAAGCGATTTCACTTTCGCTCGTGACTCGTTTACTGCATAACTGTGCGTGTTATGAATTCACGATTCTTTGACCGAACGATCATGATGTAATCATTACGGCATTCGTAATCCACTAAGGTGACACTCAATAACTATTTACATTTTACTGACATGTTCGGATGCGATGTATTTCACCTGCATTTAAATGTAATATTAATTTAATTAGTTAATTATATTTATTGTTTATTTGTTTTATTTCATTTTTATTATGTAATATTTCATATTACATACGTCTGATAAGTATAGAGTCGAGGAGTTAACCATTCTTTAAACCTTTCATGAAATCTTGCGGAATCCCTGAAAAGCTTTATAATCCGAAAATTTTGAAAATTTTGTAAATCCCTTAACATTTTTTAAATCATGTGAAATTTTCTTGAAATTCTTTGAATTCTATGAATATTGTACATAATCTCGAGAAATCCCTGTAAAAAAGTTGAGCTCCAAGAAATCCCTAAAAATGATTTAAGAACTGTGCAAATCTTTTTCATTTCTTTGAGATTTTGTGAAATCTTTTGAAATTATTTAAATTTGAAATCTTTAAAATCCCTTGAAATCCTTAAAAATCCGTTAAATTTCTTTAATCTCCTCTGAAATCTTTACAAATCTTTTGAAATCCGGTGAAGTCTTTAGAAATATCTTCAAATTGAAAGATTGAGATTCTCTCTGAAATTATATAATTCCTTCAAACTCTGGAAATAGTTGAAATATTTTTAAATCACTTGAAACCGTTCAAAAACACATGAAATCTGTGAAACCACTAGTAATCCCTTGGAATCGTCTTAAAAACCCTAAAGTCTCATGAAATCACTAAAAAGCTTGGGAAATTTCTTTAAATTTCGGAAAATTTTTGTAATTTCCTGATATACTTTGTAGTCGTTTAAAACGTCTTGAAATTCCTTAAAATATTTTTAACATTTTGGACTCCCTTGAAATCTTTTGAAATCTTGTTTATATAGTGAAAATAATGGATATATATCTTTATGGAGATCGAGAATCTTAAAAAAACTTTCGGGATCTCGAGTCGAGAATCTCGAAACTTTTTATTTGAGATCCTCGATCCACATGAAGTTTTGAGTTCACCTCATGTTTCAAGAAAATCTCGAATTTTCTCGAATTCGTCTCGAATGCATCACTATATTTAAGTAAAACACATTTTAACATAAGTCCTAACCCCATTTAAAAAAAATAATGATAAACAAGATCAGAAGGGTACATTAATTTTAAATTCATTCTTCAAATGTTAAGTGACAAAATTTGTATTTCAATGCTTATAAAAAACTACAATGAAAAGTTCAGTATAATTTGTATAAATAATCGTAGATGCTTTAAATATATGTTAGGACTTATTTTATCTATGGTTTGCAATATAATAAACTAAATACAAACAAATACAAGAATTTAAAGTAAAAAATGATCGGAATATTGTATCGAAAACTCTGTTTGTGACTAACTTGACTCACGTCCATAAAAATAATTGCGTGACCGGTGGACAAAATAAAAACGAAAAAAATTTAATTACGTAGTTTAAAAATAAATCACCTACCTTGCATCAATAAAATATTTTAACGATAGAAAGGGTATATGAAAAACAATATTTTGTTGATGAACGAACCTAGTGAAATGTCCTCCTCGCTGAAGAAAATGTGTGTGACTGGGTGACCCTGGCAACATTACCAGTCTAATAAACTATGCAATTTCCTTATTTACTTTCTTTATAGCAAATATTTGACCGTATGAATTTTCATTTCGAGAAATACTCTCGATGAAGTTCATTTATCATTAAATTTAAATTTGTTTAGTCTAAATCTTTCATTACAAAAATCTTAAAAAAATTGTCGTGTGACCAGGTGACAGCCAGTATCGGGGACATTCAAAAAATAATTGGTATACAACAGTTATTATTCATAAACTTATTATAAACTTTATTGTATGTTAGTTTTGTTTTATTATAAGAACATATTCACATTTAAAAAATGTTAAAAGTGCAATAAGTAAAGAAAAAACGCATTCTACTCTGAGAAAATGTAGTTAGGGACATGTGACCGGGTGACATTTTCCTATATATTTAAATGATTTTTCTCTCTTACCAGGTTAAGTTCAAATAATTAGTGCACAAGGTATTATAGAATGAGTCAGGTACTATTAGATAATTAAAAAATTTGTTTAGGTGAATGGAAGCCAGCAGTTTTCTTGGGACAGGATATTGTTGATTTATTTTTATTTTTACCCATATATATATGGGGGAGTGGGATATGGTGCCGGTGCGGGGCACGGTGACAATTACAAATAACGCCCGTATTTTTTGATTTTCATATTAGTTGTTCACATAAAATAGCTTTCTCTCTTTGGAAAAATAGTGATTTGATGCAATTTCTGTGTTAAAATTCGCGTCAGGTGAGTTTTTATGAAAAAACAGTTTTGGCGGAAACCGATGAAAACGTCTTTGACTGAAATTAAGCACTTACTTTTACTTTTACTTTTTTGAACTACTTGAAGCATGAAAAAGTTAGTTTTTAATAAATGTGAAGTAAGTTTTTCAAGTTTCGGTATCATGATTTGCTTCTATAAACGTTTTAAATATATTAAAATTAATTAAGTCTTGCGCCGTCACATATGGGGCATGACGCCGGCCTATGTATTTCAGCAAGGAGTAAGAGGTGATACTGCTTTTGCCATATACTTTACTTTGACTAATAAGAAAACATTCAATTACGGTTGAAAATGTCTGGAGTAATTTTTTTTATTCACATTACACTTTCCATAATTATTATATTATATAATTCTCATTTGGCAATGTTCATATTGTTTAAATAAACGGCAGTAATATAACGGTCGCCGTACCCCAGCTTATGGTGTACGCCGGCTGAAATGCAACATCCGTCAATTAACTAAATGCAAATAATGTCGTAATTAAAAAGCGGTTTTGAGTAATAACATATGTTCCCTGATAACGTAAGCTTCACATTAAAAAATACACACATCAAAATCACATTTCAATCATGATTTATAGGGCGGAAAAAATTTATCCGTGAAGAAGTCACGAACTTGTAGCTAGGTCTCGGATACGAGATAAAAAAATGAAACATTAAATCCTTATTTCTATGAGAAATATATGGATAAATTTCGAAGTTTCTTACGAACAGTTCGAATTTCCTACGAACAGTTCCTGAAAATTTCAGACTGAAATAAAAAGAGGAAAAATTTTATTTGTGCGATTTAATTTTATATTAATTTATAAATTCGCAACTAAGAAAGATTCGAACCTCAAACACTGCTGACTCACCAGTTTCTAAACATAAACCAGGAGTGCGTAAACACGCGCAGCCATCGAGGCCAAACAAAATAGGTATTATAAAACTTCTAGCCACTCATCCGACGAGCTCGAGGCACACATAAGAGCGCACACACGCACCGCGCGTGTGTGCGTGGGCCACGTACAGGGAGACTTAGTTTCGAGTTCCCAGATTTGTCGGGCAAGCTCGTGAGTGCTCTGAGAATCTTTTCCCAATCACTCGTAATATTTTTGTAATTATTCACGTAAAAAAAAAGTGATGAACCGTTTTAGAATTTTCACATCGAGTTCGTCAATCTTTCTCAAAGTTCGTAGGTTATTTACGAAAATACATAAATATCCGATGAATTTTTCTCATATCCGAGACCTAGCTACTAGTTCGTGAGTTTTTTACGGATACATTTTTTCCGTGTATATATTGTTGATATAGTGAGTAAAAAATATCAAATATTACGTAAGAATGGGGGGGGGGCAGAAATCTTAAGATCCTTACACTAGGGGGGGGGTCTACAAATTCAAAAAAAATCCTCACGTGATTAATTTACGTGCTCTATAAATAATTTTATGTTGAATTACACTAATAGAAATAATTGGACGGTACACGCATAATTCAGGTTATTTCGACCATATTATATTGCTTGCTCCGCTATCAACTATACGGAATGTCTATTTTAGGCATACCATTATGATTATGTATTATAGCTAGACCAATGATATTTTATCCGTAAAGTATCCTAACTCGTATGCCTAAATTATATACTTGTATGGCTGAATTTTTCATATCAGACTTTGCATGATCCAGCTATACTGGAACGACTGACATAATACAATGTAGAACTCTAGAGTCCTTTGAAGTTTTTTATAGAGTCCGACTGGAAATTTGTTTTTATATTAACGTAATTTCGGGTAACATTTTCACGGCTACTTGAACTCCCAATATATAAATATAAATGTTTCAGAGTGACCTCTAAACACGGAAACAAGTTTCTGATCATTTTTCGGTTACCAAACATTTTTCCAAGTCGCAAAAATTAAAAATTTAAAACTTTCATACATGCAAAAATTTTCAATTTAAATATTCAATACTTAGCTACAAAAAATCAATTAAAACATTAAAACTGTTCTAAATCTAACGTATTTAAAGTTAAAATTAAATCTTTTTTAATTCATCAATTCATCAAACAATTTTATCAGACTTTTTCGAACTCAAGGTTCTTTTTTCTTATCTGAAAAGCCTAGTTTCTTTCCTTTAAATATATTCAATTAAAAAAATTGACATATTATTACTTATTTGTAAAAATTAGCGTTCAGAAGCGGACTGGGACTCACCGTCCAACCGGATAAAAGTCTTGCAACCCGGCTCTAAAATCCGAATCTACCAATTTTCTTTGAAAGAGTTCAAAAGGTTTGAAAGATTTCCAGGGATTTAAAATTATTTCAACAGATTTCAACGGAATTCATAGGATTTCAAAGATTTTAATTATTTTGAGGAATTTTCAAAGCTTTTAAACGTTTTAAGGAAATTAAAAAGATTTTAAAGCTTTTACAGCAATCCAAAAGGGATTGCACAAGATTTAATTAAGGGATTTGATACTATTTCAAAGATATTTGAACGCATTTCAGAGATTAAAGCAAAATGTATGGGATTTTGAAGAATATCCTAAATTTCATAAGGCATTTGAAAGATTTCATATGATTTAAAAGATTTTAGAGTATTTTTAATAACTTCAAAGGACTTCATAGAATTTTAAAGATTTCAAAGAATTCTTATGGAATAATTTCAAGTGATTTTTTACAAATTCCTATGGATGTAAAAAATTCTAAGCATTTTCTAATATTCCTATAAACTGCAAAGAATTTCAAATATTTCGGTTAATATGCGGTTTTATAGAAATTCCTTAAATTTCGAAAGATTGGAAAGGATTCCATGGGATTTTTAAGCTTCTGGATATTAAAAAAGACTCCAATGGATTTCAGAGGATTTCCAAGATTTACAAATATTTCAAAGGATTTTTAAGAGATTTTATAAGATTTTCGAGGAATTCAGCAATTCTGAGGAATTTTAAAGGCTCTCAATAATATATTTTACTCAATTTCTCAGGAATATTATCATATTTTAATGGATTTCACAGAATTTATTGGCAAGAATTGAGGGATTTCAAAGGATTTTAAAAATGCTAAAATATTTTCAAACATGTGGAATAAATTTCAAAAATTTCAAAGGTTTTAAAAGGATGTTGAAGATTTTGGGGTATTTAAAAAAATACCCAGCAATTTCCAAACGCGAATTTTAAAGGACCAATAAGGTTTTAGATATTTTTGAAGCTTACAAAGGATTTTTGAAGGATTTTAATTGATTAAATAAGATTTCCAGAGACTTCAATGATTTCAAGAGATTTTAAAAACTCTCAAGGTATTTCAATAAATTTTCCAGGATTTCAGGCAATATCATCAGATTTCATGTAATACTGATTTTTCAAGGGATTTTATTAGATTTCAATGGATTGTAAATATCTGAAGTGATTTTATAATATTTTAAGGGGCCTCCAAAGGAATTTCATAAGAATAAAGGAATTTTAAAAGGATTTCCAAAATTTAAAGTGTTATTAATTTTTGTTTTTATTTTGAGGACTGCATTTTTGTAACTGATATTAAAAGAGTCATAAATCATTGAAGACGATGGTATCCACATAAAACCGACCGAATGCTTGCTTTTACATAGTACATTTGAAGTTTGTTTTATCTGGTTCAAAAACCTGACATAAAAACTGAACATTTTAAAAATTAGTAACTTTTCTGATTGAACATTTGAAAATTAAGAAACTTCGAAAGAAATATTTGCGAATTTAAACTTTTCGAGCTAAACAACTTTAGTTTCAAGGCTTCAAAAATCAAACCATTCCAGAATTGCGCATTCAAAAATATAATTTTAAATTGAAATTATAGAAATTTTAATTAATCCGAAATTAATTGAACCGTTAAAAATTAAATAATTCCAAACTCAGTTAAAAATCGAATTATTCATTAGGATCTTGAAACTACTTCGTTGAAAATTAATAATTTTAATCTAGAGTACAAAAGTAGTAACTTGAAAATCAATTATAAAGCATTTCCGTGCATGCGGAATAATTGATGTTACTAAAAGTCAAAGGTGATATTAAACCCGACGTGTGCTATAATAAACTGTAAAATTGACAGTTGGATAATGTGAGTGAAGATTATTATATTATGTATTATATTATATTATATATACTTTGTAGATTATTATAAATAATCTTTTGCAATCTTTCGAATATTAATATTTTTTATCATTTTTCACCATTTTTCAGTGAAAAAGAAAAAAGTGAAGGTGAGTCAAAAAATCATTATCCTTTAATTTTCGCTTCAATAAACTGTTATTAATAGGATACTTATCCTTAATAATGTCTTTAATAATTTCTTTCAGTGTAATTTTCAGAAACTCGGTTCAATTTCAGCATATCGTTATTGCGTTTTTTATACTTACAAGAATAAAGTTACGAGAAAGTGCCATGGATAATTCAGAGCGAAATTCTCCACGTTTGGAGATCCACGGTTCCAATAAAACCCAGTTTCATTTCATCATTCCGAAAAGAATGCGACAAAAAAGAAGAAAGTGGAGACAGAGGAAGAATTCTCTATTGCCTAGCTTTTTATTGCGAGTGAAACAAAAAGTGTAAGATTTCATGAAAAAGTAATGTTCAGTACTTCTTGCGTGAATGCTTCAGTGAATTTCGTTAAAATTTATCAATTCTGCGAGACGGAAATTCGAAAGAATTCTGAATAATTTAAGGAGATCGGCCTGGCAAAAATAATGCACCTTGGGAAAGTCCAGAGATATAGATTAAATTTAGCATATATAGGGAAACACATCTCTCATGATTTAAAAGGCAAATCTTTTAAAACTTCCTATCTTTATCTTCCGAGATACTTCTAATACTATATTCTGAAACGGAGAAAAGTTATTGGCACGAATGCGGACGATACTAATACTTAAATCAAGAAAATACTTTATTGTCCGTATTTGTACCAATATTTTTATTATTACCAATTTTTTCAATTTTTTCACCTAAAAAAATACGGGAAATACCGGGAATTCATGAGCAGACCTGGGAAATCTGTGGTCATAAATTTAATTTTGGTATTTTCTGCGTAAAATTACTAATGCCAGCGTAAAATTCAAACTCAGAGAAATTTTTTGTGCTGTTTTTTTCTGCCTTATTTCTGCTATTTTTGTCGATAAGTTTGTCATTTATAAATACGGCCTTTGGGAAAAAGAATTTTTTATTTTTCTATTGAATTTCCGATCGTATTATGGTCCTGAGTTTTACAGGGGTCCGATCCAGCTATAAAAAAATTCCCTGTCATTTCCCGGTTTATTCCCGGATCACAAAAAACTTTGCATGGTCATTAAAATAAAAAAATTCGAACTTTAAAAGCTGAAAATATTTTCATTTTTAGCAATAAAATCAAAACAGAACTGTAAATTAAAACACTTTAAGTGGATTTCCTATAAATTTTAATCTCATAAAATTAAAGCTTAAAATTTTCTTTTCTTCAAAAAATTTGAAATTTTAACCTTTTATGAATTGAACATTCGAAATCTTTCTGGTTGAAAAATATAAATGCACGCTATCATTTTCAATGCTCTACATAAAAAAATTTATCAATAAATTTCTTTATGTTGCAAACTACATCATTTTCAAGCAATTTTAAGTTAGAAACATTAATAATTCAACGATTCTAAATTTCGTCTAAAACTAAACACCTTTTAAATTAAAAGTTACATTATTTTGATTGTAAGTCTTTTGAAGTCAATAATTGTTTAGTTGTTATTTATACATCAAAATTCAAAAGTTTCACTTACAAATGAAAAATTAAAAAAAATGAAAAATTCTTCAATTGGACCTTTACATTTGTTTCACAACTATGGCTTTTAATTGAAACAGTTCAATTTTTCACCTTCAAGTTTGTGAATTGTTTAGTTTTGTACAGATCCAGAATCGTCTTGTAAAATGAATTTCCCGGTTTTTCGCGCTCTCAAAAATTCTCCGTCATTTTTCGTTTATAAATTATTAGTCTTAGGGTAAAAAATTCAAAACTCAAAAAGGTCGAAAAAATACATTTTTCCAATAAATTGTTTCCAGGCTATTATATTTTTAACTTTTTATGAACGTCGAAGTAGGTATTTATTTGTTCTGACATATTTTTAGTTAGAATATTTTTTCAAATTTTACTTATATATACCAAGAACTGTGATGTAAAAACTTTTTTATACTGACACAATTTAAAATTTCAATTATTTTAAGTAAATTTACATCGTTTATAAATTAAAAAATGTCAAATTGTTAATTATACTTTTCAAGATTTAACCATTTCAATTTTAATTGCAAAATTAAAACTATTAAAAGGAAGAAATTGAAAATGTAGCCTTCTACATGAAAATTCAGAACTGTTGAATTATAACCATTCAAAATTGAAGAAATAATTATTCGATTACGAAGTTATCAAATTCAGAGTTTCATTTTGATCTATTTTGATTGTTAACAACACAATTTTTAACTTTTGAATTGCAAGTCGTTTAATTTTCAACACTTAATTTAAAAATTATTATTCATTCTTGAAATCTTCTAATAAAATATTTTTCAATTTTAAATTATTCATTTTTTTAAATCTTCAACTAAAAATCTGACAATTTCAAGATATTACGTTGAAAATTAACAATTAAAGAAAAAATATTGATTGCTAATAAGATTGCTAATAAGATTGCTACATATGATTCCAATGTTTGAAAGTGCACAATTTTAAGCCTTTCAACTCGAAATTCTTTTTGTTTTAGTTGAGTTCGAAATGTTCAATATTTCGAAACATTTTCGAATAAAAAATAATTCAATTTTTAATGCCTACTTCTAAATCTTCTAATTTGTAGGGCTACAATTTGAGAAATTATTGTTTTAATTAGTCATTGTTCTGAATTTATCCTGGAGGCATTTTATACAAAATTGTTTAATTTCAAATAATTCAAACTGAAAATCTTGCAACTGTCAAGTCTTTCAATTTGATATTCTATGATTTTGTACATTTTGTACATTTTTTACATTGAAAATTAAAACCAAGGCATTTAGAATATTCAAATCTAAAATTATTAATTTTAAAACTGGCCATCAAGGCTTTTAATATGAAATTTTATAACTTTGAAAGAGTTAAAATTCCAATTGTACTGACATTTTTAATATTTCATTTTAAAGTACAAAATTGCAAAATTCAAAATTGGAAACATTCGAAATTTAAGAAAATTTGAACCAAATGTTTTCCAATTTAAGCTTTTGAAAAAAAAAACTTCTGTTTCTAGGTCCGAAAAATTAAACTGTTTTAGAAGGGCGCATTCAAAAATACAATCTTATATTGAAATTACAGAAATTTAAAAAATGATAAATAAATTATTAATAAGTATCATATTATGTAATATCAAATGACATTCAAACGATTGGATACATTTTTAAATTAAAATTGTGATTTCGGTAAAAAAAAATAATCACTGTTATTTTCACCGTTAAAAATTGAAGAATTATAGATATTGTGAACTATTAAAGTTTAATTATTGTAAAAAACTTAAAAAATTAAATGCTTTCTAATTGGAAAGTTTCAAAAGTAATGAATTCAAACTTGAAGCGTTAAAAATTAATCAATTCCAAACTTCGTTTGAAAATCAACGATAAAGCATTTCCGCACAAGAAGAACAATTCCATGTTGAAGGCAATTTTTTAAGATGCCAAAATTGTCAATGAGTAATCCATTGGTATCGACTATCGATAGACAGCTTATATTTTTTTCGTGTAGTAAGTTTTTATTAATAAAAAATATTCTAGAATAACTATGTTGTACTTGAATATAATTGTGAGCGTCCGCATGAAAATGGCCCTTATGGCCGGTTCTAGTTTAGGAGATATTCGCGTTTTTCTAAGTCAAGGTCAAAATTATTTTTTTCGGGTTTGAGTGCTGGGATGATACTTGGGACTATACTGAATTTATTGGCACAATACTTATGTCTCGAAAGCAAAAATTAAGCCAAAATTCATATACGGTTTTCTCGAAAAGCAGTTTTGCGAAGTTCGAACTTCAAAAATGCCCATAAGGGCCCTTTTCATGTGGATGCCTACAATTGTGACATTATTAACCATTTACAAATTACAAAAAATGATTTCAATCAAGATAGCTTCTTTTTTTGTATTATAATTATAAAGTTAGTATTTACTTTGACATAAATAAATTTTATGGAGGGGTTTTTTTTTACATAAATAATCTCTGCTGCTCACGTAAAATCCATTACTCATCCTTCAAGAAAGAAATTGATTGATAAATGTTGCGAAGTTTCTCAAGGTTTTAATATGTACACGCAGGGAGAACATGCCAACTCTTCTTAA
Source organism: Andricus curvator (assembly GCA_932195095.1). Lineage (NCBI taxonomy): Eukaryota > Metazoa > Arthropoda > Insecta > Hymenoptera > Cynipidae > Andricus > Andricus curvator. Next base: position 1,250,214 of record CAKNYM010053539.1, on the reverse strand, counting down.
GCAGTAAAAGTTGACCTTATTTTCAGTTTGTTATAATATCGATTTATTTTACATTAAATAGGTACATAAATATATTATTCTTCCAATGAGTTACACCAATATACTTCAGTATTTCCATCAATATCAATATCTCACACGGAGAAAAATTGACTGTCTTACAGAGTTTTTTGTTTAAATTATGAAAATAGATGCGATGTGAAGCATGATAGAACGAAAACAATCTTCCTCACAAAGAATTGGGAAAGTTTAAATTTTGAAGATGCGCGAATTTGATGTTTTATAAAAACTGTTTCTTTGCGTGAGCAATCTGAATTGCGGCACTACTAAGATAACTTTAAAATAGTATATTGTGTGGCAAGGGCGACAAGTTGGTGCACGCACAGTAAAAAAAAGGATCAATTTTGTTGCAGAGCATTTTACACCAACGATCATTTGACTTTTGAGATCATAATGATCTGTCCATTCGGATCATCTTGATCATCTTTTTTGGTTCATTTGTCAGACTAAACAAAATGGCCGCCAATTCTTGGCGCTGATGTCATAACGACATAACCTAAAAATGTTATCTAACCACATGCAAGTGACAACTACACTTAACAGATGATGTTTTCTAATATCAGAATTCGTTAATTTTTTAACTTTTCAAGTACACTGCACGATCAGAAACCATAAAAAGCTCGCATATGAGCTAAAGTACTCTAAGAACGTCAGCCATCTTGGTTTGCTTTGATACCTGATCCCGCATCAGATCATTATGATCTCAAAAGTCGATCATTCATTCCGGCCGATCAAAATGATCTTGATTTCGGTATCATTTTTCTTGCATATCAAAATGATATTGATTTCGGTATCATTTTGAACATTTTTTTTTACTGTGCGTTAGACAAAAATATTTATCGCAATGAATTTTCACACGAATGGTTTTTCAATTTATAGAAACAAAATTTTCATAAACTTAAGAAAATGGAATATCGATGTCATATGTTATGAAGCTGTTTCAAATAAAAATACAATTCTTTATTTTAGTTATGTTTTGTTTGTCAATGAGTGACGTAATCTGCTGGTATTAATAGACAGCTTATATTAAGTTTTTTCCGTGTATTGCACTTTTGTCTCAAAAGCATGATATACATTAAAAAAATATATTATTCGTATTTGCACCTATAAAGGTCCGTATATGAATTACGTAAAGTCTTTTTGGTACGTATCGTTGGGTGGGTACTTTACTTACGAAACCAATAAAGGGGATGCGTAGTTCAAAATTTAAGATAAGAACTTTCAAAAGCTGAATCCAGTGATGGGAAGTAACTGGTTACTTTTTTTTTGTAGCGAAGTTACATTTATAAAAAAGTAACGAATTGGTAACTAGTTACATTTTCTTCAGTAACAGTAACTATAAAAATCGTTACTTTTTTATTTACTTTCGAAATATAGTTCACAAGACTTTTTTATGACAATCAATCAATTCGATTGGTTTTGTAACCACTTTTTCATTTTCTCAAATCGAGAAGGGATAGATTAAAAGACGAAGTTTTCGAAAAATCATTGCCCCTTTCGAATTCGAAAGAATTCGTGGAAATGTCTAAGAATTTCAGGTGAATTTCAAAGAATTCAGGATAAAATCTAAAGAATAAAAAAGCATGAATGAACTAGAATTCACTGAATTTACAGGAAGTTAAGGGAAATGAGCAGAATTGAATGAAAATTATAAAAATGCAAGTGAATTAAAAAAAATCCTTAATATTCCACTGATTTCAGTAAAACTGAAGTGAAATTGGAAGAATTCAAGGAAATTCAAAAGAATTTGATGAAATTCCTAAGAAGAACTTTAAAGAAATATTTAAAATCCATTTAATTGGGTAGAATTTAGTGAATATAGAAGAAGTCAAGTGATTTTAAAAGATTTCAGCGAGAATTTAAAAAATCAAGAGAATTCCAAAGAATTCAAATCAGTTTAAATAAATTAGGGCTGAATTAATAAGAATTCCGTGTGTATTCAAAATAAATATCAGTGGGTTGAAAAAAATCCAATTAAAAAAAAATGTTGATGAAATTCATAAGAATTTGAAAAAATATAATTGAACAAAATTCTAAAAATTAAAAAATGTCCATCGAATTGAGTAAAATAAGAGTGAACAAAGTTCAGGCTGAATTAATTAGAATTTAAGTGAATTGTAACAATTTAAAAAAACAACGAATTAAATCAAATTTGAGTGAATTTATAAATATTTGAGGAAAATGAGAAGTATTCGATGGACATAATAAAAATTCAAGGTGAATTAAAAAAAAATCAAGTGAATTGAAAATAATTAAAAAATATTTTAAAAATTAAGTTAACTCAATAAACTTGGAACTAATGAAGAAAAATTCAAAGGAAATTGAAAAGAATTTAAAGAAATGCCTAAGAATTCAAGGTGAGTTTCAAATACTTCAGGGGAGATTAGAAAAGACTACAAAAAAAATTCAATAAATTGTATAGAATTTTTGGAAGTACATTTTTCTTAAAAGGGTTTCGTGGCCCCGGACAGAAACCCTTATAGTTTCGGTCGGATGTCTGTCCGTCTATCCGTCCGTCGGACGAACCAATATGGGCATAGGTCCCGAAACTATCACGGGACCGAAAATTGACATAGTGCCCAATTTTGGTATAGGTCCCATAATTGATATAGGGCCTATTTGGCATAGGGCTAAAAATTGATATAGGGCCTATTTAGCGCGAGGCCCAACTTCTATTTAAGGCCCAAATTTAGCATGGGACCCGAAATTGATATAGGGCCTAAAATTTACATATGGCCCAAAATTGACACAGGTCCCAAAATTAACATAGGGCCCAAATTTGGCATGGGGCCGAAATTGGACACAGGGAACAAAATTGATATAGAGCCCGAAATAGATATGGGGCCTAAATTTGGCATTGTGCCGAAAATTGACAAAGGGCCCAAAACATAAGCACCTAACGCTACGAAACCCTTCCTTGTAACTTTGACTAATTTAAAAAAAAGCATATACTCAAGAAAGTCAATTTGTGTAACATAATTGCACAAAAGATGTTAAAATGAGAGAAATATGTTTCTAAAAAACATTGAAATCGCCTTATTAGAGACAGTTATATAACAAATGAAAAAAGAGGGAGAAGAAAAGAAGAGACAACTAAACCACCCCAATCTCTTTTCTGTATTATTTATCCTTCTTTTTTATACTACCAGGATCCATCATGTTTCGAGATCTTTTAGGCTTCCTCACCAGGGAAATTTTTAATAGGAAATTACTAGGGAATATTTCTATGTTATGCTAATAATAATTAAAAATATAGATATGAATTGTGAGTTACTCATTAAGATACTGCATTTTTTGACCTTTAATATTTTTGAGAAATTTTGTATATATTTTTAATTGTTTAAACAACAATATCCCGAAATTTAAAAAAAAATTCTTTTTCTTTAACATCTCCATGAATCAATCTTTTGAATTTGTTAAACTGCCAATCAGTTTGAAATATATGATGAATATAAGATAAAGGAAGCTTCAGTTTCAATCTATAATGAAAAACTTATTCTTTTGTGGTTTTTGTCCTTAAATCCAATAAGAAACGAATAATCTTTTCTCCGAAATTATTATTTTTTTAATAATCACATTGGACAAAACTTGAGCGAGAAATTGAGTGAATTTAGAAGAATTCAAGTTAATACAAAAAAATTCATGGTAAATTAAACAAATTCAAGAGAATTTCAAAGAATTCAAGAGAATTTAAAAGATTTCATGATAAATTAATAATTCAGGGTAAATTTCAAAAGAATTTAAATAATTGAAAAAAATCCAAAATAGTCCATCCATTTCAGTGAAGTTGGAGTGAATTAAAAAAAAAATTAAAGGAATTCGTGAGAATTCGATAAAATTCATACGAAATAAAGATCAATTACAAAAAATGCAAAAAAAAAGAAAAATCCTTGGGTGTTCTCTTTTAATTTATTGAAAGAAGTGACTAAAGTGATCTTTTTGTTTAAAAAAATGACTATAGTGATTTTACTCTTAAAAATGACTCAAAAGTGATTAGAGAAAAATAAGACTAAAAGTGACTTAAGTGACTGTGTGGCACGGACACGGAGCGACCCAAGGACGCAGGAATGCTTTCCAAGCTATGAACCAGTGAAAGCTTGGCCCCTCCAAGAGCACCGATGATTATGACGACTAGAATAACAGAATATTCTGGGGTTTACCGTCGCAACTCCCTTATAACTTCTCTTTCTTTTCACTCCTCTTGGCTGTGATTTTCTTGTCGGCTGGTGCCGCGAAAATTCGATAACAAACATAGTTCGTTTCTTGAAGTCAAGGAGAACTATGTCAGACATCGAGTGCGCGACAGAAACAATTGTCGAGAATATGTAGTTCCAGTATATTCGGAACTTTTCATTTTTGACAATTCACTCTACACTAGAGTCCCACTATACACCAGAGTCCCTCTATAGTAGTTCCCTCTATAAGAGACAAGGCGGTCCAAGGGGACGAGAGGGAGGCGTTTGTAAGGTCAGCGGAGTTGCGATGTTTACGGTTTGGCGCTAAAAGAAGCCACAAACAAGAAGGAGAAGAAGAGCGGTTTGTATATTCCCTCCATAGTATCTTTGCTGATTAAGTGTACCCCCGAGATGGCTACTATAGAGGGACTCTGGTGTAGTAGTTCCCGAGATAAGGGACAAGGCGGTCCAAGGGGATGAGAGGGAGGCGTTTGTAAGGTCAGCGGAGTTGCGATGTTTACGGTTCGGCGCTATCAGAAGCCACAAGAAAGAAAGAGAATAAGAACGGTTTGGAGAGTCCCGAGATAGTATTTAGCGATAAAGGGTACCCCCGAGACGGCTACTATAGCGGGACTCTAGTGTATTTCCCTAGGAGCATTTGGCGGAGCGGTATCAGGGTTAATGACTTAAGAGTGACAAAGATGGTAATAAAGCACTGTTAGTGCCGCATTGTGCCTTTGGATGTACGTTGTTACCGCGTGAGTTGGACAACCAGATAGCATGTGTCCTAGGTGCTCGGGGTGTGCATGACACGCTCTGCAGCTATCATCATGAATATCTTGGCTCAAAATGTGGCATCCTCTTGTTGAGCTGTTCGCGGAAGTTTTTCTCCTGTGCTTTCTTCAACCGGGCCTTCAGGAGTGAGTACTTGAGATGGTTAATGTTTGATGCATTTTTCTCACCCCTGAAATTGAAGTCAATTTTCAAAAGTTTCAGCAGCCTTCTGCGCTGCTTTTTACAGAAACGCTCCGTTGCCCACTTCTTCGTGCGAGGGGCTAGTCACTGAGAAATCTAAGATTGCCGCCCTGGAAATCTTAGGTGAACTCTTTCATGAACTCTTGGAAATCTTAGAAATCTTGGAACTCTTAGAAGTCTTTCGCCAAGTGTGAGCATTCACACCACGGAGCATTCACACATTCACACTTTCGTGATGCACACACTGCCTCGGTGAGACGACCTAACATCAGACTCCATCCGAACGCCACCAAATTTAGCCGAGTCTGATTTTTCTTGGAGAGTCCTGATCGCGAGAAGTTTTAGAAATCTCGCTACTTCCGGCAATCTCAAAGAAATTTTGAAACTCTCTATACGAGTTCGATTGAGACTGCCGCATTCATAGTTTTAAGATTTTCTGACCATTTGAAGAAGAGGGTCTTGTCCATTTGCGAATATATATGTGCTGTACCCATAATGTTCCGGTTGTGAAGATTTTCCAGATTCAGTATTCCCCGACCACCTTGACGGCGTGAGATGTAAAGTCGCGGAAAGGACAAGTTAAGGTGCAAGCTTTTGTTCGTGTGCATAACCTTTCGTGACCCGATGTCGAGGGATCTGAGCTCGTCCATTATCCATGGACTACTGTAAATGAATAGAGTAGTACTGGGACGGCAAGCATGTTCGTTGCAGATACTTTATTCCTTGCCGACAGTTCGGAAGAGAAAATCTGTCGGATAAGACGTTTGTATTTGAATCGGAGAGCATCCTTTATAGATATTGTACGTCCTGAATTATGCGGCTCTGTGGCACGCCAAGGTATGGATATGTCTCTCCATCGCCAAGGTATCGTACAGCGCTTCTGTCGACGAGCTCAGGGTCCCCGGGAATCTGAATTTCTAGTATAGATCTTGAGACCGTCCATGTAAAATACGTGAGTGACCTTATGCTTTCGAAATCTGGGTTTGCCATGGAAGTGCCCTTGGGAATAATGAAGTGCGAGAGATAGTGGCAATAGTGTGAGGCAAAAGAGGAGAGGGCTCATGGTGTCGCCCTGAAAGACGCCCCTCTGGGAGTTGACCCTGTTGTCACACGATAATTTCCAGATGTGATAGTAAATCTGCTCTTCCAAAGGGGCATCAATCGCTCTATGCATCTCACCATGTGTGGATGAATCTTGAAGCTTTCTCCAACAGACAGAGGATAAGTTTATGGGAGGTTGAATCGAAAGCTTTGCGGTAGTCAATCCAGGCCATCGACAGGTAGCGCTGGTAGGTTGTTGCGTCTTTGCAGATGCTACGCCTTTCTTTGAGCCGCGTTGTTAAAAATTATTCTTGTTATATTATATATATACATGTATATATATATTAAATTTATATTATATTATATATATATATATATTTTGTTTTTTGTTGTTGTAATATTTCTGAAATAAAAAAGTAACTAAAAAAGTAACGATAGTTAGTTTTTTTGCAAAAGTGACTAAGAAATAGTTACATCTTCAAACGGTAAAGATAAACAGTTCCTTTCAAAAAGTAACTTATCCATATCTGCCTGCCTCAACTACAACATATTGCCGCATATATACGAAAAATTCTTATTTTGCCGCTATTTTTCAGTTGAAAACTTAAAAATATCACATTAGTGTTTTGTCGTTGTATTTGGCTGTCGATCTACTGCACTTTTTTATATACTATATATGTATCAGAATTATGCCTATTTAATTTGTATGTTTGTTTTCTTGTTCTTTAACTTATTATGGAGTTTCGGGCTTCGAGTTTTACTGGAACCGTAGTGAATTCTTTAGCGCCTTTAGAGTTTCTTTCTGTTCGATTATGAGTCTCATTTTGTTTAGCAAAGAATTTCTGCACTGCTTTCACAAACTGAGGATTCAAGCAGGCATAAATTATTGGATTGTAAGCACATGAAGATTTTGCGATTATTGCTGGCATCATCGATATTTCTGGTGGCACGTCAACCTGGAAATTTTGATGTTATTATTATTATTATTATTATTTTCAATGTTAATTTTTATTTTCATTTAACATAATGAAAGTAGAACAAATAATGTTTACATTTACAATGCAAATTAAATACTTTTTATTTAGTATTAAGGTGGTATTGGGATATTACATGTAGAACTAAAAATGAGAAAGGGAGAAAAAGAGTGGCATTACAAAATATACGGTGTTTTCTTACATGAAAAAATTGTTTTGCGAGAGATACAATAGAGTATGGCAACCATCCAATGAGAAAAGCTATAATCATCAGTGCCACCATTTTCGTTATCCGCCCTTCTTGTTTACGTCGTGCACCTGCAAACAAAAATTTTTTACGTTTAGACTGATTAGAAACAGGCTTGAGATTACATTGATTTTTCAAATACTTTTTTTGAGTTTAGCAATTTTTCCAGAATTTTACAACTGTTCAAAGGGTTCGTAACAAACTATTATGGCCGTTACACCATTACGGAAAAATATTATAGGAAATTCAGTATAGGCCTATATATTATACATATTATTCTAATGATGGTTATTCTATAATCGCCTTATATATAATGATTTTCTTATAATTGCAAAAGAATTATAGGAAAATCATTCATAGGCTACCATTCATTCCTAAATAACCTACAACGAGAGGTCGCAAGATGTGCATCGCTAATTCGACTGGGGATTTACAGGATGAAAGTACATCAAAATCCATTAGGGGCGTATTTCTTCTTTCCATCCAATGCGCCTTAGTTTCCGAGATATGGGGGTTTGAGTATTCGCACCTGAACGCTGGACTCATCACTATAGCCGGTACATACATACACTCAACTCCCGATATAAGAACAGTTTCGGGCATCGCCTCTCTTTCGGCCCTGCGGTCTCCACATCACCAAAATGCCGAGTACTCAAATTCTAGGAATATCGTAAACTGAGGGTTCTTATATCCGGAGTTGAGTGTAAGCGCGAAGTCCGGGGTCCGTGCACTACAGTGGTGAGTCCAGCGCTCGAGCGCAAATACTTAAACCTCGATATCTCGGAAACTAAGGCCCATTGGATCGAAAGAAAAAATACGCCCCTAATGGATTTTGATGTACTTTCATCCTGTAAAGCCCCAGTCGAATCGGCGATGTACATCTCGCGACCTCTCCTTGTTAGACTTATTAGATATACAAATAAAAGCGATACTTACTCACTCTTTTTTTAGCACGTCTTAACGTAATCAATATAGAAATATAGCTGAATGAAATGATCATTACAGGAATAAAGAATGCACTCGTAAAAAGAAATCCAATGTAAATATCAATGTTTCTTTCAGGATCATGTGACTCCCAGTCTATACTGCATGATATGTTTCTAGCTTCTGGTCCAAATTTTCCAAACCCAAATAGAGGAAGTGAGGATGTGCATAAAGCATATATCCATACTGATATTGCCAGAAAAGTAGCATGTCTGTAATGAAAAAAAAATTATTTATTAAAACTTTATTCTCAATCTGAACCTAAACGAAATAAATAATAAATATTTTCAGAAAATTTTGAAAGAAATAAGAGTAATAGTTGCTAAAAATGTACAAAAAAATCTGCCCGCTTCGCGGGCACATTCTCATAGCGCGCTTCGCGCGCGGCTCGC
>CAKNYM010053539.1:1181070-1236369 GCA_932195095.1 Andricus curvator | reverse complement strand
AAATTTTACACAAATCTAATACCTTCTCTAGATGAGAATGTAAAAATGTTTTTGCTAAGTAATTGATATTGTTTCTCTTCTTAAGTACAATAAGTTATCTAAATTAATCAAAGAAACAATAAGATGAATATTTTTTTCTTGTGATTCTATAATTTGGTGTGTGTTTTTGTTATCAAGTTAGTTTAAAATGTTTTAAACCTGAAGAATTATTATATGTTGGGTCAATCAATTTCCTGAATAATAGAGTTGAAGGGGGGGGGGGGGGCTAGCGATTTTGATCAAACTTGGTGAAATTTTAGTGTTTTATGATTGAAGGTTATGGTTAAAATGGTTTTCCGAAATTTTCAAAATTTAGGAATTAATAGGATTTTGAATTTTGAAACCCGATTTTTTTTAAACGCCGACAGGCACAGTGGGGCGAAATAAAATAAAAACGTTCAAAGAAACTATTGGGGTGCAATTCCTAATTAATTTGAGATTTTATTTTGTTTCTTTTTCAGAAAAATTTATAATTAAATTTAGAATTGATATGTGAAAGCGATTTTTGCATTGCTATTGTTTAAAATTTTATGTTCATGCGCCGTGGTATATTCAAGCGAAAAAGGATTAATAAGTAATATTATTTGTTATAAACAAATTGTAATATCAAATAGTGAACATTATCGATAGTTCTTTTTTAAATTAATATTTTGGCGAAAATTGGCAGAAGATTATAAGGAATTGATGCATTTAAATTCTAATAAAATAAGAAGTACTTTTTTGAGCAAAAAATTAAACCAAAATGTATTTATTTTTATATTTTAAGCCCCTGTTTAAAAATTGGTTTGTTTTTGAATTGCATTAAAAATTTCTATAATTTATACGGTGTTTTAAAAAAAGTCAGCTCTCAAAATTCAAAATCCTGTAACTCCCTGAATTTCAAAATTGTAAAAAGCTATTTTAATCACAAACTTCACTCGCCCAACCATAAAATTTCACGAAGTTTCATAAAAATCGCTAGACACCCTACAACTTTGATATGCAGGAAATGGATTGACCCATTGATATATTTGGCACAAAGGGGTCACAGCTGCGAAAAAGATACATAATTTTCTCTTTTATCTAAAAAAGAACTTCAGATGTTTCTCCTCTTTAGTACAACTTTTGACAAATAAAGTGGAAGTAGGGTCGATTGTATCGGGTGTGAGAAAGGAATTGAAGAATACATATGAAGAGAAACGTGATTTATTAAACCTTGAAGCCTTATAAAAATTATAATACAGGGTGGCCGCAGGTCAGGGAAAACATGGAAATCAGGGAATTTTGTTGACCATCGAAAGTCAGTACTTTTTAACAAAAATTGCAAAAGTCAGGGAATTCCTGTTACTTTTCTTTCAATAATTTAACGCTTGGGTTAGCCGTTCTTGAATCTTAATTGTATTCTTTTGAAATCTTTCATTGTTTTTAAAACGATTCCTAAACAATGTTAATAGATTTCAATCATTTGAGGGTATTTCAAAGTTTTATTTCAATATTTGAGGGTATTTTTAAAAGTCACATTTGCCGCAATGTGAATTGCCGCATATGTGACTTGACGCAATGTGACTTGCGGTAAATGTGACTTGCCGCAATGTGTCTTGTCGGGGCTTGGCATGATACGGACTCAAACTTCCAAGGAATTTCATAGAGCTGTAGAAAGTTTTAAGAAATTTCATAATATTTCGAAGGATTTTAACTATTTTAAGGTATTTTAAAAGATTCCAACGAATTTCCGGGAGATTGCATTTTTTCAAGGAATTTCCAAGGATTTGAATGATTTTAAGTGATTTAGAATTTTTTTTCAAATGGTGTCAAAGAACTTCGGAAGATATAGAAATAATATTTTCGAAGATTTCAATAGTTTTACGGGATTTTAAAAGCTCTCGAGGTATTTTAATAAATTTTCCAGGATTTCAGGAAATATCAAATTCCATGTAAGTTCGTGGTATTTCATAATATTTTAATGCACCTCAATGATTTAATTCACAAAAATTGACGGATTTCGTAGGACTTCAAAGATCTTCAAATATTTTAATGATTTTTCCAAGAATTTTAAAGGTTTCAAAGAATTTGAAATATCTTAGGGTATTTTTCATAGATTTCAATTATTCGAAGTGATTCCAAGCGATTTGAAAGATTTAAGTATATTTTGAAAACTTCCAAGGAATTTTCAACAGTTTTAAAAAGTTTTAAGAGATTCTAAAGGATTTGAAATATTTTAGGGTATTTTTTAAAATTCCAAGGAATTTTCAAGAGCTTTAATAAATTTCAAGTAATATAAAAATATTTGAAAGGATTTGAAATATTTTATGGAATTTTAAAAGATTTCAAGGCATTTTTAGTTAGTTTCAATAATTTGAAGGGATTTCAAAGGATTTGCAATTGTTTTCAGGATATTTCAAAAGATTTCAAAGAATTTTGAAGAAATTTAACAAATTTCAAGGGATTTCCAAGGATAGGATTCAAAAATTTTTTCATGTGGTTGTAAAGAATTTCCTAAAATTTCGAAAAATATTGAACGATTTCACAGGTTTTAAGATATTTTGAAAGATTTCAAGGAATTTTATTCGGAATTCTTATTTATTTTTTTCATGAGTTCATCCTAAATTCTTTTAAATTCTTCTGAATACTGTGAAAATCACTTGAATTTTTCTGAATTCACTCAAATCTACTCAATCTACTCAAACTTCAAACTTACTGAATTCGTTCATGTTTTTATACTTTTAAATTGTTTTAAATTTACTTGAAGTATTTTTAATTCACCTTGAATTTTTATGAATTTCACCGAATTCTTCTTTTTCCCTTAAATCCCTCTAAATTCACGCACATTTGATTGAAATCGATGGAACTTTTTTTTATTTTTCCAATTTTTTTGAAATTCAAATGAACATTAGTCATATTACTAATGCACATTAGTCACTTTTTGGATTAGAAATTAGTCACTTTTTCGGTATAAATAGGTTATTTTTCACCCTTTCTTCAAATAAATTAGGCAATGGCATCCCTCAAAATAATAATTTTAAAATTTATAAATTTGAAATTGTTTTTTTTTCTATTTATAAGATTCTATATTAAAAATGTTACGAGAAATAAAATTTTAGTCTTTAAATTTGAATGGTCAGGGAAAAGGAAAAATTAGTCAGAGAAAATTCAGGGAATTTTGAATGTGAAGTTTTGTCGCTTCGCTGTAATATTTCAAATCATTTGATGTGTTATTTACTGAAATTATGAAAGAAGTGAAAAAGCTAGAATTCAATCTCAGGTGTTTCCACTTGGTTTGTATTTACAATTTTATGGTGCTCATTCGATGAGCACGTTGCTTCATCATTATGATTAATTAGCAAATATGTTTGCTTCCTCATAGAGGAAATCAAAATAACAAAATGCAAATAGGTCTATAGAAATGCCCATAACTTTCGTACTCTTCAATGCAATATAATTATATTATAGGTCAGTCGATTTGTCTTGAAACAAGGAATCTTTTTCGTTCTTGCATCAATTTTGAATTATGTTATGAAAAAAGTTTAACTCTAAAAAAAACGATTTTTCAAATATTATAAATGACCATAACTTTCTTTCTTTTCAAAAAAATGTATTAATATTACAGGTCAATCGATTTGTCTCGAATCAGCGATTGTTTTCTATTCTTATAACAACTTTGAACTATGTGAATAAAAAAAGTTTTACTATAAAGAACCGATTTTTAAAATAATATAAAGTGCTAAAAAAAATATGGTTAGAAATCCTCCGGTCTGTTTTGAGATATTAATGGTGAAAATAAGCCCAGAAAATTTCTTTAATTCATATACAACCATCTTCAAGTTATCGTGCCCACAAAAAAGTGTGACATCCACACACATACATCGAGACAATTTCTTAGAACATTGTGTTATACATTTTTGAATTGAGGAACGTTTAATTAAAATAATTAAATTCTTTTGAAATTGTTACCATTGCAAAGCTTCCTCTATGAGGAAGCAAAATAACGGAATTTGGACCTTCATCCACTGCTCTTCCTTTAATTAAAAACGAATTACTTTATATAATAGGATCTTACCTCGTAGTAAACGGTTTCAATGGTCGTGTAATTAAAAGACATCTATCCACAGCCATAGCCGTTAAATTCCCAATGCTGGCAATACCTAGAGTAGACATTAACCACCCATACCTTTTGTGAAAAAAGAAGCATTAGTCATTTACACTTTGTTTAAAATTTTATTTATAATATTATTGTATCCTTTTCTTTACCAAGTGCACAACTCATAGCTCCAGGGCCAACCACCACTCAGAGCAGATATTGTTGAGAAAGGGACTCCGAGTGCAGCCATTAGTGCGTCTGAAATCTAACAAATAATGGTAACGTTATTGACACATTTTATTATTTAGAACTTTTTTTATATAGGGTCGATAGGGGTAAGTGTGATACAATTATAAAGTTATACTTTGATTGATGATACTTTAAATATTTGAGACAATTCTTGTTTCAAATTTTGCTAAAATTATCCTTGCACGTTCTACTTTTAATCGTTCCCTTCTTTGATCAAGAAAAACTTGCGTGAAGAAATATTTTTCATTTTATTTGGTAGTGTGTTAATTTCAGATTGACCGTCATTACGGCCAAGTGTGATGCGTGAACAGAAAAAAATAGTTACTTAAAATTTAATCTATGACTCTTGCATATAGAGTTTTATAAAACGTAGTCTTATAAAATGTAAGATACATTCCTGTACATTTACTACAGTGACTTTCATTAAATACACTCAACTCCCAATATAAGAATGGTTTCGAGCATGGCTTGAAGTGGCCTTCAGCATAAATCGGGGAAATCCAAACGTGAACAGGCAGGGCCACGCATGAACCATTTCTGTTGGATTTAAACGCATGCTAACAGCTGACGCAACTAACGCGCTGAGGTTACTGCCCTCGTGCTGTTTGTCACGCATGACTAAGCACCGCCCCTCTCTCGGTCCCGCGGTCCCCGCATCAACAAAATGCTGAGGACTTAAATTCTAGGAACGACGTAAGCTGGGGTTCTTATATCGGGAGTTGAGTGTAGTAGAAGAAAGTTAATACTATTTTATGAAAAGTCGCTGGAATTTTATAAGAGTTGTCTCATAAAACTCTATATCCAAGAGTCATGCACAGTCACTCAAATTTTAAGTAATAATGTTCACTTTAAAACATTATCAGTTTAAAAATAATTTAATTTTGAATGCCTAGTTCTTGCTTCGCTTTACTTTTAAGACAATTTTATTTTCACAGATCAACATGGAGAGGGGCTTAGCGAATTGAAAAGCTGCTCAAAAAAAGTTTCTAATGCTTTTACGAACCTTGACAATGGTGCAGGATTTCAATTTAAAGTTATTATATATTGAAATAGTTAAATTTAAAATATGTATCAGTATTAAATTATTAATTTTGAATGTTTCATTCCGACATGTTTAATTTTGATTTTGTGTCACAAATTTAAAACGTTATTTCAGTTTTTTAGATTTGAAATTCAAGTACTCAATTTTGAAGATATCTAATCTAATTGAAAATTGTTCACCCTTGCATGTTTTTACTTGGTGTGTACAACTTTTAAAGTTTCATTTTGAATTTAACCAATTTCCATTGCTCTAAGTATAAAACTCTTATATAATTTTGAAAATAGAAAATAAATTTTTAAGTGTCACGCTTTAAAAGCTGTGGATTTTTAATCATAGATACCTTCCTTCATTCCTGAAAAAGAACTTAACAAAAGGTACTTTATGTAGAAAAAATTCAAATCAAAAGACCAGATGACACAATTACGAATTATAGTTCCTTGAAAAATAATTGATTAGAGCAATAACTGATGACAGTTGCCTTTTTCTTACAAACAATAAAATGTATAATATTTATTTTGTACTCAAAAAAGCTAATAACTATTGGTTTTTTATTCGAAATTTTCTCTTTATTACATTAACCTTATTATCACACTTACCCCTATCGACCCTTATAAAGATTTTACAAAGATGATATAAAAAATTTGGAAAAATTCTAAGAAACCTTATCTTCAGGAGAATAATAATAAAAATAAAATCAAAATATGTTTTTAATCAATTTGATAGAAACCGCATTATTACTCATTTGATATATTTTATCAAAATATTTCTTTCAGCAGAAAAATATATTGGAATTTTTCCAATATTTTTGTTTCAACTTAAAAATATGTTACACAATTCAAGCAAAAATTTTCACAATAATAATAAGTTAGTGCGATTATATAAAAACTTTCCTTTTTAAATGATCCCAACGAAATTGAGAAATGTTTATTCATTAGATTTTATTTGAATTTTAAGAAAACATTTAAACTTGCACTATTCTTTCAATATTTTATTGAAAAATTGACAAAATAACTTCACCCAGGCCCACTTGATAGAGAATTCCGATACTTTTCAAACGATTTAAGAGAAAAATAGGTTGCTCGAAAAAACTGAGATAACCCCGGGCATTTCAAATTTCAATGAATAAAATTTAATTTTGAACATCCAAAAACCGATATATAGGCCTCAACAAAATTTATTATATACATGTTATAGGGAGCCTTCATTAATTAAGAAAAAAAAGAATAAATATGAGAAAGATCAAAATATAATTTACAATCATCTAAGAAGGATCACAATATGATATTTATTTGTTTTTGTTCCCTTACGTAATTAATGAACGCTCTCTTGCCGGAAGAACAAAAGACATTAAAAGTTAATCATAGGCGAGGGGCCATTCACTTTGTGTCAGACTTTGTGTGATTTCAGAGTGAATCACCCCTCCCTCACAGATATGCTTTATGATAAAGGGGGTTTATTGAAAAGCAGATTCATATTTGCCCTCTGAAAGAAAAGCAATGACGTGATGAATTTTATACAGTCAATAATTTCCCATAATAGATATACTAACACTATGCTATTTGAGTTTATAGGGTATGTTTTTAGTACTTTGTTAAGTACATCCTTATCTTCGATTTCTCATTCACGGAAAATAAAATTTGCCATAATTGGTTTCTCAATTTATGGAAAGAAACTTTTTATAAACTTAAGGAAACGGAATATCCATGTCGTCTGAAAATTTAAATTTTGACTTTTTTATCGAACACTTTTTTTGAATTTTTTTAATGCTAGAAAGAATGCTTGGGGATTTTCCCTTAAGTAACTTGAGATTTAAAAGTAAAATTTAGTTTTTTTATTGACGAAATCAAGTTTTAAGTGCTTCAGTACACAACGATTATTTTTACCGGTAAAAAATTAAATTTTACTTTTTAATCTCAATTGAGATCTTAAGTTTCTCAAAAGAAAAAACCCAAGCTCTCTGTATATCTGAAAAGAAAAATTCAACAAAAGCGTCCTTTTCTCTTATGAGAATGTAAAAATTAGTCAAAGCAGGCACCGAGCGTCTATAAGGAAGGGTTTTGTAGCGTATTAAGACGTTAATTTATGTATTAACATTAATTGAAGAAAAGAAAAATTATGTAATAAAAATTGTATGAAAAAAATTTTTGGAAAAAATGGTTGAAAACAAATGTTATGAAAAAAAAGTTATTAAGAAAAAAATTATGTTCAAAAATGTTATGAAAAAACAATTTTTGGAAAAAAATTTAATTTTTGAATTTCTGATGTATTTTCATAACAAAAGTTTATAATGAATTTTTAGATCTTTTTTGGGTGACCAACTTTTGTCTTTACTTTTTTTTTCATCTCATGTGTCGTTTTTCAAAAATCTAGTTTTTTTTATTTTTAATCTTATTTTTTGCGATGAAAAGAAAATCTACTCATCCTATCCAAAAATTATTAATAACGAATTTGTAGCTCTTTTTGGGCTAACAAGTTTTTTTAAATTGTTTTTTTCGTAGCTTGTGTTTTTGTCCAAAAATTTAATTTTTTTTAATGTTGTTTGTTTCGAATAAAACAAAAACTACGCGTCCTAGCAAAAAGTTATTGATAACACATTTGTAGATCTTTTTTGGGTGCACAATTTATATTGATTCATCTTTTGTTGGATCTTACATAGTTTGACCGCAAAATGGAATTTTTGATTTTTCATTATTTTTTGTGTGCTCAAAATTAGAATTTTCGATTTTCCAAAAAAATTCGAAAAGTTGTTATGATATACTTATAGGGTGTCCAAAAAGCAACGCTTTTCTTTTCTCGACTTTTTTTCATATCGTACATTGTTTGGCTTAAAATTTTAATTTTCGTTTGTCTTTTTGTATTTTTTAAATGCTATAATTCCGATCACTTTTTCATCAAAAAAAGTCATGAGGATGAATAATTGTTCGCCTTTTTATGTACTGCGAATAGCCGTATATAGAATTTTTAAATCTGTAAGAAAAGTGATCTAAAATATTTTGAAAATTCTTTAACTTTTTGAATTTTCATCCAAAATGTCTGGCTGATGGACTACAACAGACTACAAATCTACAGACAGACAGTCACATATACATACAGACAGACGCATTCGCGAAAACCTGTTTTTTGGGTTCAGAAGGTCTTAAAACGTGGACATTTGACAAAAACGGCGGGGGGGGGGGGGTCAAATTTTACACAAATCTAATACCTTCTCTGATGAGAACATATAAAAATAGAAAATTTGTTTACATTTTCAAAAATATATAATAACAGTATAACACCTCAAATGTCTAGCTAGTTGTCAATTTTTTCATAATTTTTAGTACGGTTAAGAGTAGACATTTCCATGTGTAATTCAGCATTGCAAAATTTACTGTTTGAAATGAATTTTCTTATACAATAACAAAAAGCAAATGTTAGATTCAAGGACAATAAACAGTAAACAATTATCTCAAACAAACATTCATTTAAAACAAATAAGAATTTATCTACAGTCAAATAAAGTTTTAAATGTATACACTTACACATCAAGAACATAAAGTTTTATGAAACATCTATGTTGACCCACCGATAAGTTAAGTAAAACTACATTAACAGGTGTCCAGAGGTTTTTCATATCCCGAAGAATGAAAATAATGACAAGCAGGTTAAGAGTAAATCCAGTGAGTCCGATGGTAGCCAGCGCTACACCAGACCCTATGAAAGTGATTTGGCTGAATTGGTGGTCCAGTTTAATTTGAAGATCCGTAGTATTGTTTAATGACATTTTTAATTTTTAAAACTGTCACTGTTTAATAAGAAAAATGTTTTAAAAACACTGTTTTGGAAAGTTCTGGAAAAAATCGAAATATAAAATCTAAGAGCAATCGACAGGAAGAAAACTGATTTTCAATATGTGCAGATTGCGGTGTCTTATGTCATACACCATCGATGGAATTCCCTTATATACTCAACAGGCGATCCCCTTCTCAAGTTATCCCTCCAAAAAACGGCATGCGCATCATTCGTTCCCCCAAGAGAGAACCTCTCCCAATATTAATTAACATTGATCCCACGGTAAACATAAGGATTTGGTAGGAACTCAGAAGATAATAAGATTTCTGCAGGAAGAAAAAGTTGATAAAAGCCCCAATTTGTTTATTTGGACAGGCTTGAGATTGTCAAAAAACAAGTGTGTAGGCCTTGCGTTATTGACCTGAGGGGGGGGGGCTTTTAAAAAGATCATGTACAGACGTCGGACTCACCATCCTATTGACACTATTTAACACTACTTTGCTACTATTTCGAAAAAAATTACACTACAGTCACTATTGTCTCACAATTGTCCGCTAATGCAATTTTTCTTCACTTTTCCTTGAAAAATATTCTTGAACTTCTTCGCTAATTCGCTTAAATAATATCGCCGCCATCTCAACGAATCAAAACATACTGGAAAATTGTCTCAATAGCTGATTACGAATTTCCAACAAAATAGTTGAATCCTCAACCAAAAGAGATTCATTTTCAACCAAATAGTTGGATTTGCACCAAAAACATGAGCTTTCAGCAAAGCAGTTGAATTTTTAACCCAATAGTTAAATTTTCAACCAAAAAGATAAATTTTCAACACAAAAGATTAATTTTCGAATAAAAAAGATGAATTATTCACAAAATTCATGAATTTTTAACCGAATAGTGAGATTTTCAACCAAGATGATTAGTGTTCTACTAGAGAAGACGAACGAACCAAACAAAAAACGAATTTTCACTTTTTGACCGTAAATAATGAACTTTCAACCAAAAAGCGGTAAATAAGTAGTACTTTTTGTCCGACCCCCCTTGAAAACGCGCCATTGCATGCACGTGAGGCAGGCTTAATGTGGCCGCTTCCAGCCCAGTGACGTTCGCACATGCGCAGTCCGCCGCCGGGCCAACATGAAACTTTACGCCCGCTACAAAACACTTTACGCCCGCTATATAACACTTTACGTCCGCTACATAAAACTTTACGCCCGCTACACATAATTATCTTTATCTTTAAAAAAATTGTATCGCTGGACCCCACAGTCTTCCTTCTGCAAAGTACGCTATTTCTTTCTTTCACTTATAATCTAAAATTGTCAAGTACACCAAACATCCTCTATCTGCGTAACATGCTTGTTTTCAAGAAGGGTAGGACAAAAAGTATGGTGTGTATCAAGGGCGTACGGCTATTTTGCCTCGTGCGACTGCCGAGCTCGCTTCGCTCGGGCGGCAAGTTCACACTCGTCAAAATAGCCTTCTTTACGCCCTTGATACACAATATACTATTTGATCATTTATAGACTAGAGAATAAAATTTTTAATGAAAATTGAAGTTCATTCTTAATACTTTTGAAATATTAGTTTACAAAACTGGAAATTTCGCTTAAAAAATAAACTTAATTTTCCAATGTACATTTTCAAATTCGGACGACAAAAAAGTTTAATACATGAAAAATGTTATGACACCACTGTGACACTTTTTTCAAATTTGTGATACGGTTTTTTTTTCTCAACGAAAGATAAGGTGGTGATTCTCGACTTATCGAAATGTCGGACGTTAAGTACGAGCGGGTGCGGTTAGCGCGCGAATGGGTGACCGTTCGTGATTCTCGCTTAGTCATGTTTTTATTGCGATTAACTACTATCAAGCAGGAGGTTTGACGCCGAGGATAGATGTAGGCACTCGATGCTATCGAATGTCTACGTCCAAACTCGTGTGTTGGTAAACGGCTGCATGCGAGAGCTTTTGTTTTCTGCAGTTTTCCTCTTCCCTGACCAAATTTTCAGGCAAATGTGAGTGCTTCCAACAAAAATCCGGCTGCAAACGGTATAAGGTTCAGGGAATCTTCAGATTTAAAAACAGACTTTTAAACTACCTCACTTTTCGGCTCATTAGAGACAAAAATAACTAAAAGAAAAAAGAGGGAGAAAAAGAGAAAAAGTCAACCAAAACCAACCTCTCACTTTTTCCTTTATCCGTCTTTTTTATACTACCAGGGAACCAACATGTTTCGGGGCCAATTTAGACCCCCTCATCAGGGATTATTTATAGGAAACTACAAGGTATGAGTAATATATTCTTATGATCCAAATTTGCATTCATTAGTGAAAAATTGACCAAGATGTAGAAATTATTATTTAAAATAAGAGTAAAAAAGTATTAAAAATTCGATCTATTCAAGGATTTATTTTAAAACTAGAAAAAGAAAAAATGGTACTCAATTAACATCCGGTGAAAAACTGTTGAAAGTCGCAAACACAGTCTCGAAAAATTATAGAAATTTTGTTTTAATTTATATTTAAAAAAAAGGAAAGAATTATTTTTATTCAAAATATCACTAGCAAAAATAACGTGGTGAAGTATTCAAAATACCAAGGCAAACTAACCTTCTTTTTTAACACGAAAACACTCAAGGCATGCCAGATTTTAGAAATCGTTCCATCCCTCTTTTAAGAGAGCGAGAGAGGGAGAAAAGACCCTTTTTATTTTTATAGCATTTCGTTTGCCAGGACAAGTGACATAATTTTCAACGAGCCTCTCGAACTAACCCAAAACATCATAAAACGCAAATGTTACCAAAAAATTTTTTACAGATCTAAGAAAAATCCAAAATATAAGAATTCGTTCCAAAAATCATTAGCAATTATTCAGAAATGAATATAAAAATAAGATATCAAAGCGATCTGAAAATAAAAGACATAATTAAAAATTTTTAATAGAAATTCAGCATAACAATATTACAAAAGTACTCATTGGCACATAAGAACAATTATGCACATATTTGATATATGGCATCTTCCTCATAAAACCTTTGGTTATAGGCAAAGAGGGTACATCCCATTGGCAACCTTATTTTTCAATAAGTACCGGGAAGACATTGGAAAAAAAGAGTTTAAACATATATCATGTATAAATGTAAACATTTATCATTTTTATAACTTGAAAATATGTAAATTATGAATAATAAAGAAGGAAAATAGACCATAGTGCCCAGATCTAATGTTTGTGGGCGATTCAAAACCAATCTATTTAGATTATTACATTTTCACAAATAGGAAAAAAGGTAAAATTATTTAGACTCAATTAAAAGAAATCAGAAAATAGTCATAAACAAACCCTGCAGATTGGAACGAATCATTTGTTTAGTGTCTCTATTTAATAGTATATTACACTACACGGGCCGAAAGTTGAATTTTCGGCCCTGCGCGTCATGCTGCCCGAGGCGAAGCCGAGGGCATCATGACGCGCAGGACCGAGATTTCAACTTTCGGCCCGCGTAGTGTATACGATTTTTCTTCATAGCCGGTCGAAAGTACGTTATTAATTTTACTTTTTTTGACTTTAAATGTTGATAAGCATGTTATTGATGCCTGCCCCCGACATTTGCGGCACGAGCGAAGCGAGTGCTGCTGGTCGTGGGCGGCAGGCATCCAATACATTCGAAGAGTCAAGTTTAATAATATTTTTCTAAAATAAATTAATTCCACTTTGTATCTGTATTTACTATCAATTGTGCTTCTGCATCGAAATTTCTCACAACATCTTCCTCGTCTAAGGAATCATCAGATGACAACGTATTATTCATTTTTGCTGGGTTTTTGAATTAATATTCAATTAATTGACGACAAAACAGCTACTTCTAAGGTTAGAGGTAACAACAGCAATGACAGAGGTTAACAATTAGTATATAATACACATGAGAAATTCTTTCCTCCCGCCGTTATAGAGGGCACGCGTGTACTTTCCACAGGGAGTAAATGTTAATGAGAAATTCTTTCCTCCCGCCGTTATAGAGGGCGCGCGTGTACTTCCCACAGGGAGTAAATGTTGAACTTTCGTCTCTGATATTAGGGACGAAAGTACGTACTTTCGACCGAGGTATGAAGAAAAAAGTTTTAAATTTTAAGCATTACCTGAGGTTTATTGAGAGTTGGGGTATTTGGCGTAATTGGGTTAATTAGGTACGATTCGCCTGGATGGAGTTCCACCCAAAGGTGATTGCATTCTTAATTTTTTTATTGTTTTCATTTCGGGGATATGTTTAGACTTTCAAGACAAAAATAAAAAAATCTTTATGCCCGATTTGGAAAAAAAAGTTTCTTAAAATTTTTTTTTTCAATGTGTATGAATTTCAACTCAAAGATGCTTGCATGATTAATTTTTCATTTTGTTTGTTTAGGAGACACATTACGAATATTTTAAGACCAAAATAAAAAGAATCGCTTGGTTTATTTCCGAACAAACAAAAATTTCCTAAAATTTTTTTTGCAATATGTGTGTGAATTTAAACCCAAAGATACTTGCATGGTTAATTTTTGGTTTTTTTCGTTCAGGAGACATGTTACGACTATTTTGAGACCAAAATCAAAAGAATCGCTTGGTGTATTTAAGAAAAAAATTATTTTTTTAATTATTTAAAGAAAGTTAGTTTCCAATCAAATTTATGACACTGTTTTACAAAATACTAATTATTGTTTATTGAAATCACATGGTATCACAGACAAGTTTTATTTATGATAAATGCATAACATTAGCTCAATACTAATTAGTTGCATTCAATATTATAGAGAATGTAAGCTTTTATATTCGCAAAGAGCGCATAATAACCGAGACGCGTACTCTGGATTAGTAATGCCGCCAAGCGATATTTTTCGATACTGAGACGATACCGATACGATACTCACCTTCCAGTCTGGGATTTGTATCGTATCGGAAAAATATCGAAAAGTTCCGTCTCGTATCGGTATCGTATCGGAATTCCGAGACAAAATGTCCTGCGAGGAGCTTATCCCTTTGGGACTAGGCCTTGAAAGAAAAGATATATATATTCCAAAAATCTAAACCCTACAATTCTACAGTTTGCACTGCCGAAGAAATTCTAAAGCACTCAGTCAGATCTATTTGATTTAAACAAACTCAAACTGATTTCAATTCAATATCCCTCAACTTCTACCTTACGTAAATCTACAATCATGTGACCTAATAATACTACTAATCATATTTCATATACTTTTCATTTTGCCGAAGTACCGTTTGATTTCTGATTCATTAATTGTTTGG
Source organism: Andricus curvator (assembly GCA_932195095.1). Lineage (NCBI taxonomy): Eukaryota > Metazoa > Arthropoda > Insecta > Hymenoptera > Cynipidae > Andricus > Andricus curvator. Next base: position 1,221,924 of record CAKNYM010053539.1, on the reverse strand, counting down.
AAAAAAATTATTATTATGAATTATAATAATTTCTCTAAAAAATATTAGTAAATTAGCTTATTTATTTATCTTATAATTGATGGAAGCCTAAGAGTTATTTCGAAGTTTTAAAATGATTCAAGAATAATTTAAAACTTAAAAAGATTTAAATCAAATTTAAACAAAAAGTAAATTTTTGAAGATAGCGAACAAAACATTTAGAAGGTTTTCAAGCGTTTTGAAAGGTTTCCAGAAAATAAAAAAATTCTTTAGTTTCCGAGAAAAATTAAAAATAATCATAATTTTTTAAAATTTTAATTTGAGGAGAAATTCGAAATGTTTCAAAAGATATTTAGGATGCTTCGAAGTTTTTTAAAAATTTATAGATTGTTTATTGATAATTTGAAGAAAATAAAAAAAAATTTAATTAAATGTTGATTTTTGAACATTTTGAAAAAAGTAGGAAAACTTAAACTGATTTTTTTTTATTTCGACTAATTAATCATTAAAGAAAATTAAAAAAAAATGAAAAAGATTTCTAAAAATGTTGAAAAAAATGTGGAAGATTTTAGGTAATGTTTTTAATTTTTCAGATTTTGTTGTTTTACAGGAAAAATTCGAATTATTTTGAAAGATATTTAGAATGTTTCGACGTTTTAAAAATATGTTCAAGACCAATCAATTTTGAAGAAAATAAGAAAATAAAAAAAAATCGAGAGGAATTTTAGAATTTTTGAAGAAATTAAAAATATTTTTAAACTTGAAAACTTTTCTGAAAAAATAAAATATTTCCTAATTTCTTCCAAACTTCTAAAAGTCCTGGAGTTTGAAAAGTCAAACTGACGCCAATTATTATTCCTCAGATTTTGTAACATCCTATAAAATAACAAAATTTTCTTGACAATTTTTTGGATTCATTTTCGACATATCTGAAATCTTCAGATATCTTTTTAAATTTTCTGCAAAATCGTAGGAAAATTAGATTCATACTTTAAAATGAAAATCATAATGACAAATTATTTTCCCCCACAAATTGAAAAGCTTCCTCTTTTCTGAAAGTGATAAGTCCTTTCTTTAATAAATACATTTTTCCCATTACTATATTGTACTATTTTATTTTAATATGTATAACAGGTTATTATTAGAAGATATATTTTAGTTGAAATCTCATACAATTTCACTTCCTTTTTAAGTTTTTTAATTTACTTATATTAATATTCTCTTCACAATCATTGAAAAATATGTAAACAAATTTTATCAGAAAATTGTGAATGTTCTAATTATCAAAATAAAAAAAGAAATTGACATTTTACGGAAAAAATCAATAAAAGCTTCACATCGAAACTTTCTCATAATTCACTATTTTATTAAAACATAACTCAAAAGTAGTAACACAAAACTGGGTAACCACCATTTTTATCAAAAATGGGTTTATTGCATAAAAAATCAATTACTTATTGTGGTAAAAGGATTGTTTTGAAATATAATTTCATTAGCATTCACAATTTTTAATAAGATTTTAGTTTATCGATATTTTTTCAAATTATTATAATTTAATCACAAAAGAAATCATATATATTTTCTTATTTTTAAGGATTTTTAGCAAAAACATGTCTGTCATACTGTGATATCACGATATTCAACTTTGATTTTATCGGAAAAAAATGATTTTTTGGAGAAATCTTTTTTGTGATTATCGTTTAGCATATACCCATATCTCGGGAATAAGTTTTTGTTTTTGTAACAAATTGAAAATTCCATTTTGAATCGCTATCTAAAGCCGATTTTGAAAACCCGTGACATTTTAATCTCCAAATTCTCGGTCGTTTTTCTCGGAATTAGCTAAGTATTTGACATTAAACTTCATTTGCCCGTATGCACAAGTTTCATATCTCGGGAGCATTTTTTCCCTTTTTTTTTAACTGAAACATTAAATTTTTTATTGCAATCTGCAGTCGAGCCTGCTCCAATTTTATGTTAGTGCCACTTTAAGATTGTCAACTTCAACATACACTTCATCGGGGGTTGATAACTTTTTGTAATAAGACTGTTTTGACCTGAATTAACCAGTATTTAAGCTCGGAATTGGATACTTGCTTCATCTTTTAATGATGATTTCGATTTTAAAGGATTTTTTCCCGTTGTTTCGAAAAATTCCCATGTTGTTGGTTATCCAGTTCTGTACTGCCACCCTTCTCCTACAATAAAAAATTGTATTTTTATATTGACACACCTTCACATATTCCGTTTTTGTAATTTTGAAAGTTTTTCCAATTTTTTTGAGAAAATTCGATTTTGTTTAAAAGACATGTACGAATGTTAGAAGTTTCAAAGCGTAAAAATTTAAAAGGTAATGTGCTTGGAGTTTTTTTTCATCAATTGCTTTATAATCTAGAAACAGTGCAAAAATATAATGGTTCATTACATTGAAAATAATACAATAATTATAAAAAAAAATATAATGCATATTTTTATCTGCAGTTGAAAAATATTTCTACATATAATAGAATTGGGAAAATATATTTCGTTCATTTGAAGGTTCAGAACTTTGAATTACAAGAAAAGGTTCGTTGGAACTCAGCTAGTTGAAACTTGACACCGTTCCCCTTCTACTGTTGTTCCGTAGGAAACCACCATCTGGCTGTCTAGTCTCAAAATCCCGAGACGATCCGAGCGATATATCGGTTCTCCGATACCAAAACGATACGAGACAAAACCGAAACTGGAGTCTCAGAAACTGATACCGATACGAGAAAAAACCGAGATTTTTCGATACGATATCGAGACAGTCTCGTAACGAATGGCATCACTACTCTGGATGCTTTCTGGAAATTTTTTACTTACTACAAGTACTTTTAAAATCGAAGTGCACACAGAAAAAACAGAAGTGAATTTTTGTTGCGGGTAATTTTCAAGTAGATAAAGTTGAATTTCTTCGCATCGAAACAAAACAAGATTCAATAGTGTTGACATAGTAACCATTTCCAGTGTGGTGGGTAAATCTTGACACGTGAAGGTAATTTTTGTTGCAGGTAAAGATTACTCTGAAATCGCTGTAAAGGTTACATTTTGTTTTTTCTGTGCACTGATTCCATCGCTTGTTCACTATAAAATCCTAAGCTCATCTGCATTTTTTCACAAAAATCTTCAACGTGGAAAAAAACAGCAGGATCTATAGGAGTAACGTATACGTTTAAATCCATCACTTTTTTTGAAAGCAGCAATTTTTGCTTTGAAATCAGCATCTAAAATTTGACAAAAGCAAATATCTACAACTGTCTAAAAATCTTCGCAGGCTTTAACGTATTTCAAACAGCCGAAAATGCATTTCTTCCGTAAGATATCGATTTTGTTTAGAAGCATTTTACATGAATTCCTATGAAATCCGGACTCCCGTGAGTTATTTTGTGTTGCACATTGCATGATTCTGCCCACTTATAGCCTCGTCCTTAAATTCGTCCAAGATGTTTCTCAGATCTTAGTTCTTAGATATTATTGCCATGTTCTTTGTTTTCATGAAGCAGAATAAACACACTTTTTCACGGTTTTCATCGTGTGTTCCCGTTATTTTCATTGACATCACAAAAAATTGGAATCAACCAGACATAAGAAAAAATTTGACAATTATTGCAAAAACAAACAACAATCGGCTTAGTCGGTAAAACATACATTGTTGGTCATCTGTAAATACTTCCCATAACACGATAAAATATATTACATTCAAAAAAATATTTTATCAGTAGATTACATTTATGTTGAAAGTTCTACCACATCTTGCGAAACATTTCAATTTAAAAAACTCGTTTTGGAAAACGGACCTATCTTTTTGTTTTGGTGCTAAAATAGTCATAACATGTCTTTGAAAAAAACCAACACAAAATGAGACATTGCACGCATTTTTGTTTAAAAATTCCTATTCATATTGAAAAAAAGTTTAAGATGAAGCGATTTTTTGTTTGTTTTTGTCTTAAAATATTCGTAAAATAGCCGTAAAATATCTCCAAAAAATAATCGATGAAAAAATTAACAGTACAAGCACCTCCAGATTGTACTTCATATACAAATTCAGAAGATTTTTAATTTTGAGAATATATTTTTTTTTTCGAAAATGTGCCTGGCGAATTTTTTTGCTTTGGTCTTAAAATAGTCGTGAAGTGCCCCAAAAATAAAAAGAATGAAAAAATCAACAATGCAAGCACCTTTTGGGTTGGAATCCATCCAGAAGAACCGTGTGGGGTTAAGATAAATGTAATGTATTGTTTCTTTTTAGTACACTTTGTAGAGATTCTATTCTAACATTTTTAAATTCGATTGGTTGAAGAAATTAGTGACCGAAAGACTTGAACTTTGCACCCAAAAATTTAATTAATGACAGAATACTTTTAAGAAAGATCAGTGGATAAATAAATAAATTCGATTGCAGGTTAAAAGAAAAGAAAATAATTACAATTCCTTCAAAATATAAACAACTTAGAAATGCGAAGGCACGTAACCGCCAAAATCAAGACCAGTGATGAAATGGAATATTTCACTCTCACAGAAAAAAACAGAAGATAAACTTTACATCGATTTCCGACGAAAGATTCTTTGCAACAAAAATTAACTTCAGAGGATAAACTTTACACAAATATCGGTTAAACTTTCTTTTGTTTTTCCATGACAAACACATGTATTTTGAAAGACGCGAAGTTGGCTGAACAAAACTTTATCGTTCTAAAAAATTTCCTGCAACAAATTTTATTCTTAGTTTTTTCTGTGCTAAAATGATCCATCCAATCGAAATAAGTTCCATATAATTAGAAACATGTAAATAAATTAAAAATCAATAGTATACGAGAAAAGATGATGTTATTATAGAACGATTCGTTGGTTTGGATTGGTTATGAAACCCAATAAGACCTTGATAAGTAGAGCAAACCCGTTGAGGTGTGGCATGACGTTGAGATTCAAATTTGAGATTTCTAGCAGGAAATAAGAAAATCTTTCCTTATTTTTAGGAACTTTGACTGGCCGTCATCAAACTTTTTTGGGTTCCAAAATCCGTTCACTTCAGAGATAATAATCATCATATTCTAAAATAACGTCAGTCTCAAATATTGTTTGATTCCATCCGTTTACACTCCATTTCTTTTACACTTGATTTGTCACGTTTTACATTGGTTTATCGTTTTAATTCAATTATATAAATACCTTTAGGTCAGACACAAGTTAAAAATTTTGAATTTAAATTAACACTTGGTCATAACTGGACGAGTGTTTCAAAGAGAAAAAGAAAGCTTTCGATTACTTTTCGTACATTCCCCACTCATTTCCCACTCTGATTACTTTCATTAGCATACGCTTATCGGTAATTCTTATGATAAGTGTGAAATCAATCATTCTAGCGCGAACTTTAATTATATTTAAATCTAATACGTGCCTTCGAGAATTTACTACATTTATATTTTTCTATTAAATATAATTCTTATAGTTAAAAATTTCCTCAACTTCGATCAAACTTTGTTTTTCAAAGAATTTTTTTAAATTACTGTCAACCCGGGTAATTTTGGATCAAATACGAATGTCGAATCACAAAGGCGAGAAATCTCTTCCTCTTGTATTAGTGATAAAAGTGAGATACCGTATTTCCCGGAAAAATTATGAATCAAATTAAGAAAATGAAATTTGATAAAAATTATGATTAATAAATATTTGGGTAAGTTTGATAAAGAGAAAATTTGGAATGAAAAACAAATTAGTTCTTAACACTTTTCGTTACAGCATAAAGATTATATCTCTTATTATTATTATTATTATTATTTTATTATTATACCAGTAAGCCACATCCGTTGCGGGGTAAGCGTGGCTCACTCTGTTCTAGCCGGAGATCAGGGAGTTCATATGAGAAAGGTGAAGAAGGGAATTGTATAAGGCGTTATATGAGGGGGTGGGGGGGGGATATCGATTTTTAGATTAATTATTTGTAGAAAAAAAGGTGGAGTGCTGTCATTAGTCATTAGCACCATTTGTTGATTTTTTTAGAAATGAAGGTAGATAAAAACAGTTCGAGGTTAGTTAAAGAGGTTAATGATAAATAAATTAAATAAAAATAAAATTTGAGTACATAATAATTATTATTAAATAACATATTTTTGAATCCAGTCACACAGCCAAATCATTTTTAAATCAATTTAAGAATAATGTAATTTAAAATGGGTAATTTTTTGTAACCGCAATTTTTCTATTAAAATTAATGAAAATATATGTAGTCACCTGCGGCGTTGTTGAATAAATTTTCAAAATAAGTAATAAGTTGGGCGCCAAATCTATTGAGATTTAAAATAAATAAATAAAGTGGTAGAGGGGGTGGTTCGTGGTTCAAGGCTCTCTCAAATTAAAAATATACGATACTTAAATGATTAGTCATCAAAATTAGAACACAATCAACAAATTTATTAAATTTGAAAACATAATAAATGATTGAAAGTACATGGAATAATGAGAATAAATACAGTAATTAACCAATTCAAAATATTAACAAAAAAAATTATTCAATTATTAAATAATTAAAGGCTGACCTAGGGCTATGCTCTTTTGTCCGGTATTCCGGGATTGTTTTTCAGAATTAACAAACAATAACAAAAATTGGGATGGTCGAAATAATATATGGGGAATAAAATAAATCAAAATTATGTAATCAAAGAATTCAAAATATAAATTAAATTTGGGGCGGTGTCAAAATAAGAATTAGGGTAATATAAATAACAATGTTATATGTGGTACCATGATTTGTTTCTATGAACGTTTTAAATATATTAAAATTAATTAAATCTTGCGCCGACGCATATGGGGCATATCGGCATGACGCCGCGCCTCGGCGCGCCCATGTATTTCAGCAGGGAGTAAGAGGTTATAACTGCTTTTGCCACATACTTTACTTTGATTAATGAAAAAAAATTGAATTAGTGTTGTAAATGTCTGGATTATGTAAATTTTTTTCGTCACATTACACTTTGCAGAATTACTATATTATTATAATTTTTATTTTACAATGTTCATATTGTTTAAATAAACGGCAGTATTATGACGGCCACCGTACCCCAGGCTTTGGGGTACACTGGATAAAATTTAACATCCATCAATCAATGAAATGTCAAATAATGATATAATAAAAAAGCGGTTTGGAGTAATAAGATATATGTTCCCTGATATTGTAAGCTTCAAATTTAAAGATGCACACATCAAAATCTTACATTTCAACTCGCATTTCAATCAAAATTTAAAGGGCATTTGAGTCAAAGTGCGGCACCATACCCCACTCACCCCTACAACTTTGTAATTTCGTATCACACATACCCTTAACGACCCTATTGATATTTTTGTGTCAGGAAGTGTAAAATAGGAAAATAATGAATATAGGTGGGTGTAACCTTGCCTAAAATAATATGGCATTTGTTAGAATTTGAACTATTTTGACGTTGAATGTCGGAACGTCGGAAAATTTAGAAAAAGTTCAAAATTAAAAAAATGGCGAGGATTTGTTTGAAAATATAAAAGAAAGCAATTTACCAAAACACCCACTCTTATATTTGCTGCCAATTTTGTGTTGAATTATCCCTTCTATAAGGGAGACATCCCTTCAGTTTTACGTGGTGATAAACTATGGTAAAAAAGTTTGCATCTCTAAAAAAGTTCTACAAAAAATACCTCCTGCTCTTCTGTGATATCTTGCATCGTTTACGAGAAGAATTTGAAAATTATATTTTTTGGAAAAAAAACTCTCCAGACCTCAAAAATGATTTAGCCACTCTTAAAGCTGATAGCATGCCTTCCTGTATGCAGAAAACTGTAAAACAAATGTAGGAAAAAAGGCGAAGTTTTCCAGAAAATCTATTAAATTTTTTTCTTTAAACTTTAAAAACATGAAAAAACATATTTTTTTGATAATTCCAACCTTTCTATTTTTTCAAATATTTTTGAAAAGTTTCAATAATATTGGAAAGGCATCCTAGCAGCTTTATGCTTCGAAAAATATAGTTTTCGAATTTTTCATGTGAACGATGCAAGATATCACAAAAGAAAAAGAGGTATTTATTTTCGAATTCTTTTAGACGTGCACACTTTTATGTTAACATTTTTGTCGTAACCTTTTATTGTTTCCAAGAAAAATGAGAAAATTCTACTTTATGACAAAAAATTCTCCTGGCCACAAACATAGTTAAACCCACATGAAACTGAAGGGATGTCTTACTTAAGGAAGTGCAAATTTTAGAAAAACTTTGAAAAAAATATAACTTTTTATTTTTGAAAACAAACCTTTTTTCAATTTTTCGACGGACTTCGAAGAGAACTGTAGAAGTCATCAGAATCCGAAAAATGTGAAATATCCGGATTAGATCAATAACTCTAGAAGTTTGAAGAATTTGTTTAAAAAATATTCATCAAAATTTAAATACTTGAAACTTCATGGAAAATTTTTTTTTATCTGAGAGGGAGGGTTCAACTCAAATTTGAACTCTACTCTCCAAGACCTTTTTATAGATACCCATATTGTTGGGGTTTTATAACAATATGAAGATCTAAGGGAGGGGGAGAAAGACGTATGTATGCATGTCAAATGAAGGCTTGTAAAATAAACAGAACCCTTGTTAGAGCCACCAGAATTCTGATTATAAAAAAACCAGAATTTCTGATAAGACCCGGAATTGTGATTAAAATAATCAGAATGTTTCTGAGTGAAGAACTTAATTTTTAAAGTGAGGGATACAAACTTGTACATATCTATCTTTAAGGGCAAATGGTATTCGATAAAGTCACGAATTATCGGCCGCATCCTATCTATTTTCAGGCCTTTATATTTAGTCTCAAAATAAGGGGGTGAAACAAATACATTGAACGGTCGGTAAGTCGAGACGCAATAAAATACAATTTTCAGGCTCCTTTCATTGTCTATTGTTAAGGTAGCGTTACAAGGGGGTAGAGAGGGACCAAAAATCTTCCAAAAAAGCGTTAAGTGATATCGTAATATGTGGACTCCGTATTAGTTTATAATTTTTATTTTATAGCTTTTTAAAAATACTGTAAAATGATTTTTATGTTTAAATGTATGAGCATGCGTAGGAGATGTGAGTGTAAGTGAGAGATGTGAGGGGAGGGAAAGTAGAGGAAGGAGAAGTAAGGAAAGTGGGGGAGTAGAAAGTAGGAGAAGTGAGGGATGTGAACAATTTGAGGAGTTTGGATGTAGAGGAGGGATAAATAAGGGAAGTAAATGAAAGGAGGGGAATTGAGGAGAGGCAACGTGGATGAGGGAGAAGTAAAGAAAGGGAGGGGAGGAGAATTAGGTGAAGTAGGGGAATGGAATCAGGGGAAGTAGAAGATGGAGAAGTAAGGGAAGTGGTGGGATTGGATGTGTGGGATGTGAGGGGCTGGGAGTAGGACAAGCGAGTGTAAGTATGGGAAGTCAGAGGAGGGGAAGTAGAGAAAGGAGAAGTAAGGAAAGTGAGGAGGTAGAGAGTAAGGGAAGTGAGGGACGTGAAGAATGTTAGGGGTTGTGATGCAGAGGAGGGAGAAGTAAGAGAAGTGAAGCGGGTGAGAAATTGCGTGGGTGGGATGCGTGGGGAATAAATGTAGGGGTGTTGAGGAGAGGGAAAGTAGATGAGGGAAAAGTCAGGGAAGGGAAGGATGGAAAGTAGGGTTAATGAGGGGCTGGGCATTGAGGGACGTGAATCAGTGAAAGTGAGGGTATGGGAAGTGAGTGGTGTGGTGGCAATGGAAGCAGGAGAAGTAAGGGTTTACTTTATAACGTTCACATATGTGTATGTAAGATGCTAAGAGAATATAAAAGGCAGTTTGAATTGAAAAATACAGAGAGAAACTAAAAAAACGCGGTAAAATGTTCAAAATGCGTTATATTTCATACGTTCCCATATAAAATATGTAGGGGTCTGGCCAGACCATATGTGCCACACCGCAGTATATTCAAATAAATATCCTTGTAATTATCCTCGTATGGCATGTATCCTTTCAATTTTTTTTTAATGATAGCTAATGAAATTTTAGGAAAAGTCAGGGAGTTTCAAGTCACTAGCTCAATCAGAAGTATACCAAAAAAACAATTTAAATCGCAAAAGGTCTGGCTGGACTCATGTGCAAAACGGAGGGTTAAGGAAGGTTATGTGAGAATATATGAGAGGATAAGGGGATGAGGTTGAAAATGATATCAACTGACCACGTGATATATGGGTGGCCGCTTGTGATAAAAATTATTTTTTAAATCATGAAATTAAAAACAATACTCAACGAAAGAAGAATTAAAAAATAATTTTTATTTAATAGCTGAAACCATTAATGTTAAACAGTTAAACAAGTTATACACAAGACATGCACATTACATATATATGCATAATTTATTTGAATATGTCAAGTGAGGTAGGTCTGTTAAAACTAAAGCGAAGAAAATTCGAATTAAATTTTAAATTGGAAAATGCAATTTATTATTATATAATAAATTATATTAAACTTTTATACATATTGATCTATCTTATCACAAAACTTGAGTTATTAACAATTTCACACAGAAGTTTCAAGTTCTAGTAACTCGAAGTTTTATTAGGATCGATTTACTTTTTATTTAATTGTTTTAAACCCATAGTCATTCTATATTGAGGTATTGAAAATTGTACCACAATAACATTTACGAGAAAAATGTTATATTATTAGATTAAAACGGTCAATTCTTAATAAGTGACGTCATGAGAAATGGCTATTTTATCATATCTAATCACATGATATGCACATTACTAATATAATATGTATTCTCCCAATAACAGTGGCGTTTAAATGTACAGAAAACATAATAATATGTGATTCCATATAAAATTATTCTATTCATACCAGTTAAAACAGCTTTTTTATTTTGTATACATTCTTTTAAAATGAAAGTATACTGAAATCGTCCAAATATCGCATCTGTGGTTTTTCAACGTAAATTTACGTATTTTTTGGACGCCCCGAAATACAATTTTGCACTAAGAATATGTTAAACATAACCGCAATCATAAAATGCGCAAACCTCTGTGCAAAGGGTGATAAAAAATTATAATTTTATATTTAATTTTTTTGTTAATAATCACGTGCTAAGAGCGAAATCTACATTCTTCCACGTATACACATAAGACACCAACACACGCTCTTTCATTACAAGTTATTCTATTTTTTTAAATATTTATTTCTTATGATAAATCGCAATGTCCTTATATTTCTTTTTCACACAATTCTTCCTGAATTATCAATTCATTTTGGTGTTTCGCGACAGTTAATGCCGTAATACTTTCAGCACCTCTTGTGCTCTCAGCTCTTGTGTTCTCTGCTCTTGAGTGGCCCCTTATTCTGAAAACGCTCTTCACAGATTTTAAAAATTGGGTATTTAATCCCGCATAAATTATGGGATTGTAGCATATTGAAGATTTCGCCAAAATTGCTGGCACCATCGAAACCTCAGGCGACAGTTTCATCTACAACAGTAATCGGTCATTTAATTTGTTTGGCATCGATATAATAATTTATAATAATTATGGATTATTATACATTATTATTATAAATTAGTAATTCATACAGCTATAGAGTAATACGTGGACATATAGTATCAAACATAAACACATAAATTATTACACTCAGAGAAATGTCCTCTTGTGTCAAGAAGATTTTTCTTGATACAAATAGAATTTAAAGTTAAATAAATTATCTTAAATTTAAGGTTAAGAGGACTTCCATTTGTCTCAGACAAAAATCTTTTTGCAGCAAACATTATCCATTTGTGACAGAATTCACCTAATCGTGCAGCCAAATAATTATGTTTGCGTAAAAAATATTTTCACATGTTTCACAACAAAAGAGGCAACAGGACGAATCTTCTGTTTCGAGGCAACTTTTTCTCCAAGTGTACGTAAATTTAAATATAATATATGTAAACGAATTGCATATGAGATGAAATAAAATATTATGATTATAAATAAAATCTGCGCTTTTGAAATGAGTTTTACTGCTAAAATGAAATAAACTTTCTTTCAAAGATATGCCAATAAAATATTTATTTTGAACTTCTTTTATCTTGTTACTCAATACTCTATTTCCGAAAAGATAAAGATTGGTTGAGAAAATACAAATTTTTAAATGATATTTTGTTTTGGGATACTTCTTTATCGATACGAACATTGAAATACTGTGCTCCCAAAGCTACAATAGCGTACGGAGACCAAGCAGTCAGAAATGCTGTAATCATGAGAGCTACCATTTTCGTGACTCTCTCCTCTTGCCTTCGTCTTGAACCTGAAATGATGAGATTTCACTGATAATAGTGAATTAATTTTCTGAATATCAGAATTGTAGGGGGGTGTAGCGATTTTGGTTAAACTTGGTTAAACTTTAGTGTTGGATGAGTGAAGTTTATGGTTAAAATGGTTTTCCAAATGTTTCGGAATTCCGGGAGTTACAGGATTTTGAATTCTGAGACCCGACTTTTTTTAAAACAACCTATCTCTCAAACAGCTGATTAAATTTTAATGATTTTAGCAGGTGCGGCGTATCATTTATAGAAATTTTTAATGCAATTCAAAACATAAAACAATTTCAAAAAAGTCTCAAAATAATCAAAAAAATAATTTTGATACAATTGAAGGTATGCTTTTAAGCGAAAAAATGAATCAAAATTGGTTTGTTGCTATTTTTGAGCCCCTTTTTAATTTTTTGTTTGTTTTTGAATTGCATTAAAAATGGCTATAAATTATACGCTACACCTGCGAAAATGATTAAAATTCAATCAGCGGTTTGGTTTTAAAAAATTCGGGCCTCAAAATTCAAAATCCTGTAACACCCTAAAATTTGAAAATTTTGAAAGACGATTTTAACCATAAACTTCACGTGTGTATATAATACACCAAGGGGGAGAAGTGGGACTTTTTCGGCAAGTGTAATTTTTTCGAACCGGTGACGAGTACTGAAAAAATACGCGAGTTGTAAAAAATTCTCTCCCCGTTGGTGCATACGATATTTTTATAACAAATTCATGATTTTAGACCTTTTTTGTAACACAGGCATGATTTCTGCTCATATGGAGGATTTTTTGGAACTCAATTTTTATTTGACTGTTGTTATAAATAAATAAACATTTTCAAACTCCAATTTACTTTCACAGAAATAATTTCTAATGATAACGGAAAATTCAGTACATTTTATTTTAAAAATTACAAATTTTTTAAAAACCATTTTTAAAATGAGATTTGTTTTACCAGGAATTGAAGAAATCTTTTTTGACAATTTGTATTCTTAGCACAGTGTAAATGTTTTTATCAAATGTTCGTCGATACAATTTTTAAAGAATATTTGAATAATAACTTAACTACAATGTTTTTGATAATTTCGTATTCTTACTACAGTTTTATTATGAGGGAAGAAACATTTTACTTTCAAAAATTAATTTCTAGTGATAAGAGAAAATTCATTACATCATTACATTTTAATTTTAATTGAAACAAAAAAATGTTTGAAAATATTTTCTAAAATAGAAAAAAAAATTTCATCAAATCTATGTCGCTAAAAATTATTTTTTCCAGAGAGTTCTTTAACTACAATGTTTTTTGACAACTTTGTACTTTTTTTACTACAGTGTAAATGTTTTCATCAAATGTGCGTCACTATAACATTTTTCACTGAATATTTGAAGAATTATTTAACTACAATATTTTTGATAAGTTTTTATCTTTACTATAGTGTGATTTTGGAAAAATTTCACTTTCACATGAATAATTTATAACTAGAACAGAAAATTCAGTACATTTTAATATAACAGAAAACGAAGTGTCTCGTCGTCTCGAAATTCGGGATGAGTAGTCAAATATTTTTCATAAATTTGGCTAGTCATCCCGAAATTTTGAGACGATAATCCATCCCTTTTTCCAACTTCCTGAATTTTTCGGGACGACTGGACGCAGCCAAAAAAATTGATAAGAAAATAAAAAAAAAAGAATTAAAATTAAAATATAAAACTTTGGTATAATTTTACAATTGCGATATTAACTAAAGAATAGCATTTTCAATTGTAAAATTTCGTTCCTACAAGAAATGATGTAAGTTTTATAGATTTAATAAAATTCACTGATGAGGGCCACCATTGTGTGCCAAAACGTTTGAAGCAATTTAATTGTTTTAAATCCACCTAACCCTAAAGCCAACAACGAACATCAACATTCTCTACGAAATTTGAAAGGTTTTCAAAATTAAATTTTCGGTGAAGGGATTTTTTTCGCTCTCACGGTCAGAAGGAAATCCTGTAGAAAAAAAGTAATTTTGAAAATTTTTGATATTTACCATTTTTTCGAAATGTAAGAGACTTCAGAGTAACCAGAAATTTCCAAAATTACGAGGAATTTTTGATAAATTATGGTAAATTATGTTAAATTATGGTGATTGAGGATAACCTATCGCTCCGAGTTGGTCTAATCTGTCAAACAATCTGTCAACGCAAAATGTGAGCTCAAGATGTATAATTTTCATTTTTCACCTCTGACGTTACACTTTTGCTTCCTCTGACGTCACAATGCTTGAAAAGCACTACTTTAGCCCCGCTTTACTGGCATCGAAAAGGGCTGAAATCATGCTTGTGTTATAAAAAATATTTTTTAAAGGTCACTGAAGTAATCAGTTTAAAAAAAAATTACATACTTTATTATTTTTTACAACCAAATTACTGCATTAATCGTAACAGATTTTTTCTTCTCTTTTTAAAATTCGAAAGTGTCTCGTTTTAAAAGGACTTCATAACATTTCAAGTAGAAAAGTACCCTTTGCTGCAGATTTTTTTTTTAATATTCTAGAATTCTTACCAACTCTTCTCCTCATAGCCCTCAAGGTAATGACGATTGAGCCGTAACTGCATCCAATCAAAACTAACGGAATAACCAATCCGAATGCAAAAAGATATGCGATGTAGCTCTCACTGTGTGTTATAGTATCATGCTTCTCCCAGGATACACTGCAAGATATGTTTCCAGCTTCTTGCCCATAACTGCCCCAGCCCAATAAGGGTGGCAATGATAAAGATAAAGCATAAATCCATACGCAGGATGCCAAAATACAAGCTTTTCTATTAAAAACAAAAATTAAAAGATTTATTTAATTAAATTATTTTAACTGGACATTTTATGGGAGGCCGGGCGAGACAGGACACCGGGGTAAGATGAGACACACGATTTTTTCATAAGTGATATGGTTTCCAGAGCTGTTCTTTTTATGAATAGGTAGAAGAACTGATAAGGCAATTATTAAAATAATAAAACAAATGAAAAATATTTAAAAATACGAGAATAAAGTAATGTTGAAATTTCAGGTGGTGGTTTCTGCTATTTCAAGGTAATTTTAAATGGAAATTATTTAGTGAAAATGTCAAAATATATTTTTTTATAATATTCAATGTTAAACTTAAGTATTGAGTTTCAATTTAATAACCAAGTTTCATATATTTCATAACCAAGTTTTATGAAGTGCCATTTGGGGCGGAATGGGACACGTACTGGGGCGAGACGGGACACTGTTTCTCTGGCTGGCATAACCTTTTTTCGGTGCCAGCAGAAGTAAACAACGCGGATTGTACCTGTTTCATATTTATAAATAATATCTTGACAGATTATAAATATATTAGGTTATTACATATTAAGTTACTTCGTGAAAAGTTGAACATTTTATTTTTAGTAAGATAAACATTTCTGAAGTTTTTCTTTTTCTTCTTTTTCAGCACAGAGTGTTTATCTTTCTGAATATTAATTTTGCATGTGTTAGCAGAGTGTGTTTGAGAATATTCATATTTTCATAATTTTCATAGGAAAGAGCGGGGCTAGACGAGCATACGGGGTCAAAATAGGCTCTGAACTTTTTCTCAAAATATGCGGTTTTTCTTGCTGTTCTTTTCAGAAATAACCGTAATAATGATATTGAATTTCTCGAAATCAAAAACTAAATTAAATAAGGTAAATGAAGTAAAAATAAAAATGATTGCCATTTCAACACCTGACTCCTGTTATTCTGTTGTATTTTAAAACTAAAAGAAATTATTGAAAATAACCGATAATATTTTCAACCTAAGGTTTGTTGCGAAGTTTATTTATCGAACTTTAATATACTAAAGGATTTATGTACAATTAATTATTATAAACAGGAAATATTGATGTTTTAATGAAAATTATGATATGGGGCGGAATAAGCCGGGTTTTGGGACGATATGAGATGCGCTCTTATCCTGCTTATCAAAACATCTTTATAAAGTCTCTTTATAAAGTCGTTTCCAGTGCAATTTCGAAAAAAGGTGAGAGTTGCTAAGTTTCTAGAACACTCTTGATGACGTCATCTAAAATATTCTAGAAATTTAGCACGTACACGAACCACTTTTCTAGAAACTTAGCACGGATACGAACCACTACAGCTACAGAATTGTTTCGATGTCGGTAAGGTAGGAATCTTAATTTTGCTTGCTTGCGCATCTACTGGAACTTTTATTTATTTTGACACTGACAAGTCGCAGAAAGCTTCTAAAATTTATAATTAAAATTATTACTTTAAATTTTGCAAAACAAAATCCCCATTTTTATGCAGTGTATGATTATGGTTTTATAGGTACGAGTTTTATAAAAACAGTTTACAAATTATTTTCAACAAAGTTCCGAAATGAAAAATTCCAAATAAATGTTAATTGAGCAGCAGATTTTAATAAAGACATTTATTGAAAAATACATCTTAATGAGTCTGATGTATTTACATGAAATTAGACAAATTAAAATATATAGCTAAAAATTTGACTAAATTGACCATTAATTGCATTTATACTTTCAAACACTTATAAACTCCTTCCCCTAAGTAATAAGGCTTAATTATTTACAAAATTATTTGTTGAGCATTTTACAGAGCATGAATAGGTATGAATAATCATATTGCTCACTCGTGAAAACAATGTAATATATAATTTCAATAATGTTTTTTCGTGATACCCATTTCTATTCTCAGAAGACTTTAAATAATCTTCTACTAACAAAAAATAATGAAAAATTAAGGTTAACTATTTTTGGAACACTTTGTTTTTCATGACATTCATCCATGAAGGTTCTCAGAATGTATAAAACCACTTACATTTTAAAAAGCTACCATAGATTGCAAATATTTCACTGATAATGATAACTATGCTCATCTCGTCCCAGTCTCCCCTATCTTCGCGTAGGGAAATTCTACTTTTCAAATGTTTCTGAAATTCAGAAAACTCATTTAAGAATTTCAAATTAGATTAAAATCAAATTCAAAATCCTATTTAACGTCCAATACTCAAGTTCAGAAAACGCTGTAAAACTAAATTTGAGGTTTCTTTTCTAACCTAAGTAAATTGTATAGTAAATAAATACCAAACATAGCTAAATATACCTTCAAAAATATAAAAAACATTATTTCATACAAAATAACATGAAAAATATAATAAAACTAGCTCTGAATTCGATCTCGAGTGTTTACACTTTGTTTGTATTTATAATTATATGGTGCTCATTTCACGAGCACTTTGCTTCTCGTTAGCAAATATATTTGCTTTCTCATAGAGGAAGCATTAGTTATTTTTTTCAACAATAGACAAACCAAAGTCTTCATTTTGATCAATTTGAAAATAGAAATTTACAAAAAATAAAAAATTACAAAATAGTACAAACAATTTTTTAAATACAAAGACAAATCAGACAAATCAAATTTTGTATTCGAAATGATAATTTTTCGAGCTGGAAAAGAAAAGGGAAAAGTTGTGTCGCACCCTATCCCTTTCCCAGCTTTATGATTTCTTTACAAAAATTGTCAGAATTATTCTATTTGAAAAGTTATGATCAAAATGTCTTTTCTATTCATGCGTCAACTTTGAATATGTCGATGAAAAAAGTTTTTCTGTTAGAAA
Source organism: Andricus curvator (assembly GCA_932195095.1). Lineage (NCBI taxonomy): Eukaryota > Metazoa > Arthropoda > Insecta > Hymenoptera > Cynipidae > Andricus > Andricus curvator. The sequence goes on along the minus strand of CAKNYM010053539.1, from coordinate 1,203,995 downwards.
CAGATGATTGAAATATTAGAAATGAGCATAACTTCCTTAATCTTCAATAAAGTGTATTAATATTATAGATCGATCGATTTTCCTCGAATCAAAGAATCTTTTCTGTTCTTGCATCAATTTTAAATTATGTTAGTGGAAAAAGTTTTACTATAAAAAACCGTGTTTTCAAATATTATGCATTACCATAGCTTCTTTACTCTTCAATAAAATATATCAATGTTATAGGTCAATCTATTCGTCTTGAATCAACACAACTTTTATATTCTCGCATCAACTTTAAATATAAGAATGAGAAAACTTTTAGTATAAAAATCGATTTTAAAAATATATAAATTACCCTAACTTCCCTACTCTTCAATACAATGTATTAATATTGCATGTCAATCGATTCGTCTCGAACCAAGGAATCGTTTATATTGTTGCATCAACTTTGAATTATATTGAAGAAAAAAGTTCTACTATTAAAAACCGTATTTTCAAATATTATGCATTACCATAGCTTGCTTACTCTTCAATAAAATGTATTAATATTATAGGTCAATCGATTCGTCTCGAATCAACACATCTTTTCTGCGTTTCCATCAACTTTGAATTATGTTAATGAAAAAAGTTTTACTATAAAAAACCGATTTTTAAAATATTACTGAGTGCTAAAAAAAAGATGCAACAAATATTTTTAGAAATCCTTCGGTCAGTTTCAAGATATTAGTGGGGAAAATAAGCCCTCCAAATTTCATCCATTTATCTGCAACCGTTTTCAAGTTATCGTGTTCACAAAAAAGTGTCACATCCACACATCCACACACACACACACACATTCGGACAATTGCTTAGAACATTGTATTAGACATTTTTAAATCAAGGAAGGTTCAATTAAATGACTTTAAAAATGTTGGAAAATGTTACCATTACAAAGCTTCCTCTATGAAGAAGCAAAATTAACAGTATTTAATAAACAACTTACATTTTGGTATTACATTGCAGATGGCGTGTAATTTAATGAAAAAAATAAAGTGTCCTATTTCGCCCCGGTCTCCCCTATGAGGATCATTTCAAATTAGCGTCGGATTTCTTCTCCCGAGCTAACTTTACAGCCTTAATGCTTGAAATATTATAGTACATTTTTTAAAAGTAAAAGGTGTCCTAAACCATACAAATCCAGAAAAATATCTAGAATTAAGATTATTTTAATTAAGAATTATTTGATTTGAAAATATCGTGCAGAAATGAAGTGATTTGTCCCCTGGTGGAAAATTAAAAACTTTGATTAGTTTTTCTATACATTCCAGAGTTATATTTAAATTGTTGTTGCCTTAATGACTTTTAAAACCATTCAGGACTTTCGAAAAATTGTTTTTAATAATTTAAATTTTTTAAATATTTTTTTAAAATGTATTTATTCTTGTCGAGAAGCCAATTTAAACTATTTAATAACACAAAGATCATTTTAAAAATATGGTGCAAATTCAAGTCCGTCCACTCTCAACTATGTCCACCAAAGTGGGCCGAAAACGCAAAATTGTTAAACATCTAAAAATGCTAGTGCTGAAAATTTGCTATGTGTTAGTACAAATAAAAATCTCTAATGACTTTTTGAAATAAAAAATGGTCCTGCGGTGTCGCAATGTAGTAATAAACTTTAATTTTGAGAATTCAAAAAAATGTCCCTATGGGTATGAAAATTATGGTAATTTTTTATGTGCAGTTTTTGGTATTAAATGCGAATAAAAAACTAAAATTAAAAAAATATAACTTTTGTCTTTAAATGCACTAGACAAGTATAAGGCATAATTTCCTTGGATCTCGAAAAATAAAATTTCTTAGAGATTACATTTGTTACAAATTTGTGAATTTAGTGGTAATTTAGGTGTAGCTGAAAAGTTTAACAAGAAATTTTTTTGAGATCTAAGGAAACTACGTCTTGCTTCTTCATTACGAATTGAAGGCATATCATATATAGTACGATTTCTTTTTTTAACGTTAATAAAAATTAACCATCTCTTAAAAAAGGTCATTTTGGCTCATTTTCAAAAAATTCTAACCCAAACAAAAGTTATAATTTTCAATTTTAATTTTTTTCATACCCATAGGGAAATTTTTCTAAATTCTCAAAAAGAGAAAATTTTGATCTCATTGCGACCCCGTGGGAACATTTTTTAATTCAAAAAGTCATTGAAATTTTTTATTTGTAACACGTAGCAACTTTTCGGCACTAGCCATTTTAGATTTTCAAAAATCCTGTTTTTTTTTTAAACAATGGATTGTAGGTGTATTTCTTGTGCACATTGTACTCAAAAACGTTGAATATAAATGCTTTAAAAAAATTTAGCAAAAAAATTCTATAATTTTTACTTTATTACACAAATTTAGAGCGTCGCACTTTATGAATTTTATTCTGTTTAGCACTATTAAATTAAATTGATACGTTCCACAGATCTTATAAATATATATTTAAAGACTTGTATATACAAAATTTTTAGAAAGAAAAAACGATTAAAATTTATTTGATAAATGAAAAATACCTGAAGTCATCTAGGTCCACTAGGGTGGTCCATAAAAACGAAAAGTTCAAATTTCTTTTGGGAAAATGGCTAATTTTGTGAGTTTCCCGAAAAAATAAAATGCGTCTTTTTTTACGAATATGAGACTGGACGGAGCCCATTTCAATAAAACGAATGCAAATAACATGGACTTCTTAAAATCACTTCCATGAATGTGACGTATGCATTGATTATTGATTTTAACCCCCTCAACCCCTTCCAGAATGACCCAAAAACCGCCCTCTAAAGTTTAAAAGTCTAAACGAGGATCAAGTATTTTGCGGTGTATTGGTCGTAAATATTACTTTTGTGTATTTTTCATCGCAGATCATTTTTAGTGGTGAAATTAAAAAATTTAATTATTTTTCATTAATTATTAATTTCTTAAACAATTTTTATTTGTTTAACAATTATTTTTTCACATTTTATAACAAATTATCAGTACCCTCACAACGAGATAAACTAATAAGGTGCAATGAAGAATCAGAACGGTCGATTAAATTTGTTCCTAATAGTTTAAACAGCTTTTTATTGTTTAAATGTAACTTATGACTAGAATAATGCAGAAAAATGTATTTTTTTTTTAATTTGTCAACAAACTCGACAGAATTATGGTATGTCTGGTATTTTTACCACATATGCATAACTTTTTAAACAATTTCCACTTATTTATACAATTTTTTTCCAACAAATATCAAAAATTTGCACTTTCTTTGAGTGATATAAAATAATTGGTTTAAATAAAAAATAAACAGGATCCATTGACATTATTTTCAATTTTTGAAATAATTTTTCACTGTTGACATGTAACTTTTTAATAAATTATGCAGAAAAATGCACTTGTTGCAACTATGTCAACAAATTTCATTAGTTCCTGTTATGTTGACACTTTCCATTACTTATCCATAATTTTGTTAACAATTTTCATTTGTTTAAATCATTTTTTCCGAGAAAATATAAAAAATGTACACTTTCTCTAAATAACTTTAACTATTTAATTCAAATCAAAAATCAACACAAACAATTAATTAATTAAATCATGTAATTCAGAAAAAGTGAATATTTTGTCGAAAAAAGTGTTTAAACAAATGAAAACTTTTTAAACAAACATAGATAATAACAATAAATGTCATAAAAAAGTACACTCTTCTGTCTTATTCGAGTCAAAAGTTACATTTAAACAATAAAAATTTATTCAAAACATTAACAATAAATTCAATCGACCCCACTGATTTTTTTATATTTTCTGATAATTTACCTTGTTTTGAGGGTACCGTTTATTTGCAAAAAAATGTGAAAAAAGTATTGTTCAGAAAAATAAAAATTGTTTAAACAATTATTAATTATTAAAAATAAACATTGAGGTTTTTGATTTGACATTTAACAGTGATCTGTGATAGGAAATATAGAATTCAATTTATTTCACTCATGTATACTTTTTTCGGGTGTTTACATATTTCATTCCCTCACTTTACCAGTGCATAAACCTAAATACATAGATAACACCTAAATTAATAGACTAAATCACTGGGCCTAAATACCTGAACATAATGCATAAGCATTTCTAAAAAACATAAGAATTAAACGGGCCTCAAAATTACCGCAAATAAAACAAAAATTATGGTGTTTCAAGGAAAGGGTGAGAAAACAATGTGCAACATTGTACTAATTAATGAGAGATTGAAACAAGTTGATAAGTACGTATATCTGGGTAGCCTATTCACTAGTGACGGGAAGATAGATGGGGAGTTAGATAGGTGTATAAACGAGGGTAAGAAATTTATCGGTAAAGCAGGCCCCAATATCAGAAGTAAAAATATATCAAGTCAAACTGTAAGGGAAATACCTAATTCTATGTTTATATAGACTGTGCTGTACAGTAGCGATACCTGGACCTACCAAGAAAAGGATAAGAGTAAAATTAACGCGATTAACATGGAAGTCCTGCGCTTGATATGCGGCAACACACTGATGGACAATGTGAATGATGAGGTAATCCTCAAAGAATGTGGTGTAGAGGAGACACTAGTTGAGATATGTGAAAGAAATTCGTCGAGATGGTTTGGACATGTTGTGAAAACGAAAGATGAACGATTAACGAAACAAGTGTATCAAGGTAAAGTAAATGGCAGTCTGCCCAGGTGCAGACCACGGAATGAGTTTTACTAATTTTATCTTGAAGTTCGATATTAAATTCAGCCAAACAAATGCAACCTCCCGAATCAAACTTTTATCAATTAATTTCCGTGGACACGTCCATATGTGCAGTATATCCTCATCTTCTAAATCGCAAAGTTATTCCCTGCCTTTCCTGCATTTCTACACATCATTCTAGCCCATTCGTCTTTGTCCTTGTACCCTATTTATTTATTTGCCCAGTAAATCTCTAAACCTGACGTCTTTTTATATTCCCCATACCATTTGCAATAAGAAGATTTGTTAATCCTTCTCCAATCTTCTTGTACTTTCAGATCCCATTTCGTTCTGAAACCTTTCTTTAAATTTTCCCTTATCATCCCTCTTGATACTTTCTCTCGAATCCAGTTTAACGCTTCTCCATCTCCTAGTTCCCTCAATGACTTTATCAATTTCTCTCCCCATACTGAAGGATTGTAGTTTTGTAGGGTAGGGTGGGGCGAGATGGGCATAGTTGTCTTTTTCACGTCAGTATTAAAAACCTGCTAATTCACTGCTTGCAAGTAAGTCGTTATATATATATATATATATATATATATATATATATATATATATATATTCTACAAACATTTTTAATCATAATTTTGTCAAGATAAAAGTAAATAAAAGAGTAGTGCGCTTGGCTCATATCGCCCCATGCCTAGGGCGGGATAAGCCAGGCACTGGGGCGGGATGGGCCACTCAATGAAATGACTTATTATATATTATTTTTAAGTAAGAGTATTGTTAACTTAGAGTATTAAAAAACAAAAGCATATCTCACACATATTTTTCAAACATTTTACGGAACATTTAAAGTATTTAACGTTGAAATGATGCAATCCTTAATCCTAACCTTTACCGTAACTAACTCTACTAACAGTGAATAGAAAAACGATTTATATCTACGTATCTCTTAATCATTGTATTACAGAAATAAATATAACAATTTTTCGACTTACCCGTGTACATTGTCTCAGTAAAAGTTGAATTCTACAGTAAGAAAACTCCCAAATACTAGACTGGTCTACTACATGACGCTGAATTTCATATATATTGGTGTTTTAAGCCGTTTTTTTATATGTTTGCCGTCTTTTTCAACCGAACAATATTTTTCTCATTTTTATAGCATTTTACGTGTTTTCAAAGAAATTTATTTAAGAAATATACCAGAAAAACAGTGCACTTTTCTGGTTGCAAGCAACTCATATTATTTTTTAATACAGACCTGAGCATTTTTGTCGACAAGATTAGTTTTTTATACGTTCTCACCATAATTAACACACTGCACAATTTGATACAATTAAACATTGCATCCTAACATACTGGCTGCTACACTAAGAAGTTAGGTGAATGCACAGAAACAGGTGGCCCATTACGCCCCAGAACAGTGTCTCATTCCGCCCCATATGACACATTCAAGTAAAATCAAAATTTCACCTATTTCTGCTTTACAATTATATATAGATCTGTTGAAAACTTAAGGTTTAATAAATAAGCTATCTAAATAACCACTGGAAAAACATCTAATATGTGATTTTGTGTGATTCTTGGACTTTCTAAACAAATGAAAAATAGCAGAATACAGTTCTTAAAATTTTTACTTTCCTTTTATCCAAATTTATTCAACATTAAGCGGAAATTTTTTTAAAAGACGTTTGATAACGTTCTTCCTGGTGATAATGGCTCATCTTACCCCCTATGCCCATCTCGCCCCACCCTACCCTATCCCTCTTATTTCCTTTTGTAAGCAGACTTCAGGTAACTTCAGGTAACTTCAGGTATAAATGCAGTTGTCAACAAATAATAAGCTTATGAACAAGAAAATTTGACTGTAAAATTTACAGAAATGGAAAATAATAACTTAATTAATAATAAAAACATAATATTTCAACGGACTTGTAAGCCAAAAAGGCTCCAAAGAAATAAAAAATAGGGTGATTTTTCACGAAAATAGGGGAATAATAGGGGAATAAATTCTTTCAAATAAAATTAATATATAGTTACTATATTTAGTTCACTATAAAACGATTAAAATTTCAAGTCGAAATATATTGCATTTTCAACAAAATAGTTGAATTTTCAACCAAAAAATATTGATTTTCTACCAAAAGAGATGAATTTTCAACAAGTGAGTTGAGTATTATACCTAAAAAGTCCAATGTTTCAGAAAACAGTTGCCTTTTAACCCAAATAGTCCATTTTTCAACCAAATGGTCGAATTTTTGAACAAAAAAGATTGAACTTCGACCAAAAACAGTTGCATTTTCAACCAAACAGTTGATTTTTCAAGCCAAGAAGATTTTTATTATAAATAAAAAACAGTTGAATTCAACCAAAAAGACGAATTTTCAAAAAAAAAAACAAATTAATTTTTAACAAGCAGTTTAATTTTTTACCAAAAAGGATCACATTTCTACCAAAATAGATAATTTTTGAAACCAAAAAGACGAATTTTTAACAAAATAGTTGAATTTTCAACCAGGAAAGATTTTTCAGTCAAGAGAGAAAAAATTTCAACCAATAATATTATATTATTATATTAATTTTCAAGAAAAAAGTCAATTTTCAATCGAAAAGTTGAATTTTCTACGAAAAGAATAGAATTTTCAACCTAAAAAGGCAAATTTTCAACAAAATAATTCAATCTTCAACCAATAAAATATACTTTAAACATTAATCAACTTTCAACTAAAAACGATTAATTTTCAACCAAAAAAATCAGACCGCTGCGCGGGCACTTTCTCATCTTGCGCTGCGCGCGCGGCTCGCAAGTTTGAGCGCGCCTAGGGCGGGCGAGTATTGGTTCTCGCGCTTTGTGCTAGATAATATATTTATCTCGCGCTTCGCGCTCGGTCTTTGTACTTCCCCCACATTTGTGCACAGACCTTTCAAAATTTAAGGTCAAAGTATCAACAACTGTGATTTGGTAATTGTGAATTCTCTTTCGTTAAAGCTTCTCCGGCTGTAACGAACACATTCTCATCACGTATCTCGTGCTTCGCACTCGAATAAAATTTGTCCAATACGCGAATTTTTCTATATTATGTTCAACTTTAATATATTAAATGTATACTATAATAATATCCGTATCTCGACTCCGAACTGCTCATTCAGATATAGAAAAATAAAGTACAAATTTTATTGTTCATGATTACTTTAATATTCGTTCCTTATTTGCCATTAATTTCTAGTCGTTTTTACACAAATTTAACTTGTTTGTTTGTAATCTTATTTTTCACGATTAAATCAAAAACTACACGTCCTATAAAAAAATGCATCAAAGCAAATTTGTACGTATAATTTAGACGAACAAATTATGACATCTGCTTAAGACCGATTTTAAAACAAAACTGTAGTACGCATCTTTTCAAATCTTACGAATTAAAAACTGTAATTTTCCCTTCGTGTTTTTTTAGAATATTTACAAAATGTGATTTTTTGTAAATATTGTGCCTCTGTTCGCAACTGCTGAATTGGACAGAACAAAATAAAGAAAATGTATTTAATTATTTGTTCTTTACTTCATCAGATTTTTTTTGTCTTTATTGTACAGAGTGTATATAAACAAATTTGTTCTAGATAAATAAAGAGATTTCCTTTTTATCTATTTTTTGTTGCATAGTTTAAATGGACACCGACGTAAAAACCATTTTTTCTGACTTAGGGGGCCTCAAAACGTCGACATTTGATGGAATCCACGAAAGTGATTTTATACATAAAATCAATACCTTCTCATTATGATGAGAATGTAATAATTCATTATTTTTTTGGCAATCAAAATTTGAATTTTCGATTTTTGCAAGAAAATTCAAAAAGTTGTCATGACATTCTTGTAGAGCTTTCAAAAAGTAACGTTTTTGTCTCTTGACTTTTTTCATATTGTGCTTTGTTTCGCTTAAAATATTAATTTTCGTTTGTTTGGGGGGATTTTGAAAATGCTATAACTCTGACAATTTTGTTGTTATCGAAAAAAGTCGTAGGGATAAATTGTTCGAATTTTTGAGTACTACGGACAGCCGTCCATGGAATTTCTTAATTTTGAAAAAAATGGTCTGAACAATTTTGAAAATGCTCTAAATTTTTGAATTTCTATCCAAAATAGCTGGATAACGAACTCGATCTTTTTTTTGGTCCCTTAAACTGTGTGCGAAAGCACAATCCAATCCGAGTAGTCTTTCCAAAGTTATCCGGTATACAGACGACGACGAGGACAACGACAGACAGCCAGACAACGACGTAAAAACGATTTTTTCTGACTCAGGGGGCCTCAAAACGTCGACATTTGATGGAATCCACGAAAGTCATTTTTCACATAAAGTCAACACCTCATTATGATGAGAATGTAATAATTCATTATTTTTTGGGCGATCAAAATTTGAATTTTCGATCTATTCAAGAAAATTCGAAAAGTTGTCATGACATTCTTGTAGGGCTTTCAAAAAGTAAAGTTTTTCGTCTCTTAACCTTTTTTCATATTGTGCTTTGTTTCGCTTAAAATATTAATTTTCGTTTGTTTGGGGGGATTTTGAAAATTCTATAACTCTGACAATTTTTTTGTTATCGAAAAAAGTCGTAGGGATAAATTGTTCGAATTTTTGAGTACTACGGACAGCCGTCCATGGAATTTCTGAATTTTGAAAAAAATGGTCTGAACAATTTTGAAAATGCTCTAAATTTTTGAATTTCTATCCAAAATAGCTGGATAACGAACTTGATCTTTCTTTTTGGTCCCTTGAAATGTGTGCCAAAGCACAATTCAATTCGATAGGTCTTTCAAAAGTTATCAAGTATACAGACGACGACGAAGACAACGACAGACAGACAGACAACGACGTAAAAATGATTTTTTCTGACTCAGGGGGCCTCAAAACGTCGACATTTTATGGAATCCACGAAAGTCATTTTTCACATAAAATCAACACCTCATTATAATGAAAATGTAAAAAGAATAGTTAAATTTTCAATTAAAGAAATTATGTTCCAACAAAAAAAAAAATAAGTTCCAACAAAATAGTTTAATCTTCAACCAATAAAATGAGTTTTCAACAAAGTAGTTCAATTTTTAACAAAGTAATTCAACTTTCAACCAAGCAGTTGGATTTCCAACCAAGAAAGATGAATTCTCATTGAAAAAATTAATATTTGGATTTTCTTATCGGGTTCTATCAATTCAGTTTGCATCGAAGCGAAAAACCGAGAAAAAGGGGAGAGAGAGGAAGTTTCTTGAAAACAGCCGAAAAAGAGGAATTCTTCAAAAGGGGGGAAAAGAGGGGTATAGGTGAAAGAGTGTGAATCCGTATTCAGATATTAGGTACTTTACTTGTAAAATAAAATCACTACTTTTCATTTTTTCAAGCATTTCAAAAAATTGTTATTAAAATTTATATTTTCCATATGTGATCAAATTATGCGTTAACACCTCCCCCCACACGTAACAAATCGTCACAAAATGCCCCCCCCCCCTCCCACTCACACCTCGGCAGTGCGACGTAGTTTTTGAACGGCCCCTTGCTTCAAAGTTTGAGGCCATTAAAATAATTAATTTATCCCTTCGACTTTCTGTTCTTTTGAACTTCAAGGCCTTCTCCAACGAACTCCTGTATTTCAAGAAAATAATAAACAACTTCTTTGACATCCGACTTAACAAACTTTGTGATGAAATATTTCGACTGCAAAGTAGAATATCGAGTGATTCAGAGAAATTTAAAGTTAGGAGCTGGTTTTCGAAGAAAGTACAGGAATGTCTTTGAAAGGACCGAAGGTTCACTGAAGTATTATTCGCGAATGTCGAGGCTTCATACTGCCCTACTATAGCTTTTAATGAAAAAATGCAGATTTCAGACAATAAAACAGAAATTTTCTAAATTTAAAAGGAAATAATTTTAGAGGTGATGATTATTTTCTTACATATTCTTCTCTATACATTATAAACTTAAAAGTTTTTGAATGCTTTTTCGTCGTTTTTACGAAATCTTAACTTTTTGCGCGATATGAATAATAAAATTTCAAACTTTTTACAAATATGATTATAAATTCAAAACTTTCTCGCGATTAGAGTTTAACAACTTTCATCAGTGAATAATGAGGGAAGAATCAAGTTACTTCGTTTTAATTCTTCTAGTTAGCAGCTTTGAGGTAAATTGAGTATTCTTATGAAAACGTATTTTTCTCATCATACTCCTTCCTTTAAATAATGTTAGGAATCGTTAAGCTGATTGCTCTAGTTTTCCGGTAGAAATAATTGAGCCTAACCATTAGCGATAAATAATAAGACAAAAATTACGAATATCGCGTTTCTCTTAAAACATTAATTTAAATAGAAAAACCGCAAACTTAAATAAAACAGTCTTTTTAACATTTATTTTTAATTTATGTTTAATTTAAAAGATAAATACAGTTTTACTTGTGTTTGTCGTTTGAAATTGTATGGATATAAACTCTTTGATACGATATGCCTGCGAATTGCATAGGTACCTAACTCTAGCTGGGCTACATTTCTGTATATATCAAAGGCCACTAATTATTCATTTAAAGCGCGAGCTTTCAGGCATGAGAAATTCACGCTTTCATTAGCTTTCATAAAGTTGGTAAATAAGCTTAATTCACATTGGGGTAACCTTGGCTCAAGTGAATTGATTACTGTTTAGAAGTATTAATGTTGGCATTGTTTTTAATCTTTGTCAGGCAGCTTCGCGTATAATTAGGACAGGCATTATTTTTTCACAATTTATCAACTTGAAGCCATGAACTTTTGTACAAACAGAAACTAACTAAATGAACCAAAAAATTGTAAGTTTTTCTATTACGAATTAGTGCCATTTATCTGAAATTTCAATATGCAAATGAAGGATTTTTTAATTAAATTCAAATTCCTCTTTCAAATACAAAATTATATTCGATTAATAATAAAATTCTGAGCTACTGAAAAAAATTAACTCCAACAACCAAAAACGATCAATATTACACATACACATACGCCTAGCCTCTCCTACGGCGTACACCCAGTTATTATCTTTTCAAAGTGAAAAATGATTGAATACTAATCCTCATTAAGAATCTTATGTATTCAGCTTTTATTCTTAAAAGGCTTTTTTTAGAATTTTAATTAAACGACGCTCTTTGCAGAATTTTCTTAAGACCAAAACTCATCTTCGCTTGTCCCTTAGAGACAGCTTATAAAAAGGAGGTAATACCGGTTTTCTTCTGGCGTGCAAAAATATTTCCAGGTCATTGAAATTCGAAAATTCAAATTTTCAAACGTGAAAAGTTTTTCATTTTAAGTATACAGATCTAAACTACAAATTAGAGCAGAACTCTTCCGAATTCGAAGCAGCTATACTAAAGAACCTTTCAAAATGTGTAAATTTTGAATTCAAAATAATGTTATATAATTTATTACTAATTGGAAGCTTTCTAATCTGAATGCGGTTTATTCTAACAAGGAGAACATTACCAAACTTGTAGTATGCTAAAGTAATAAGATGCGCCTTCTCAGCCATTCTCGAGAAAAATGGTTTTTAAAAAATCCACGCACGTTAGATGGACAGCGATGCGAGAATCTTTCAACTCCCGGTTAGATCAGGCGGTAGCGCTCCGAGTTTGTATCCGGAAAGTTGAATTAATTAAATTTATTCACGTCAAGCTGAAATATTATTTTTGAACATATATTCTTATATGAAAAAATTGGGTTATTCAACCTTTATCACTTCCCTAGCGAATATTTCAAGAATAAGTCAATGCCGCGACATCCTTGATAAATTCTGATTCCTTGCGGAATTTTTTGTTAAAAAACATCACTCATCACTCTATTTTCAAAATATGAATATTATAACAATAATAGTCTTTTATTTATATTCTATTTTTATGTAATTTTATTTTAGCACTTCTTTATATTTGAATATTTATGTTATTCTTATTATACTATTTTTATATATTTTATTTCATATGAAAATGATAACAACCAAAATATAAGTGTTCAATTGAATGAAGAAAAATGAGAATTCTCAATCAAAAAAACTGTTCTTGGAGTAAAAGTTATAAAGGTTGAAACCCAATATTTATATGAATAGAATTGTTGAATTCTATATAACAAGTTTGTTAATGACCATTTACTGGGAGCAGTATGAATCCAAACAACATCCGAAGGGAGTAGGTTCCCCTTGTTAGTGATTCAGTAATAATTTTAAAGCTGTTGTCTTAAAAATTAAATTAATTGAAATTCGAAGCCTTGAAAATTAGAATACACTGGAGCTTGGAATTAAGAACGGTTTCGGGCATTGCTTGCAATGGCCTTGATCCTATTACCAGACCGTTGGAACGTAAACAGGCATCAATTCTCGGAACAGCTTAAATCCAGTATGCTTCAATCCAAGTTCCAGTGTATCTCCCAACGAGAATCAATCAACATTTTCATTTCTTTCAAAATGAAAGATATCAAAAATTCAAAAATTTTTATTGAAAAACTTTAATTCTTACACAATTTCATTCCTAAGCATACAAAACTTAAATTTTTTAATTTAAAATGTTTCCATCACTAATAATTGAATAATTTTAAACTTTAAGTTCGAGATGTTCAAAAAACGCGTAAAGCCTGTAGGCTAATTGTACAATATTAAATCAGAAGCCTGCTTTACATTGTGCAGTTTAAAACTGGAAACTTGCAAAAGTGAACAATTTCAAATTTAATTCATGCACAAAAAAATTTAATAATTCTGGAAAAGTATAAAAAATTGATAGATTATTTTAGAATTACGAAGAGTATTATTTAATTCAGAATCGATTAATTGGTTCTGCGTCCCACACTGAAAGACAAAGTCACGAGGAAAAAACGCGTGAAAAGCGAGCGCAAACGTAGAAGCTTCAGTGTGAATAAACAAAGCATCGTACTTTTTTATTATTAATTATTTTTCGCTATTGTCAATATTTATGTATAATTTTCTTATGTAATAATGACACTAAAAGCGTTAAAATACTAATTACTGTTTCATTCTTTTTTTTTAATTAATCGTAGATCTTACCTGATTGTTAATGCTTTCATTGGGCGGGTAATAAGCATCCACCTTTCTACTGCCATGACCGTTAAATTGCCGATGCTGGCCATCCCAAGCGTAGACATAAGCCATGCATACCTTGTAATTAAAAAAAAAAAGTTTTTGTATCTGCTACAATTATAAGCTTCGAAATGTTATAGGTACATGTGGCAGGGTGTCTACTAACCGGGAAAATCAGTAATACAGGGAAATAGCCGGAAATTAAAATAAAATCGGGAATTAAGCGGGAATACAAATTCGAATCAGGAATCAAGTTTAAAATTTTCGAAAATGTGATTTTTCTAGCAATCGTTATAACTAGTCATATAAATTCGAATGTTCATTGTTTGAAATTTAAATAAATATGATTTAAACAAGTGTTTGGAAATTATAACATTTTAAAAATTTTATAACAATTAAGAACAATGTTTATGCTCTAAAAAATGGTATTCTCAAAGAGATACAATAATTAATTATTATGAAATTCTACTTTCTTAAACAAGACCTTTTTAATTTGAACATAGGTCATTAAGTCCCGGGACTGAGACACATATGGCGCCGTCAATGCCATGCCACTTTGCTTTTCGGTAGTACCAACCTTCAAAAGAAACGTGTAAAAATTTCATGAGATTCGGTTCAGTCGTTGTCGAGATATTGAAGGTTAAGTGACGCTACATTTGTTCTTGTTTAAACAATGGATACAAACGAGTTGTGTGTGTTAATCACTGTTTTTTAATGGGGAAAAATACCGTTCAAGCTCAGCAATGGCTTGAAAAGTGTTACCGAGAAAAGTGCCCATCGAAAACAACCATTTTCCGATGGTATGCAGATTTTAAATGCGGTCGAACAAACACCGAAGACGCGGAGCGCCCAGGTCGTCCAATTGAGGTGGAAACGCAAACGCGGCACCCACTTGGAAAAAAATTTTGTCATATGCAATTTTCATGCACAATTTTGAACATGGTGCCTTTTGACATCTCTAGGATGTCAGCTATCTCTTGCAACTTCACTTTACGATCGGACAAAATAATTTTCCTAATTTTTTGGATGTTTTCGGGCGTTGCCACCTCAATTGGACGACCTGGGCGCTCCGCGTCTTTGGTGGTTGTTCGACCGCGTTTAAAATCTGCACACCGTCGGCAAATGGTTGTTTTCGATGGGCACTTTTCCCAGTAACACTTTTCAAGCCATTTCTGAGCTTGAACGGTATTTTTCCCCATTAAAAAACAGTGTTTGATTAACACACCAAACTCGTTTTTATCCATTGTTTAAATAAAAACAAATGTAGCGTCACTTAACTTTCAATATCTCGATAACGACTGAACCGAATATTATCAAATTTTTACACGTATCTTTTAAAGGTTGGTACTACCGAAAAACAAAGAGGTATGGCATTGGCGGCGCCATATGTGTGTCAGTCCCGGGACTTAATGACCCATGTGTTAGATTAGTGATAATTGTTTAATACCCTTGTAAATTATTTCCAACTATTAAATAAAGATTTGTTAAAAATTCCTTTTTTAAATTATTATTGTAATTCTTAAAAATCAAAACTAGAAATGTAAATCTTCTTGAGTTTTGCTGAAAATAATACCTGAGGGTCCAGTGCAGGTGAATAAATATTGATTATAATTGCTTCAGGCATTTCGGCACACGATGGTGGTTCTCTTCGGTTATTTATTCTGAAAATTTCTTAATTATAATATAAGAAATGTAATAAAATTTCCATTTCTAAGTTATCTGTTGACATTTAGTTAACATCACAGTTTTTTTAACATATCGTTTTTAACAAAACCGTATAGAAATGTTTATCTAGTCTAGTGGACAAGACCTTTTTTTTCATGTGCCTGTGTAATTAATCGCTAATGCCAAAGACATTACAAATTATATCTAAGAATAATTTACCAATTAGAATACGAAAAATAAATAACCAAAGATATGTTTATAAAAAATAACAACTGTCATGCTAAAAAAATCTGTGCAGATCATTAAGACATTGAAATTGTATATTTTTTATATTATGTGTAAGCAAATTTCAGAATAATTAACTAAAGGTGACAATGATCATGTGCCGAAAAGTTTGAAGCAACTGTAATCTAATTGTATTTATTTTCACTCGACGCCATAAATTACAAAAATATTATTTTGTTTAAATATAATAAGATATCACAGTACATAAAATTACACATAGGAAAACAATGTGTTGTCACTCAGAAATTTTTTGTTTTGAACAAAAAAAAAACTCTTCTTGAAATTCTGGTTGATTCAACAAAAATGTTGTGTTAAATCAACCAAATACTCCATCTACCAAAAGACTGGTTAAAAGACCAAAAAATTTAGTTGGGTAAACCAAATATTTTGTTGTCCGTATAATAACCATATCGTTTTCTGAGTGATGGATGCGTTTTATTTGTGCTTCTAGTAAAAGAAAGTTTGATACTTGTAACTGGGCAAAAACCGAGAAATAAACGCGAATATGTTGGGCGACAATTAGTAGACACCCAAATGTAGATAGATTTCGTAACAAACAACTTATTTTAACATTTATTTAAACAGTTAAATTTAATGTTTAAAAATAAAGCATATAGACAAGGGATATCAGGATCAATCAATTGCTTTTAAATTATTTTGAACAAATGATGATGAAACAGAAAATTATTGAAACCCGAATTGAATAATTATTTGCACAGGAAAATCTTGACTGAGCTAAAAAACAAGAAATGACCTAAAATGTATTTCTGCTTCAGATACTTACGAGCAGATGGTCAAATACTCATGGGAAATCATAACAAGCCAATATGTGATCTAACTCTTAGATGAAATATGAGCCAATTTTCAAGGTTGGGTATCAATATTATATGTTATCAAAATTGATTGCAGTTACAGAATTTAAAATTTTTTTTAAATTTGAAATAAGTTGCTGAAATTTGTTATTGTTATAATAACCTCTTACGCGATTAGTCAATGTTTGTATTACTATTATTGTCAAATGAATTAAATAATAACAAGATTAGAACTATTAAAGTATATATTCATTTTATGTAGAAACTGAAATACAAATTTCTGTTTTTATTAGGTACTTCCTAAGTGAAATTCGATTCTCTTAGGAATAATTTAGTTTTCCAGTTCAGTCTTTTGAAGATTAAAGGAAAGTTCACTTAATTTTGTTACGTTATCGAGAGAACAGTCTTTTGACATAATATAATTTCCTGCTGCTTTAACTGCATTTTCATTCATTATTACTAAAACAAAGTTAATGACAGGAAATTTGCATGATAATCTTCATTTAAACAGATACAAAAAGAGGAAAGTTAAACTACTTGTCAAGGAAAGTAAAGATAAAATCAGAAGAGAAGATAATGCAAAACGTCTTTGAAGGAAACAAGAAACTGTTTTATAAATGGACGCTGATCAATATGAAGGTAGGTATAAGTACAGAGTTTGTCAGCATGAGAACTAGCAAAGGTGAAATGATATATGATACAGATGGAATACTAGACGCCTTGAGATACTCTTTTAAGGAATTATTGGGAGATGAAGATTGAAGCTATAGGATACCACAACTACGATATAGAATGTATAGAATAGTATTAACGCCGAAATGCCTAAAAACGGTGGCGATTACATACCTTACAGGTTGAGCGAATTGATAAATTTATGTATCGAGATGGGAGAAGTTCCAGATAATTGGAAAAAAGCGATTATCGTACCAATATACAAAAGAAAGGGAGATAAAAGCAACTGCAATAATTACAGAGGTACCAGCTTATTAAGTGCCGTAAGTAAAATAATATATCAAGAATACTTATTCGTAGGGTAATTAAAATAACAGAAGAAAGGATATGGGAAGTCCAAAGTGGATTTATGCCAGGAAGATCATGTACAGATCAAATATTTAGCTTAAGACAGATCACAGAAAAAAGTTTGAGAGTAAGGAAAAAATTTGTCTGTGCATTTGTTGACCTAGAAAAAGCGTTTGACAAGGTGGATAGAAGTAAACTTTGGGAAGTCCTGAACGAGCAAGGAGTACGTGGTTGGCTCTTACAAGCAATAAAAACAATATGTATAAGCAGGTAGCAAAGCGAGCATAAGTTATGTCATCATGGCTATATATTTATTATATTCAATTAACAAGTGTCTAAGAATGGCCCTCTTCGAAGAAAAAGGTGTGAATCTCGGGACAGTGAGGGTACGTGGGTTAGCGTTCGCAGATGATAAGGTTGTTATGGCAGAATCAATCAAAGGCTTGCAAAGAATGTTGAGCAAACTGAATACAAGTCGACTGTCCCGACGAATAAGTCACTAACCAATTTTTTCGAAAACAGAGCGTATCAACTATATTATGCTTCGCTAGAGTGTCGTATCTCCATTTAAAAATACATAGAGATACGACACTCTAGCGAAGTAAAATACAGTTGATACACTCTGTATACGGAAAACTTTGTTAGTGACTTATTCTTCGGGACAGTCGAAGTATGAAGAACATGTACAAAGTGAGTAATGAGATAATCTTCAATGAATGTGATGTAGAGGAGACAGTAGTTGACATATGTAAAACAATTCTTTGAGATGGTTTAAGTATGTTAAGAGAATGAAAGATGAACGACTAATGAAACAAGTGTATCAAGGTAAAGTAAATGGCAGGGTGCCCAGAGGCAGACCGCGGAAAGAATAGTTAGAATGTGGAAATGAGACCTCAATTCGAACAGACATAAGAAGCCATAGAAACGCATGAGCTTGCATGAAAAAAACATGAATGTGAAGGAAGCTCGAGAGGTATACCAGGACCCGAGTGGGGAACTTCATATGATGACTTTGTGAGACTCATTACTTGGGGTGATCGCTAGAGAGATTAATCAGCAACATGGGTCGGAACAGTGTTGCGGAACGAACGTGTTATTTAAATAAATAACACGGGAATTCAAGATCAATCTGAAAAACTATACCCTCCTCCACATTACTCCCTTCCTCATCGAGTGAGTCATGCTTACCCCGAAAGGAAAATGGCCTAATGGTATAATAAATAATAATGACTTTTGAATTCATATTTTACTAACTAATTAATCACAATGATTTTTGTTAACGTAATCGTTATTAAAAAATAATAGTTTAACAACTCGCAAAAATTATAATAAAAAATACAATTAGATGAATTTTTATGTGTAGGGGAGAGTGGCCATCACTAGGTCATTGTAGACAGTGGGTAATTTTAATTATTTGAAAAAATATAAGAGCAATTTTTTTCAAACTTTAGGGATGAATAAAATATATCGGAAAACACTACTTCTGAAAACTTGAGTCATCTAAATCCATTAGGAAATCAGAAAAATGGAAAAAGCTGTTTTTGAGATTATGTTGAAAAAATTTACCTCGTCTTTACTAAGCATTTTCACATTAATAGGCGACTTAAAAAATAGGTATGCTTATGATAAATATTGCTCATGGTCTCAACTAGAACATCCGATGACATAGATTTTTTTTAATCGCATAAATAAATGAATATAAATAATTTGCTTATAAGCGGCATTTGTTGAACGCTGGGTAGAAAACCGTGGGTCGATCAATTTTCGCGTAACAAGTATTTAATAATTATAAGAGTTACATTGTGATTGTAAAGTAAAATTTTAACCCTTGAAATACTTAAAAAGCCTAGTAGCATCACATTTTGAGTCTGAATTGCTCTGGGAACCTAAACTGAGTTCTAAATTAATTATTTTATAACATTTTTACATAAACCGACTATTTTAAATACTTTTTCTTCTAACTCCATGAAAAATAATTATATTCATACTGTGCAAAATAAAACATATGGTAATCGATCCACTGTGCCCAGACGACTTTTAAACTTAGAACAACTTATTGTCTGACAAAAACGTTAAATTTGTATAATTAACTTTATAAAATCCTTTGTGTCGAATTTGCATTATATATTTAAGTGTATAAACTTCAGATTGGCATTAATAAAGTCATGAATTACGTAAAATTTAGGCTAAATTACGACTTTGAAAATTACATGACCCAGTGTTAACCACCCTCCCCTATATGAAAAATCTAGATAGTTTGAGGCAATATTTTTTTTTCCTCAATGATAAAATCAAGTTATCGAAAATATAATTGACTGATTGTGAAATCTTGAGTAGATGTAATTTGATCCTGAGATAAAATCTGTCATGTTGAATTATCGATATGAATTAGTTAGAAAAACAGAGCTAACGAATTTGTCTTGCTGTGAGCAAGAAAATTGCTTCATAAGACTTCATAATACCGACGTTAATGGGTTGTTATAATCGCTTGCACTTTTCTTGAATAAGCGGTATCTATGCGTGCCTCATAATCTTTCAACACTTTCACGCAAAATAAACAGCAATCATAATAAATGACCTGTGATTGCATAAAGGCTCCATGATTCAAATAATATTCGTGACCAATGCAACTGTGGCCACACCAAAGCATCATATTTTAATCTTGAAAAAAAATAGGTATATAAATATTTAAATAAGTAAAAGTGGAAACAAAAATATCCTTTTGACAGAAATTACATTTCTAGATAATGTTTTAATATTTTGAATAATATGTGAATTATTGTTATTTTTACCAAAGACACACATGGTGATTGAAGTACCATCCTTCGTTCACAGCTGATGCCAACGCCAAAGGATTTCCGAAAATAGACACTAAGAAATCTCCAACCTGTGATAAAGTACAATTTAGTGTCAATATTTAATACCCTAAAATAAGTTGCATGATAGATTAAAAGTTCTTATAAAAAGACACACAATATGCCAAAATCTTTCAGCTATTTGTATTCATGATTTCCGCAATATATGTCTATTGCAGAAGGCAGTTTTCAAATATTCAAACATACTTTTCTTCAAAGATTATACTTTTGCAGCTTTCACTTTTATATTTTAGAGGTGATTCTAGACAAGGAAGTGCCTAGATTCACCAAAAATATTTGGTCTACGCTCATCAAATTTCTGTGAACCTATATAGACTCAACCTTTAGACAAAAGATTTTATCCAATTTTTTTTATTCGACCATAGAATATACGTCTAAAGTTTTGGTTGACTCAATATAAATAATTTGGTGGATTCATTTGGAATATTCGACAAAATATTTGGTGGAATTAACAAAACGCATCAACCAAAAACTTTGGTTGACTGAAGGGGACGAGTCTGCGCCTAACAGAAATATTGTTGACTTCGCCAAAACTTTTTTTCAAATCAACAAAATTCAGTCAACCAAAGATTTTTTCTGAATATACAAGTTATTATTAGCTCTAATTATTAGCTTTAATTGCTCTACTTTTCAAAAATGCGGAGTATGCTTCATACTAAAAGGACTTATTAATAACCTTTTTATTTAGTTTATTCACGTGTAAAAATAATTGACAAATAATATCATCTGATTAAATATATTGGAAATATGTATGGCGTGTCCTCGATTAAATACCGATTAATCAGTTACTAAATCCCAAAGTATCATTTTTTAAACCGAAATTGGATCAAATCAACAATGGAAAATTAATTGACAATCTTCGAAAAAGATGTATATGCACTATGTGTAGTTGTAATTTTCAATGTAGTATTAAACAGCTGGCAGCTGTTTCATTGTACAACGCTTTGATCCAATATCAAATCGAAAAATGATACTTGAAGGTTTAGTGTGGCATCAGTAGGTTTGTATTTTACGACTGTTTTACGATAGGTGTTATGAAAATCGATTCTAAATTTAAAAAGGATTGGAAATAGAGTTGCTCTTTCTTATATGTACTAAATTTAGAGGTCAACTAATTTCATAATTCAATTTGACAGAAAAAAAGAGAAAGTGTTAATAATTGAGATCAAATTTTCAGTAAATTGAAGTATTTATTATGAAAAGGGTAATTGAAAATTCTCAGTGATAAAGGCGAAAAAAACCCAGATTTTCTCAAAACTTAAATTCTAAACAAATTTAAAAACTAATATACGGAATTGAGGTTACCTATGTAGATCTAGTTTCTTCAGAAAAATTGTTTTTGCTTACATACCTCCCCTTAATTCTAGGTTGAATTCGATTATATCATTTTATAATAACATTTTTTATAAGCAGCATTAGAGTATATGTTGAGAAAGATAAACTAATAAAAAGCAGTTCAAAAATTGTTACACTCAGGAAGTTATGAGCTGATATTCTTCATATGCTTCGAATAAGTTTGTTTTCCTCGCGAAAAAGTAGATTCAATTGAATTCGATTGATTATGATTGACAGATTGAATAGTTATATGAATTTAACATGTTGTGAAATTCAATGACGACCAATCACAAACGATTTTCTCATTTCTTCTGAAGCTTTTGAATTATACAACAGTGATGAACTAATGATAGTAATTGAAGGCGAATGATATTTGCTCTTTCGGTTTGAATATATACCAAACCAATTTTTTATGTATAGATAATATTTATTTCAAGATAATTCAATTGAATTATACATTTGTTTCAGGTTTCTAAATGTTAGTCCCCTTTTTATACTTAAGGGAAAATTGTATTCAATGACGTCATAAATTGCCTTGTGTCTCATGCATTTTTGGTCGCCTTCTTATTTTTAAACTAAAGAAAATTACTTGCTGAAATATAAATTCGTTAAACATTAGGAGAAAACTATCAAAATTATGTAATTATTAAACAATAAGTAGCATAGGATACCAATTTGAGAAAAAAGTAGACATCTTTGCTCGATTTTTAGAAACTTTGAAAAAAACAATAATTTATTATTTAAATAATCACCTTTTTTAATTTACTGCTCTAAACAATGACCAAATATTACATTTCATTCAGAAAATTAGATTATTTTATACATTTTTTGGAAACAAATAATTGTTCAAATAAGTTACATTCATTTAAACAATTAAAAATGGTTTTAAAAAGTCATTAGGGGTATCAAATTGTCCATTAGTATTTTGTATTAAAGAAGACAGGAAAAAAATGCTGAAAATTGACAAGAATATGCAAAAATGTAGTTTTTTTATTTCTGGGTCATTTGCTTCAAATACGTTTGTTTTCCTCGTAAAAAAGTAGATTCAATTGAAGTCGATTGATTACGATTGACAGGTTGAATAGTTATATGAATTTAACATGTTGTGGAATTCAAAGACGACCAATTACAAACGATTTTCTCATTTCTTCTGAAGCTTTTGGA
>CAKNYM010053539.1:1156598-1172214 GCA_932195095.1 Andricus curvator | reverse complement strand
CCTTAAGTAAGTTTATCTAAGAGTATTACCCACGTGCAGTGAATAAAACAACTTAGATTCGTAATTAAATTAACTAAGTTTTTTTTTCATCCGATTTTTCTTAGATTTCACATTCAATTGAAAAAATTACTTTTGTTTTTGTTTCACCAAAAGTTTTATTAGGTTAATGAGTCTGAAGTTTTCAACGTTTATGAAAAACGCAACAAATTTTTTTTTCAAGTTGGAAAAGTCATAGAAAAGTCAGGTATTTTCGAAAAAAACGTGTAAAAGGTAGGTAATTTCTATGAGAAGAACTATAAACAACCGTCAAAAATAATAAAGTTGAATTTAAAATTTCAAAAAATTCGAATTCTGATTTTAAAATATTATTGGCTAGGGAAAAATCATGAAATTTTAAAAATGAAGTTTTGCCGAACTTTAAATTGTTCTAAACATATCCCTGTTGCTTCTAGGACTCGGAAATTTTGTTTTCTTCAAGAAAGTTATTATCTAGAAGCGAATGAAACTGTGTTTTAATTGAAAAAATAAATTCCAAAGAAACTGTAGCCATTTATAGGCCACCACCGGAAAATTAAGATTTTAACCTGACCACGAACTTTCAAATTTTCTATACAAAATTCGCTGTTGCTCCTAGGACGTCGGAAATTTGGTTTTCTCGAAGGAAGTAGCTATTTTGAAGCCAAAAAAAGTTTTTGTTCTAAATGAGAAAAATAATTGAATTCCGAGGAATAGGCCAGAACCGAAAAATCTGGATATGCACTGAACCACAAACTTTGAAATTTTGTAACAAATTCCCTGTTGTTTCTAGGACTTCGGAAATTTGGTACTCTTCAGGAAAGTTACTATTTGAAATTCAAAGAAACTCTGTTCTAAATTAAAACATAAATTTTGAAGTGTAACCACTTATAGGCCGCTTATTCCTCTAGCGCATGAAGAACCCACCATAATCAACCCCTCAACTTTAAGCTAGAGGGGTGAAACTTTTTTGAAGTGCTTTCAATAAGAAATGTTCCCATTATCAGCGAAAACATTTCGACTTTTCAAATAAGCGTCTTTTTACAGAATCTTTTAAACTTAAGGGGTTGATTTGGGATAGGTTCCACGCATGCGCTATAGGGATGAAACTTTGTTGAGTAGCTTCCGGCATGAAATTCTGCCATTATCAGAAAAAAATTCGACTTTTCAGAACAAAAATTTTCTTGCCGATTTTTTTCCTAGTCTAAAAAAAGTATTTAACCACAAATGCAACACATAATTCTATTAAATACAATATTCCGAATTTTTTAAATTTGCTCTAGTTCCAATTTTAATTCCTAGGACATGCTCAGAAAAAATGGTAAAACACGAGCTACAAAGATAATTTCTGTAAATACCAAATTCACAATTTTAAAAACTTGCTGCATTTCCAATGTTGATACCCCGGTCTTGGGTTTTTTTTTCCTAGTGCATTTTTGTCACTGGAAAGTTTTCAAGTACCCGAACAAATTCTTCCCATATTTACACAAATGTTAATAATTTTTTCCGAAAACAGGGTTGAATTAAATAGAGATTACCTCTTAGAAAAAGTTTGACTAAAAAGTACGAAAAAAATTTGGAAGGTTTTTTTTTGTCCTCCAGGAATGTAAAAAAATTGAAACCCACAAGAAAATTTTACAAATCTGCGAATAAGAAATTTCTTCAACATTTTTTCCTAGCGCGGGTAACCAAGCTGCATATCTGCCGATTCCAAATTAATTATACTTTTTTAGAATCCAAATATGCTCTTCTATATTAGGTTTTCTAAAAATATACCTATTTGACTGAGAAGTGTGTATATGTGATGACATCAAAGATATCAGAGGCGGTAGAAGACCCATGGGACTTCAGGTGTATCTATCAGCTTTGGGTAATGAGCCAATATTAAACAATTATAAAACTATATCAGATATATGCTTTGTGTAAGCCTGATATAAAATTTTTAACAGGAAAATAAAAAATCTTCTTCAAAATAAAAATTGTGTGGTAATTTCTTGTCTGACCGACAAAACCCCAAACACCCAAAAACTATAGACAAACATCCTGCGTTAATATAACCTGATATAATCTTCTTTAGCAAGAGCAAAAACAAGTTAGTTTGAGAGAACTTCATGTCAGTTGGTGATACGTGCGGTGGATTTAATCGAGGAAATTAGGTTATATCACAATCACTACCTGTTCAGAAAAAATTCACTTATCATCTGCCACCGCAAATAGTGGGTATCCTGAATGCATTAATAATAATATCATTTGGCCGGCCAAGAATCGATTTTGTGGCTGACTTTGCACAGTTAACCTGGGTTAACCGTTTGATCATTTTGCCACATGGCCGATTGGAATTTGTTAAATTTTTGAACGATTTAGACGCCATGCCCTAGACGCATGATCTTGTTGGATCATGCCCTAGACGGAACGTTAAATTTGAAACTAAGAAGAGAGATAGAAATATAAGGGGCATAAAAAATAGAAATGCTTTATTATGTGGAAAAAAACTGGCCAAAGCAATGAACGAATTGTTGGTGACGGCACAAGCATATAGTTGTAATAATATACAACCACTTTGGGAAAGAGCAGAAACAAATCTTGTAGAAGGGAAACTAGAAGTAGGACTTCAAATAAAGTTAGAATAGGAAATCCAATCAACCTGGGCCAGAATAGACTAATCAAATTATTGCTCTGTTTATATGAAGACATAAAAACAGGAAATAGAAGTTGGAAATAAAGGGTTCAAAGACGTGTTATGTAGGTTCTGTAGGGTAGAAGAAGAAAATTTAGCCCAAATCCTAACATGTGTGGGAATAAGGAAAGTTATCGGTGGAGGGGTGGCAGTTGAATTAGAAAAATGACTTGAAATTTGCGCAGAAATAGAATTAGATTGGAAACTCCGGAAAATCCTTAAGAAAGAAACGAGCTTAATGGTAGAGTAGAACGGGGCGAGGTAACCAGTGGGGCGAGGCAGCCAATTTCTTCTTATTCCCACAGCGTTAATTGAAATCGCGCGCCTTTGTAATGTAAGGTCGGTTAGGTTAGTCCGCTGTACTTGCCGAAAGTTGAGTGTCGTGACTGTCGGAGTTTGTAAAAAGCAGCGTCATTTGTTAAAAAACTACTAGCAGAAGGAACATTTTCGTGATTTACGTTTGTTTATCCTTCGTGTATAGGTTGTATAAAAAAAGTTAAGTAACTATTTTCCGCAGTAGAATTTTGTGCTTAACACGATGGAACGGTTGGTTTTTCGATATTCAAAATAGTTTTTTCCTGTGAAATTTTTGTGGAAAAAAGCACATGTGGGGCGAGGTAGCCTACAAACGCCAGATTATGCCGAAAAGGTTAAAAATCGAATTGCTTGTGGCGGCCCTCGACGAGGCAGCCCGAAAAAGGTATAAACTCCTTATAAAACCTCGGACAGGAGCAAAGAAGATGACATATTAATTTTTCCGATTTTTTCCCATTTTTTGGGGGTTTTTCTTTTAAGTTCCATTACATTTTTGAGAGAAGACATGTAACTTTGTTTTTTATTTTTATATATCATCTTGGACCTAATGAAGAACTTATACATTATTATATGTCTGTGTATTAAAACATTGTGTGCCACCTAATGACTGCTGAAATGGTTGACTGCCTCGCCCCACGTTTTTACAGTTGAGTAAAAACATAGCGTCTCTGGAAAACGGTTGTAGAAACTGTAATGGGCGAGCTACGTCAAAATGACACCAAGCAATTTTGTAGCCAACGAATCAAGCTTTCTAACCACACTATACACTTTTTGATATCACTTCGAACAAGTGCTCTGCAGGCCAAAATGTGGCGTCTTGGCTGCCTCGCCTCGTTCTACTCTACTGTGTCGGTATAAGAGAGTATTTGAATCCAATGTAAAGTTAAACTCAAACACTCAATCAGTGGCGGATTTCTAGGGTTGTCATTCTATGAAACGTTTCACTGAAACATTGAAAGTTTCATGGGACCAAAGTTTCTGAAACGTTTGAAAGTTTCACAAACACGTATGCGTAACACGTATATATAGATTTAAACTTTCTTAGGGATCGTTCACATATTACGTAACATTAAAAAGGGGGGAGGGGGTTCGTGTTTTGGTACAGTATGTAACGTGTGTGTGTGGGGAAGGGGGGTATTTTTGACCCGATTAAGTAACAATTTTAATTGAATGTCCTATTTAAAAAAATATCGATCACATTGTGATCGAAAACGAGAAAATTTAAATTGTAAATAATTGTTTAGTATTGGGAAATAATTCTGTTCTTAACATTTTGCTACCACACTATAATTTGTAAATTTTTTACAGTTTCAAAGAGGTAAGAAAAATAAAAAAAATGGGCAAAAACTTATTTCGAAGAATTCGAAAAAAAATGTAGAAGCTTTTTAATAATTTTGAAAGATTTGAGATTATTATTTTTTTAAGATTTCTGGGAAAATTTTTAATGGTTTCGGTTTTATTTTAAAAGAATAGTTTTAAATTTGGATGATTTCAAAATGTGTAGAAAGAGAATATGGAAGACTTCAAGACAATTTTTGTTTTCCAGGATTTAAACAATTTTTAGGTAAACTGAATTTGGCAGGGTGTCAAGAGAATGAAAAAAATGTTCTCAAGATTCATGGGAAAATTGCAAATGACTTTTTTATGAATTCTAAGAAAAAATTGTAAAACATTACAAAATATTTTAAATTATTTACTAAAATTTTAAAAAGAGCGTAAAAGATTATAGACAAAATTTTTGCAATTTTGCCATATTATATCATTTTAGAAAAAATCTGAGTAAGTTTAAGAGATATTTAGAAGTTTTGAAACGATACAAAAAGAATTAAAGCTTTTTAAGATATTTTAAAAATTTGGTAAGGTTTCAAGAAAATGAAAAAAATAAATCATTAGGTTTCTAAGAAAAATTAAAATGCTTCTTATTTTAAAAAATTAATTTAACAAGAATATTTAAAAAAATTTCTAAAATTTTCAAAGAAGAATCTGAAAGGTTTTAAGACAATTTTTTTCATTTTGCAGAATTTAAAAGAAATTCAGAAAAAATGTGAATAATTTTAAAAGATTAGAAGGCTTAGAAATTCTGAAAAGATTAAAAAAAAGAATTTTCTTAAGATTCTTGGGGAAATTTGGAATGATTTTTTATTTTGAAAAAAAAATTGAAAAAGATTTCAAAACGTTTCAAACGATATCCTAAAATTTCGAAAAATAGTGTAGAATATTTTAAAGCAGAATGTTTCAATTTAGTGAAATTGAAAATTAAAAAAAAATCGAGTAAATTCAAGAAATATTTATAAGATTTGAACAGATTCAAAAAGAATTTTAAAATTTTAAAGATTTTACAAAATGTAGATTTTTAAAGATACCAAACAAAAACTTTAGAAGCTTTAAAAGAATTTTGAAAGTTTCAAGAGAATAAACAAATTTTCTCTAACATTTCTGAAATCTTCTAGAACCTTTTTTGACACATCTGAAATATTCACAAATCTTTTTTAATTTTCTCAAGAATCTTATAAAAATTGTATATATATAAATTTAATAACAAACTGTTAATAGTTATTTTCCTGTCAGTAATTTCAATATTTGTATGACTAAAAAAAATATTAGAAAAGCATTCAGTGCTACATCAAAATATTGTTTTATTTATTTCTAGACAATACTTCATTTTAAAACCCCTTTTTTTTATTCAAAAAACGTATATTATGCAGAAGGAAATTTTACGGTCTAACAGAGATTAACTACTCGATTTTGAATTCACAGTGAGACATGTAGTTATCAAATTTTGCCGCCCTATGTAATAGCCTATACGGGAAATCCGCCACTGCACTCAATATTATGTATATAATTATAAGTTCCAACATGATATAAATATGTGAAAACCTACGTAGGTGTATATGGTAAATAAATAACTTAAATAAACAAATTTTAAGACTTTAAAATATTTAAAATATTTTTTAATTAAACTTAAATAACTTGTCCTTATAAAATTGAGAATAACTTGAATGAAGAGAACTAATTTTTCCAGTATAATTGACACTTTTTTAAATCCCTCCCCAAATACTGAAGAAAAGTTTCAAGATATGGATAATTTATTTTTAACAAGACTCAGACAAAAGTGGCTGCAATGGAATTAAACAAACAAATTTTTCTTTAAACTTTTTACGATACTTATTATACTTTTAATGATCTTATATGCAATGTAGATACTAGATACTTATAATACTTCTTACAGTAATTCTCGTAATTACAAAATTTTTCTCAAATATTTAAATCAGTATGATTATATAAATGAATATTTTATTCTTAACATTTTTAAACTATTAGTTTATGAAATAATATGAAAATAAAATCGGCTTGTCCAGGGAAACGCGTATAAATTATTTTCGTTTATTTGACAATGCAACCTTTTTTTAAAAATTTTTGGTTAAAAAATAGTGGTATAATAAAATAGTTATGACAATTGCATAGTTGTAAGAAAATATAATCTTTCTTCAAGAGAAAGGTTTGAGTTTCGTGGTTGCTTATTATTCATTACTTGTTATCTGTAACATACATACATTATTTTGCATACATTGAAAGTAATTTTATCACTATAATCCCATGTAGAAACCGCCCCATTTGTCCCCATTTCAATTAGGGCAGTAGTAAGAATCTCACTAGAACAACTGGACTAGTAAGTTCTCATCGGGACCCTTTAAGGCACTGCTAAGATTTTGTATTCCTTATGACTAGAAAAACTATGTGCGTCTAATTAGGCCTCAATATTGTGTTTGAGCCAGGCTTTAGTTGATTCCTGACTGAGATAAAAGAACCAAAAAATTCTAGTCAGGCACTGGTCGGGCCCTAGTCAGCACACCCCAGATAAACTTTCTGAAGATGGCGTTGCAGTATATATATGATGCAGTGCCATCTTCAGAAGTTTGTATGCACTAAATTATGTATGCTTTAGTAAACATGCGAATGACTGCGCCAACAACACGTGACTGCAAACCGAAATTTATTTTCATCTGAAGCATCCGAGTGTTTATTATACCATTAAGCCATTTCCCTTTCGGGGTAGGCGTGACTTGCTCGGTTGGAGAATAGTAGTGTATAGGTTGAATAGGTATATAGGTTTAAGGTTGTAAGGTATGTATTCATGTAGCTATATAGGTATAAGGTAGATAGGTATATGGATGTTAGGTATAAATATTTCAGATTGATCTGGAATTCTCGTGTTATTTATTTAAATGACACGTTTATTCCGCAACACTGCTCCGACCCAGGTTGCTGATCAATCTCTCTAGCGATCACCCCAAGTGAAGAGCCTCACAAAATTGTTATGTATGGTTCTCCACTTGGGCCCATTAGTATCCAAGGTCTTTGTTTCAGGCGCCATTCATTCTACTGTCACTCTGTTTACAAACTATTTGTCGCCACACTTTTCTGTCCTGGCATACTACTCTAGCTTCCTTCACGTCCATGCATTTTTTGATGCAAGCTCTTGTGTTTCTATGGCTTCTTAACAGTTATAAACACGTGTTTTTAATGAGAATAACTCCAAGTAAATTTGTATTGAATAAAGTTCAAGTAGTAGTTTTGTTAAATTCTATTTATTAGAGATAAACGTTTATTTTTTAGCCTGCTGGCATTAAAAAATTGACTTGCTTACACTTCCATTTTTTACAGAATTTTCTTACAACTATCCCTTAAAACTAACATCCTTCCACACCTTATATCTAACGCCGCTCGCTCTTATCGCATTGCCTTCCTCGCTTCGCCTCGCCTCGCTCGCATGTCCCTACTTTCTTGCTTGCCTCGCATTACCAAACTCTGCCTCCGCGACTAATACCTAATACTTATCTACTATTTACAATATTTACAATTACTTATATTTACTTCCTCCTCTATTTACAATCTTTCCTTCTCCATTCCTCTTCCTCCTTCCTTCTCTTCTTCTCCATCTTACCCAATACTCCCTTCACCCATGCTACTGCCCTTTTGTCCCCCCTTTCATGCATCAATACCTCCATGCTTATCCCACTCCTTTCCACCTCCACGCACTCCTCCAACCAGTGCTCCACTCTTGCCTCCCCCTTCCCACATAGTTCACACATCCTCTTTTCCCTAGCGAGCCAGAACCTATTGAAACCCTCCATGCAACCACATCTCATCCTCGCTATAAGCTCCTGACTTCCTTTCTCTCCTTTCTCACACAAATATTGCGCTCTCGCCTTTGGCATAATCCACACATAGTTCCCATTAAACCTTGTCTCTCTTATTCTCTCTTCCCCTGCTGTCTTCTCTCTCTCCATGCTGTTTTTCTTAACCAACTCATATACCTTCCTTCCTTCCTCATGCATCCTTCTCAATTCATCCATATGCAGTCCATTCGTTCTAAAATACCTTTCTCTTTCAACCTCCATCTTCCCTCCCCCTCTCCTGTTCTCCTTCTCCCACCAACACTCCCTAACCAGCTTACTTCCCCCCTCTTCCAAAAATTTCTCCTCATATTTACACGCTCGACTCCCCGCTAGAATCCCTACACTCGTTCTCCCCGTCTCCCTCCTGACAATATAATTAGGCGTGTTCCTTGCCAACCCCAGTGTCCACTTTACATACCTCTCCTGTATCCTACTTACCTCTTCGCTTTCCTTCCACCCCCACACCTCTACTCCATACAGTAGCACACTCATCACTAGTGAGTCAAACAATTTCATTCTCCTTCCAAAATCATCTGCGAATAACTTCTTTCCCAACCCCCACACCTGCCTCATCACAACATTTGCCCTCCTCACTCTCTCTTTTATGTGACCATCCACTCCGCCATTCCTCCGAAACAAGAAGCCCAGGTACACAAACTCTTTCACCGCCTGCACCGCCTTTCCCTTCCACTTCCACTCCCCTTCCTTATCCCTTCCACCTCCTTTTCTGAAAACCATAACCTTGGACTTTTCCGCATTCAGTTCTAACCTGTTCTTATCCAGGTATCTTCTCAACCTCTTCATCATTTCCTTTAAGGCCTCCTCGCTTTTTGCCAACAACACTATGTCATCTGCATACGCTAGCGACCAAATTCTAACCCCTCCTATCCTGACTCCTCCTACCACTCCGGCCTCCAGCTTACTTTCCATATCCGCAATTAAAATCGCAAAAAGCGTCGGGCTAAGCGGACACCCTTGTCTTAACCCCCTATCCATCCAGAATCCCTCCGAAATCCCCTGTCCTCCTCTTACCTTATCTTTGGTTTCTTCATATATCTCCCTTACCCTCTCGATCAGGCCTCTCTCCACTCCCCTCTCCTGCATCGCCTCCCACAACCTCCCCCTATCCACCGACGGAAACGCGCCTTTTAGATCCACAAAAAACGCGTACACTCTCGATCCCTTCTTCGCTAATTCTCTATCCACCACGTGCTGCAGAACGTAGATATTGTCGATAGTACTCCTACCTGCCCTAAAGCCCGCCTGCGTCTCTGGCAATATTCCTTTCCCCTCGACATCCTTCCGCAGCCTCTCCGCTACTACCATCGCGTATACTTTATACGCCGTATTCATTAGCGTAATCCCCCTATAATTTTCCTGCCTATCCCTCTCTCCTTTCTTATACAGAGGCACTATTAATCCTTCTCTCCACCCTCGTGGGAATCCCTCCCCCCTCCATACTTTCTTCACTACCTCCTTCAGCCTCTCCCTAACCTCCTGTGTATTAAACAGCCATGCTTCGTTCTCTGGCCCATCCAGCCCTGCTGATTTTGACCTTTTTAACTTCCTTATCTGTTTCTCTATCTCCTCGTCATTCAACTCCTCCATCTCTGCCTCTCCCGTTCTTCTACTCCCATCATCTCTCTTCCTTGAATCTGAGCCCTGAAATGATTCTTTAAAAAACTCCCTCCACTCCTCACTCCCTATCTTGTCGCTTATCCCTACTCTACGCTTCCTAAACCTATTTATTATCTTCCAGACGTCCCCTTCTGTCTTAACATTTCCTAACTCCTCCTCCATCTCTTTCTCCTTTTCCTGTTCTTTCTTCTTACACATCAATCTAAACCCCTTCCTCATTTCTACGTACTCCTCCCTTTTCGCAGTACCCTCTTTCCACTTCTTATACTTCTTCTTCACCTTTCTTTTCATCTTTTTACATTCCCTATCCCACCACGGCTTCACCATTCCTTTCTTCTTCTTTTTGAATACCTTCTTTTGCACGCACCCTTTCACTTTCTCTTTTAAATCCTCCCATATCTCTTCCACCGTCTCCCCTTCGAAGCGTACCTTCCCTAACTGCTCCTTATATTTCTCTATCGCCTCCCTCGTCCAGCTAACCCTCTCCCCCGTCGACACTTCTTCCCCACCTTGCCTTCCGCCGTTCTCACCCCTTATCCACAACCCTAATGGCTGATGGTCTGATTCTACCCTCCCTTCTACTGCGAATCTCTCCATCTCCTCCCACCCTTGCATATTCATAACTACATAATCTATTACCGATACCCCCACCTTACCTACGTATGTGTATTCTCCCTCTTCGTCCCCAGTTGCCATACCATTTGCCACCGCCCAGCCTCTATCCTCCATCCAGTCCCTTAGAATTTCCCCCTCCTTATTTATTAACCTATCCTTTGAGTTCCTTTCGAAGCTCTCCCATTCCCTGTAAAGGCCCCCTTCCCTCCCCATCCTCGCGTTAAAGTCCCCACCCAGTACCACCATACCCTCTTCTCTTTCACCTAACAGGTCTTCCACCCTTTCTTTAATTCTTTCCATCCCATCCTTATTGTACACTGTCACAAACTTACACATTACCCCTCCTATCTTTACTTTCCTCATTTGCACTCCCTCCCCCTCTACCTCTCCGTGAGCTTCTTCCTCTAATCCATCTCTAATCCCCGTTATAATTCCCCCACTAGCCCTTCCTTTCTTCTTCACTCTGACCGCCTCCTGGAGTCTCCACCTATACCCCCTTGGCAGCTTTGGCTCTATTCTATCCCATTCCTTTCTTTCCATCCACGTCTCTACCAGTCCTACCACATCAAATTCCTGGATATACCTCCAGAACTCCTCATCCTTCTTCTTTACCCCTGCTACGTTCCAGTAAAGCACCTTCAAAACTCCTCTACCCTGCATTACCCCCGCCCCCCTACTTCCTACGAAACAAATTCCCCTGCACTTCCTTCAACACCTCTTTCTCCTCGTCCCACACCCACATTTTCTCGTCTATTTTTATTTTCCGATATCCTACCTTCGCCGATCTCCCTTCACTCCTCTCCCTCCTAGCCCTGTCGTACAGCATTCTCTGTACTTCCCTTTCCTTTCTCGTCAAATCGTGATCGATGAAAACTTCCTTATCCTTTATCCTATTTTTATTTCTCATTACCCCCAATTTTTCTTCCCAGCTCTCCAACTCCACAGCCGCCACTTCTTTCTCCTTTCTCCCCTCCAACTTAACTTTCCCTACCCTGCCTTTATTCCACCCTATGCTCTGTAGCAGCGCTTCCACGCCCTCCCTTTCTTCCCCGCTCTTCATCTTCAACCCTCTTATCACAATATTATTTCTCCTGTCTGCCTTCTCCTTTCTCTCCATTCTCAACTCCATTGCCCTTATCCTTTCCCTATCCGCCCTCTCCTCCTTTTCATTCCTACGCTCTCCCACTTTCTCTTCTATCATATTCCCTACCCTCTCCCAAATACCTTTAATCTCGCCCCCGCT
Source organism: Andricus curvator (assembly GCA_932195095.1). NCBI lineage: Eukaryota > Metazoa > Arthropoda > Insecta > Hymenoptera > Cynipidae > Andricus > Andricus curvator. Next base: position 1,160,531 of record CAKNYM010053539.1, on the reverse strand, counting down.
TCCCCGACTCCTATTTCCATTTCCGTCCTGCTCTCCACCTTCTCAAGCCTTTTTTCCGTCCTTTCTTTTTACGCCCTAATCTCCTCTTCCATCTGTTTTATTTTAACTTCTTTTTCTTTTCTTTCCCTCTCTAACCCATCTACTCTCTCTCTCAGCTCTTTCACCTCCTTTTCCCATTTCTCATCTCTGATTCGCAGGTCTTCCCTCATACCTTCCATCTGCTCCTTGGTCCCCCTTACGTCCTCCCTCAGCCCCCTGATCTCGCCTAACAACATCCCGAGAGCCTCCTTTTCCAACATCCCCTCCATTTTTTTGGGGGGTGACCTCGGTGTTATCCCGCTTTTTTTAAACGGGCTCTCGACCTCGCTTTTCTCCGGACTCTCTTGGCTGTCTCTCTTCCTTTTCAAGAGATCCTCCCCGTCACTTGCGCTTGACGCTCTCTCCCTTACCTTCTCGCTTCCTTCGTTGCCACCGTCCCGATTTCTCCCTCTCCCCGACGCACCGCTCGACACCGGGCGACGCGTTGTTGGCCGTCGTGGCTTGTGGAAAATTCCCTCCCCGTCGGTTTCACTGCCAACACTGCCAGTACTCTCGCTGCCCACCTCCCGCTCTACCGCCGGTAAATGCGATCTATCCATGCAGTACCTGCCGCAACCAACAGATGTCTCTGCAAAATGTTGGCGTCTTTCGCCGCCAAATTTTCCTTTTTTTTCCCCCTTTTTTTTCAATTCCTCAGTCCCTGCAGACACCACTTTCTCTCCCTTAGCATCCCCTAACTTTTCGAGAACCACCCTTGAACCCTCGAAAGCCCAGGACTCCTGACCACGACCTCCCCCGATTACTTGCCAACCTAACCTCACTTTCCCTATCCAGCTAGATACCACCTCCCACCCACGCTGCAACTCACTTTTTATCTCCCCAATTCACCCCACACAACCCTACTCACCTCCTCGGCTTCCACCCTCACACTCCACTCACACCTTCCACACAAATTCCGTAAAATTCTCTCTCCACCTGTCACCAAAAAAATGTAGGTAATTTATTTTTCACCTTTCACAGTAACTTTACTTTGTTTAAAATAAAATTAAAATTGTTTTTAATACGTCAAATATAAGAAAAACAGTTAAATTTGTGCTATGTATGTGAAAGCAGTAAAAAAAATGCAAATAATTATTGAGCATAGTAGAGTGAGAGTGCAAATGTTCAATATTGATCTAAAATTGGTGTGTACTTAAATATTCCTATTCATTTTGTTGTTGACAAATCGTTTGTCAGATATATTTACATCATAGCTGAATGATGAATGTACCGGAAAACAGAGAGGGTCTAGACGGGCGGTTGAAGGGTATTCCGGTTAGGACCTTGTTAGGAGTTCTAGATAGAGCCTGGCTAAAACAGCGTTACAGAACTAGTCTGGCCCTCCCTATTTTTCCCGATCAGCGCCCGATCAGAAATAGGGAAAACTAGCCGGGGCCCTTCCAAATCCCGGTCGCAATTTCCATATGGGATGTTTCATTTTTTAATTCTTAAAGTTTCCATTTGTCCATAGTTTTGTATATATTATCATTCTTATTGCTATTTTTTATTATACTTACAAACCAATTATGTATGTATGAAAAGTTAAGCAAAAATTCCTTCATGTATTATAGGATAATAATTACCTACCCTGTTTCTTAATTTTTGTATTTCTATCAACAGAAAATTTTTAAAATCATGTCAGTTCTTTAGTAAAGGATGGTTTCATTTAGAATAAATAATGTTACCTACAGTATGTATTAATCAAATTCTAATTATTTAACATCTGTGTATTGTATATATAATACATATATGATACATAAGTCAAGAGAACCTAATCCGGATCCCGGATCACTGTTGTTTTTTCTTTACTTTATTTGTATTTTATAAATTTCATTTATAATAAAAAATGTTTATTGTCATCTGCATAAAATTTATTTACTTTTTTTATATACAAATAAAGTTTAATGACAAAACACGGTGTTGATCCGGTGTAATCGTTGGCTTGATCAATTATTATTGAATTATATTACATTGACCTGTAAAATTAAAAAACTTGTCAAGTAGAACCAGGAAAAAACCGAGAATATTTTCTGCAAGAAAAATTATACTTTATAATTTGTCATGTTTATGTATCACTTTGATTTTAGTAAATGCATGGCAAGCAAAACATGGTACATATACCTTTATTCTAGAGAGCATCTATGAGGCTTTCGACTTTTTATTTTTTATCATTAAAATTTTTGTTTAAAGTGGATAAAAAACATATATCTATATAAATAAACTAAACAATATAACACTCCGCTAAAGCAAAAAGTCTTAAAGTAATTAAAAAACATGCTTCATTTCCTGATTGATTGAGTAGAATTAAATTTGCTAAAGGGACTAGAAAAAATCTGCCCGCCTCGCGGGCACATTCTCATCGCGCGCTTCGCGCGCGGCTCGCTTCGCTCGCAAGTTTCAGCGCGCCTAGGGCGCGCACCTGTTGGATCTCGCGCTTCGCGCTCGATTATATGTTTAGCTCGCGCTTCGCGCTCGATAATGCATTCACCTCGCGCTGCGCGCTCGAACACATTTGTCGTCTAGGTTTTCACACTTCGTGTGCTCGCTATTGCGCGCTTCACAGGCTAATACTCTCTTAGTAAGCTTCATCGTTATGACCTGCTTTTGGTTTAATTATGTCAGTTTTACATAAAAATAAGAACTAATTTACTTAAGGTTCTATCGACCTTACGGAACACATTCTCATCACGACACTCGCGCTCCGCGCTCGATATTTGGTATGATCATCATGTGAACCTCGCTCTTCACGCTCGTTTCTGTTCATCGTATAATAGAAACCCAAAAGTTTGAGCGCGCTTGCTGCGCGCAATTTGGTCGTCGCGCTTCGCAACGACCATATGTTCAATGTTCTTCAGATAAAAATGACTAAAATTGTATTTGATTTAAAATGAAGAAGGTAATTCCTTTACTTCAGCGTATATTTCCGTATCTTTATAATAAATCCTACAATCAGAAAGATTTTTTTCCAACTATCTGAAAAGGGGAGCAAAAAAGTATTTAAGTCGTTTTTGGAACATATATCTTGCTTTTTCATTCATAATCAAACCGACCCCTTGACAACCATGTGATTCCCTATCTACTCCTGACCATATTTCAAAACCTCAATCAAAGTTTCAGTCGAAATCATGCCCAAGTTAAGTAGTGATTCATCGTATAGTGGAGAGTCCAGTTCTTACGTCAGTCCCACCAAAACTTCTGTTACGGGGGAGGGGGGCGAGGACAAGGAATGGAAACCGAGAGAGTCGCAATTCGTTTATGTTTTATACTGAGAAGGTCACCAGCCTTCAGCATCGTTGTATTAGATAGGAGTTCATATGTTTCCATCTGCGCATTCCCCGCCCACCTCTAAACGAGGAACCAATAACTCTTTTTTTTTAATATATATATATATATATATATATATATATATATATATATATATATTCATTTCGTCTATTTGGAACATAGTTCTTGAAATATAAATGTAATAGTCGAATTTTTTCACAGAAATTATTTTAGTAAACAAAGATCAAAACGCATTCTGAAATAAAAGTCAGGTTTTCAGTCAGAATAAATTGTTTGAATTATGATTATATTTTATTGTTTCAATCGTGAGAAATAGTATTGAGAACATAAAAACAATGAAATATTGTGAAAAAACACACCCGAGATGAAAAATAAAGTAAATAAGCAAAGTTTTGATGAGAATGTGCCCGCTTATCGGGCAGATTTTTTCACTGTTAATGTTATTTTTTACGAATAAAACAAAAAGTACACATCCTATCAAAAAGTGACCCATGAGAAATTTGTAGATCTTTTTTGAATGCACAATTTTAGTCCAGTCATGATTTGTCGTATCTTGCATAGTTTGACCGT
>CAKNYM010053539.1:1130814-1151598 GCA_932195095.1 Andricus curvator | reverse complement strand
CCGATTAGTCTTTCAAAAGTTATCCGATATACAGACGACGACGACGACGACGACGACGAGGACGAGAACGACAACGACAACGACAACGACAACGACAACGACAACGACAACGACAACGACAACGACAGACAGACAGACACCGACGTAAAAACCATTTTTTCTGACTCAGGGGGCCTCAAAACGTCGACATTTGATGGAATCCGCGAAAGTAATTTTTCACATAAAACCAATACTTTCTCATTATGATGAGAATGTAAAAAAGTAGCTGTTTTGGCTGATGCGAATTTTTGTGAATTTAAATACTTATGTAATAGATTTCCCGGAAGGATTAAAAAATATGCTTCATTAACTGATTGATTGAGTAGAATTAAGTTTGCTAAAGGGACTAAAAAACAAATATCTGTTTTGATTGATGAGAATTTAAATACTTATATAATCTTTTTCTCGAAAGGATTAAAATTATTTTTCTCAACGCAACTCTAATTTAAGTAAATAATTTACAGATGAAATAAATGGGTTTAGTCGCGAGTAAACTCTTTGCTTAAACGCAAATTCACGGTTCAGATATTTTAACCAGAATTGTGTTCAAATTGTGTTTTTACTAAACTGATTTCAATCGATTCAATATGGCTTGATGAAAGGAAGTACATATTTCAATTGTTTGAAACCATTTTTATGTACAAATATGGAATTTTGTTACTTTTTCAAGCAGTCTTTCATTATTAACAGTTATTAAAGATCATGTAATGTACCTTGGGAACTGAAAATCATTATCAATTTTTCTTTTACAATTATAAAATTGAATGTCAAAAATGTTTAATTGTATAATAGTAATTTAGTTACTATTATTTCTCAATTATGTACGTGAAAAAATTTAACTTTGTGCGTATAAAGCTTGTTTTTGTACAAATAAAATTTTAATAAAGAAATTACCTTCTTCACTTTTTAATACGGGTTTTTTCTTCTGACTTGCATGGAATTGACGTAAATAAAATAACTGTTGAATAACTTGTCCTTATAAAATTGAGATTTACTCGAATGAAGAGAACTAATTCTTCAAGCATAATTGGTTCTTTTTTAAATCCCTCCACAAATTCTTAAGAAAAGTTTCAGCATATAGCTAACTTATTTTTAACAAGACTCAGGCACAAGTGGCTTCAATGGAATTAAAAAACAAATTTTCTTCAAACTGTCAACGATTCTTATTGTACTTTTAATGATCTTGTGCAATGTAAATACTTATAATACTTCTTACAGTAATGCAGTATGATTATATGAATAAATATTTTATTCTCAACATTCTCAATCACATAATTTGCTCTGTGAATAAAAATGTACAGAGTTTTCATTAAAATAAATATTCTCGAACGTGTTATTTGAATAAACAACACGGGAATTCTAAACAAAAAAAGATGAATTCTCAACCAAAAATGTAACAGTTGGTATTTTAACCAAGAGAAGATTTTATTTATTTATAACTTGAATGTTATAAGAACAAAAGTATCTCAACTGAGTATGAGATAACATGCTAGATTTTCTATTTTTTGGGCAAATCTTCAACAATTTGCTTTTTTTCGGATAGTAGTTTATCTAAACTAATCACAATTTCTTAAGTAATGGCCATCAGTTTCTTATAAATCTTGAAAAATTAATCGTAGCTTCAAAAAAAGGGATAAAATTTAAAAATTTCTCAAATATAGGGATTGAAAATAAGTACCAAATTATTCATAAAGAAAGCATCTTCTGCTTTATGCATTATTCATTGTAAAAACAGAAATCTGAATTTGGTAATTATTCATTTATTATTGCTGCAATGATTATTGTAATTTATACAATAAGGAGAAACGATGCAAACAATTTATTTTTAGTCACAACAGAAAATATTGACACTAACAACATCAAACTAGTTTTTGCTTGTGAGTAAGAGTTCAACTTTGTAATTCATGGAAATATCTTCAGTTAGAGGAAATGCTGATATATTCCCCAGTTAATTAATGCGAAATTATGCAAATATTTTTGGAAGGATAAATATGTAATTTGCAGCATTGTTGTTCTGAAAACAAAGATGTATTTTTAAAAAATAGTTAAATTTTCAAACAAAGAGATGAATTTTTAACTAAAATGATGAATCTTAAAAAAATAACTTGTAGCAAAAGAGTTGAACTTAAATTTTAATCTTGAATAAACAAAGATGAATTCTCAACAAAAATGTAATAGTTGATATATCAATTAAAAGGGATTTTAATTTTTAATAAAAACAGTTGAATTGAACAAAAAAATACGAATTCTCAACGAAAAATTTAATAGTTGAATTCAACCAAAAAAGACGAATTTTTAGCAAAATAATTAAATTTTTAACCCAAACAGAATACTTTTAACTAATCAGTTGTATTATTAATCGAAATGTAGAATTTCCAATCCAAAAAGGTGAATTATATACGAAACAGTTGAATTTTCAACCAAAAAGTACATTTTTAACCAAATAATTAAATTTCCCACCAAAATAATCGAATTTTCAACACAAAAAGAAAATTTTTCAACAAAAAATTGAAAAGTTAAATTTTCAGTTCAAAAATTAATTTTTATTACAATTAATTTTTCAACCAAAGAGATGAACCTTTAATTTATAAAATGATTTTTTAACAAAGTAGTTCAACGTTCAACCAAGTAGTTGAATCTTCAACAAAAAAATGAATTCTCAATGAAAAATTTAATAGCTGATATTCAAATGATTTTCTACCCAACAGTTGCAGTTTTGCCCAAACAAAAAATTAAATTTCTACCAATAGAGAGGATTTTGTAACAAAATGTATAAATATTCAACAAAAAAAAATTAATTTTATACAACAAAAATTTCAACAGAATACATAAATTTTAAACCAAATAGTTAAATTTTGAACTAAAAAAAGACAAATTTTCAACCAAAACATTTTAATTTTGTACAAAAAACTTAAATTTTCAACCAAAACAAGATTAAATTTCTGCGAAAAGGGATGAATTTTTAAATCAAAAAGACGAATTTTCAACAAAAGAGTTGTATCTTAAATGAAGGAAGATTTGTCAGTCAAGAAAAAAAATTCAACTAGATTGTTCAATTTTCACGTCAAAAAGATAAATTTTCTACAAAACAGTGGAATTTTCAACCCGCAATCATTAATTTTTAACAGAAAAGTTAATTTGCAACTAAATAGTTGAATTTTATACCGAATTGGTGAATTTTCAGGCTAAAAGGAAAAATTTTCTACAAAACAGTTCAATTTTCAACCCGAAAATATTAATTTTCAAGAAAAAAGTTCATTTGCGACCAAATAGTTGAATTTTCTCCCTAATTGGTGAATTTTCAAGGAAAAAAGAGAAATGTTCTACAAAACTGTTAAAATTTCAAGCCAGAAAGACGAATATATTCAAGAAAACTGTTGCATTTTTACCCAAAATATATGAATTTTCAACAAAAAAAGTTAATTTTAAGAGTTCTTTTAATTGAGGCCAAACAATTTTTAGCTCAATTTATTAAAAGAAAACTTTTTATGTGAATGTTTGTTATAAAGAATGTTTTAAATATTAGCAATCTAAGAAATGTATAAATTTTTGGATTGTTTCTTTTCCTATTAGGAAAATGTAATATTATAAATAGATTGGTTCAGAATCAACCACAAATAATTTTCAAGCCAAAAAGACGAATTTTCAGAAGACAGTTGAATTTTATGATCAGCCTGAAAATTTGAATTTTTAACAAACAGATCGTTTTCAATGAAGAAAGATGAATTTTTAACCAAATAGTTCAAAAAAAAAAACTAATTTCTAACCAAACAGTTGCATTTGCAACTAAATAGTTGGACTTTCAATCAAAAGAGGCCAAAGCATTAACTTTCAAACAAAAAGAATGACTATCTTATCTATCATAAAACATGAATTTTCAATAAAAAAGGACCACTTTTCTATAAAAAAAAAGACGAATGATCATCAAAACAGTTGCATTTTCGAACAAAAACAATAACTCTTTAACAAAATAATGGAATTGTCTAGACCTTCTCTAATCTAGACGGTCTTCTCGGGCCCTAAACGGGTGCTGACTAGCCCGCCATGATAACAAAATTTATAAGTATCAAACCCAAATATTTTGTTGCACATTTCCAAACAAGGCAGGATGTTTAAAAACACCAATGGTGAAAAATAAATATAAAAAAAATAAATTTTTCCTCCATCATTTAGTCAGTCTTTTCGGACCCTAATCGGGTGCTGGCTAGCCTATCAGGACCAACAAATTTTCTAACTTGTGAATACAAATATTTTTTTGCACATTTCAAAAAAAATACAGGGTGTTTAAAACTATAAAAAATAAAAAATGTACATTAAAAACAAAGAATTCTTTTTCATCATCTAGACAGTCTTTGAAATAATTTTTAACGTCAATCATCTAAAATAGATTTTCACAAAATCGACTGAATACCGCTAGATGAGCTTGTCCAGTCTAGCGTTTGACCATACGAAAACGCTTCACTTCTACTCAGCGCCTTGACAGCGCCACATTAACGGTCAGGACGGTCTCTCCTGGCCCCGAATCGTTCCCCGATAATTATCTACACGGAAAGTTTGTGCATAGACCTTTTGAAATTCAAGGTCAAACCATCGACAACTGTAATTTGGTGATTGTGAATTCTTTTCTGTTAAAGCTCCTTTGGATTTAACGAACACATTATCATCACGTATCTCGTGCTCTTCACTCGATTAAAATTTGTCCGAAAGGCTAACTTTTCTATATTATATACAACTCTATTTTATTAAATGTATATTATATTAATTTCTGTACCTCGGTCCGGGACTGCTTACTCATATGCTGCAAAATATAGTACAAACATTTTTCATGATTACTTTAATATTTGTTCCTTACTTGGCATTTATCGTTATTCGCAGCTACCCTGAAAAATGTATCATTTCAATAAATGTATATTATTACAATTCGTAATGTGCATTGATATTGAAATATACGTATTTTCATTATCCTGTTTTTATAATTAAAAAAAAGTGCGCATCCTATAAAAAAGGGTCAAAAACAAATTTTTCGATCTATTTTAGGCGAATAATTTTGTTGTTAAATAAAATAAATTGTGCAATTTTTCCAAAAATCACCCATAAAACAAAAACTACGCGTCCTATCAAAAAATGATTCATAAAAAATGTAATTAATTTTGTTCGTACCTTGTGTCGATGTTGCAAAATGTATTTTTTTACTTTTAATGTTATTTTTTACGATTAAAACAAAAACTGGGATCTTATCAAAAAATGTTTAATAACAAATTTTTCAGATATTTTTCAGATAAACAACATTAAAAAATTTTACTTAAAAAATTGTTAATGTTATTTTTTGTGTTTCGAGAAATATTATTAATCTTTTTGAGATGACAAATTTTGCTTCTAAAGGTTTTTTTCATATCTCATATAGTTTTGCTGGAAATGAAATTTTTTTATTTTTTGAAAAGCATTTTCGATGGATAAAACCAGAACCGTTGGTCAAAAATAGCTGGGTAACGAACTCGTACTTTCCTTTCAGGCATTAAAAAAGTGTACAAAAGGGCAATCCAATCGGCTAATTCCTTCGAAAGTAAATTCCACCGAAGTAAAATTCATTTTTTCTCGATCAGTGAGATCAGCGAAACTCAATTTTCACATAAAACCAATACCTTCTCATTGAGATGAGAATGTAAAAGATTACTCTATAAATAAGGACCACCCTGTTATTTATTATCTTTATCAAGTTCAATCTCCAGCGAGACATTATTCCTTTAGTTTCATCAGGCCACTTTCATTCTAAATTAATCTTTTAATTAAATTCGATAATTGACTAACTATAATTCTTTCCCAATTTGGTGATCATTTCAGCATTTCAGTAACGTCTTATGTAAAATGTAGTATCGACAAGATGGCATAATTTGCTACTTGTCTGGAATGCGTATTAAGTGAACGAATGTAAGCAGCAGGTTTGGAATGAAACAAGAAAAACTTGCACTCCTTTAATCCAAAAATGAGTGGAACAAGGGCAACGAGGTGAATGAAATAAATGAGAAGGACGATTTTGTCTCTTGAGTACCTACCTATTCGCTGATTAAATTCATATCACCTCTCTACATAGGTTACGCTAGAAAAAAGTTCCATGTTGCAAACAATTTCATTTCGTTACCCCTATATTCGCGAATGCAGAAAATATAATATGAAAACACCATTTTCACTCTCTAAAAATATATTAACGTGAACATGGAATAATACAAACAGTTTCTCCTGTGGGTTTTATTTTATTTTGCTGAAGTCGGTTGCGACCTCATTTTAAAAAATGTTGGTACCCAACCATAATAAAATGCAATGTCACATTCATTAGTGTGGTCCAAAAAAGAATTTCAATTTTTTTCAAATTTTCAGGCACATGGCCCCCAAATTTGTTTAAATAAAAAAAATGCGTTTAAAAAATATATATTTAAAGGTTCAGCAAGCCCCACCCTTTAACACGAATTTCCCGTAAGAAAAAAAGACGTTTTTGTAAATTTTATTCCAAATCGTCAATATTAGGTGATTCGAAATAAAACTCAACATTTCTCTTAACAATATTAGCTATAGAATACAAATGAATGATTAATTTTTAAATATCACCCCCAATAAGTCTGTTGTATAGGGTCCCAAAAAAATCCCATAAGTGAAAAATTAAGTTTTGCGAGTTTTTAGCTCTAATTATGATGTTTTGGCGGTTTTTTAAATATAAATTTTTTTAAATAAATAGAATACTACTTTTTACTGATAATTAGATGTTTAAATAAATTGTTTAAACAATTTTTTATTGCTTTTAGCAATTTTCTCCTAGAAGAGAGATAGAAAGTCACGGTTTTTCCGAATTTTTAAACTTATCTTCAACTTTTCAGTTGAAGTGAGGCATCAATAATTATTGAATTCAACACAAATAATTGTTCAAAAAGGTTATTATTATTTATAATAATATTCTCTTATAATAATGCTAGGAAGTGGCAGTTTTTTGTAAAATTTTCCAGTTTTGGTCCACTTTTTAATTAGAGTGAGGTAATAATTAATTCATGTTAACGAACATAATTGTTGAAACAATTTATTATCATTTTTAATAATATTCTCTTTGAATAATGTTTGAAAGTTGCGGTTTTTCAGAAATTTTTTACTTTTTTTCCACTTTTCACTTAGTAAGGTAATAATTAATGCAAGTTACCAAACATAATTGTTTAAACAATTTATTATCGTTTTTAACTATCTTCTCTTAGATAATTGGTAGAAAGTTGGGGTTTTTTCTTAAATAAAACAGATATTTGAAATATTCTTCAAATTTTGTATAAGGATCATATTAAACGTCAATTTTTCTTGAAGTATTTATTGAGAGCCTTTTTGTTTAAATTAATATTAGTATTAATATTTATTATTTGTTCCTAATTAAAAAGTAAAAAAAAGCTGAAAATTTCAGAAAACTCCGCAGCTTTCTGACATTACTCTAAGAGAAGATAGTTATAAACAATAATAAATTGTTTAAACAATTGGGTTTGTTAACTTGCATTAATTAAGGTAATGTCTATACGTCCGGGCACAATCCACGCTCCCTTCAATTTTCCATCTCTCCCTTCCCCTTGTCAGGTCCGTACGTTTAGACTCGGCCGTGTGATAAACGTAGATAAACGTAGCGACTGTTAAAAATTTGCAGAAAAACAGCAATTATCTAGCATTACTATGGTAGGAAATAGTTATGAACAATAATAATTTGTTTAAACAATTATGTTTGTTAAATTGCATTAATTATTACCTCACTATAATTGAAAAGTGGACAAAAAGGGGAAAATTTTCGAAAAAACTGCAACTTTCTAGCATTATTCTGAAAGAATATTGTTATAAATAATAGTAAATGGTTTAAACTATTATTACTGTTAAATTTAACTGATTATTGCTTCGCTCTAACAGAAAAGTTGAAAAAAAGTTTTAAATTCGGAAAAACCACGAGTTTCTAACTCTATTCAAAGAGAAAAATGATATAAAGAATAATAAATTGTTTAAACAATTTATTTCAACATCTAATTATCAGTTGAATGTAATACTTTATGTATTAGAAACAAATTATATTTAAAAACCCACAAAAAATCATAATTAGCGCCAAAAACTCGATAAACCCAATTTTTGACTTAGGGGGTTTTTGGGACCCTATGAAACAGATTTATGGGGGTGAAATTTAAAAAGTAATTTTTGATCCGTATTTTATGGCTAATTGTGAAGAGAAATGTTGAGTTTCAACTCGATACACCTAATATTGGCGATTCTGAATAATATTGACAAAAACGTCCATTTTTCGTATTACGTGTTAAACTTCCTGGGGCTTGCGGAAGCTCTACAGTATTATTTCTTTTAACTTTGTTACCTGCGCTAGAAAAAAATGTTGAATAAATTTCTTGTTTGCATATTTTTAAAATTTTCTTGAGTCTTCCCAATTTTTTGCGGATTTGAATCCATCATTTTCTAAGAGATAATTCCTATTTAATTCACCTCTGTTTTCAGAAAAAAATTCTTAACACATGTGTCAATAGGAGAAGAATTTTTTCGGGTATTTGATAACTTTCCAGTGACAAAAATGCACTAGGGAAATAATCACCAAGTTCCAGGAATCGAAATTGCAAATAAAGCGAGGGGTTGACAACTCGTGAAGTCAGGTGTACACTTGTAATGAAATCTCCTGAAGTCTCCTGAAATATCTGAAGTCACTTGAAGTCACTTGAATTCACTTGAAGTCACTTGAATTCACTTGTAGTCACTTGAATTCACTTGAATTCACTTGATGTCACTTGAATTCACTTGAAGTCGCTTGAAATCTCCTGAAATATCTGAAGTCATTTGATTTCACATGAAGTCACGTGAATTCACCTGAAGTCACGTGAATGCATGTGAAGTCACTTGAAATCACCTAAATTCATGTTATGTCACTTGAAATCACCTAAATTCATGTTAAGTCACTTGAAATCACCTAAATTCATTTGGGGTCACCCATATACCACGATTGTCCATGAGGGGGCCCGAAGGGGTCTATCCGAAGTCCACGTGGACTAAGGTGGTCCAAAATTTGTTTTTTCAATTTTCATGTATCGCCCGCAAATTGGTTCAAATCCAAAAAAAAAATGCGTTTACAAAAATGATATTCAGAGATTCCGCAAGTCCCGTATAGTTTAACACGTATTTTACTTAAGAAAGCAAGACGTTTTTGTATATTTTATTCAGAATCGTCACTATTAGGTGTATCGAGTTGACCCTGGAAAATTTTCTACAGAATTAGCTATAAAATACGAATAAGAAATTACTTTTTGAAATTCACCCACATAAGTTTGTTTTATAGGGTCCCAAATAAACCCCATAAGTGAAAAATTGGGTATTGCGAGTTTCCTGCGCTGAATATTATTTCTTTAAGTTTCTTTTGGTAAACACTGTTTCTAATACATAAAATATTACTTTATTGTGATAATTTAATGTTTAAATACATTTTTTAAACAATTCATTATTGTTTATAGCCATTTTATCTTAGAATGGAGTTAAAAAGTCGCGGTTTTATCTGAATTTGTCAACTGATTCTCAACTTTCAGTTAGAGCGGGTAATAATCAATTGAATTTAACAGAAATAATTGTTTAAACAATATTCTCTTAGAATAATGCTAGAGCTAGAAAGTTGCAGTTTATTCTAAAATTTTCCAGTTTTGGTTCACTTTCAAATTATAGTAGGTTAATAATTGAATCAAGTTAATGAACATAATTGTTTAAACAGTTTATTATTATTTTTAATTATATTCTCTTTGAATAATGCTAGAAAGTTGCGGTTTTTTCTGAAATTTTCAACTCTTCTTCTACTTTTCACTTAGAGTATGGTAATAGTGACAGAAATTCAACAAAAATAATTTTTTAAGCAAATTATTATTGTTTTTAACTATCTTTCCCTATAATAATGCTAGATAGTTGCGGTTTTTTCTGAAATTTCTTGACTTTTTGTCAACTTTTTACTTAGTGAGATCATAATGTAAGTTAATAAACATAATTGTTTATAAAATTTATTATGGTTTATAACTACCTTCTCTTAGAGAAATGCTAAAAAGTTGCGGGTTTTCTGATATTTTCAGCTTTTCTTTAACTTTTTAGTTATCAGTAACTATTTGAAGGAAAATTTACATTTATAATATGATCCATCTGGAAGACTTGAAGAATATTTCAAATATCTGTTTTATTTCAGAAAAATATATTCACAAAAAGAAAGATTGTTTGCAAAATGATTCTCTCTACTGTTTATTTATTATTTGTTCATAACTAAAAAGCCGAAGCAAAGTTAAAAATGTAAGAAAAAACCGCGACTTTCTAGCAATGATCTAAGAGAAGATAGTATTGAACAATAATGAATTGTTTAAACAATTATGTTTGTTAACTTGCTTTATTTATCATCTCACTCTAATTATAAAATTCGGAAAAACCGCGACTTCCTAACTGTATTCTAAGAGAAAATTGCTAAAAGCAATAATAATTTATTAAAACAATACATGTAAACATATAATTATCAGTAAGAAGTAGTATTTTATGTATTAGAAACAATTTGTTTTAAAAAAACCAAAAAAAATCATAATTAGTGCCAGCAACTCGCAAAACCCAATTTTTCACTTATGGGCTGTTTTTGGGACCCTATAAAATGAACATATGGGGCTGATATTTAAAAACTAATTATTTATTTGCATGCTATAGCTAATTATGGAGAGCAACGTTGAGTTTCAACTCGATTCACCTAATATTGACGATTCGGAATAAAATGTACAAAAACGTATTTTTTTCTTCTGGGAATATCGAACATCGGGAAACTCCGAGCATCATTTTTTATTGCAGGTCAAAAAGAAATATACTTTTTCATGAATAATTTTGTGCAAAATGAGCATAAAAAAGATTCATAATCAAAAACCAGACATCAAACTACCTCACTTTTCGGAAAATGTAATAGTCTAAATAGATTGGATCAGAATCACCCACAAATCTGAATATCATTTTTTTTAATCGCATTTATTTTTTTGTGGATTCGAACAAATTTGGGGCGATATGCATGCAAATTCGAAAAAACAATTTTCCCATGCATTTTTGGGCCACCTTAACGTGGACTCCGGTTTTTTTTAATGAGCGGATTTCTTTTTAGAAACACATAAAAAACTAAAAAAATCTTCACTAATTTTTGTTTGGACTTCTTACTTTGTATCATGAAGCTTATGTTTTTAAGAAAAATCGAATTCTCATACAATTCACAGCTCCTTTTGGCTTCGTAGCTTTTGAATATCAAGAATATCCATATTTTCATAAAATATGAAATATAAGTCCACGTGGACAGAGGAGCCAGGGGAAGAGGGTTCGTCAAAAGTCCACGCTTGTCCACGAGGGGCAGGGGGGGGGGGGGGATGTAGTAAATAATTGTCCACGTGGTATATGGACGGCCTCTTTGAAGTCACTTGGAATCTCCTGAAATATCTGAAGTCATTTGAATTCACATGAATTCACATGAAGTCACGTGAAGTAACTTGAAATCACCTGAATTCACTTGAAGCCACTTGAAATCTCCTGAAATATCTCAAGTCATTTGAATTCACATGAAGTCACGTGAAGTCACTTAAAGTCACGTGAATTCCCATGAAGTCACTTGAATTCTCCTGAAGTCACTTGAAATCTCCTGAAGTCAGTGAATTCTTCTGAATTCATTGAAATATCCTGAAGTATCTTGAAGTCAGAAGTAGGTGTACACCCAATCGGTCGAGTTGTCAACCCCTCGAAATAAAGTGAATATTTAAAATTGAAATTTTTGTATTTAAGGGCATGTGACACAGTCAAATACCTACATTACCGACCTCAATTTTTTAATTTTCCGAAATTTTTTTAAATCTAAGAACTTTTTTTGTAAATAAAATATCGGGCTGAAACTTTGGAAAATGTATGAGAAGACAATAAACTACGTTTACGTACTTTATTCGAGGAGGAACTTCGCAAAAAATTATTTTCGAAGAAATTAAAACTGGGTGGATTTTTTGAACCTAAATACTTTTTTTGTAAGTAAAATATCGGCTTCAAACTTTCAGAAATGCAAGAGCCGACAGTAAAGTACGTTTATGTACATCATTTGAGTATAAAAGATGCAAAAAGAAAAATTCCAACTAAATGTCAACTCCGGTATTCGCGATGGGTACGAAAATGCGAAGTCTGGCGGCCACTAATCGAGGCTCTATCAGCTGGCTCGTCTACATCTGAAATATGGGGTCCACGCTGTCAAAGATTGATGATGCAGTGTTCTTACAATAATATTTCATAAAAGTTGTGTCCAGCATAAAAGTTGAGTGAAATATGTTGTTCCAATGTTGAATTATGTAAGTATTGAAATCGTTATTGGCTTCGTTTAGTGGCCGCCAGACTTCGCATTTTCGTGCTCACAGCGAATACCGACCGAACTGGCAACCGTTGACATTTAGTTGGAATTTTTCTTTTTGCATCTTTTATACTCAAATGATGTACATAAACGTACTTTACTGTCGGCTCTTGCATCTCTGAAAGTTTGAAGCCGATATTTTACTTATAGAAAAAGTATTTAGGTTCAAAAAATTTCAAGGTACAAAGACAATATGTACAAAAATGGTCGCAGTTTTAATTTCTTTGAAAATAATTTTTAGCGAAATTTCTACTCAAATAAAGTACATAAACGTAGTTTATGGTCTTCTGATACATATTACAAAGTTTCAGTCCGATATTCTATTTACAAAAAAAGATTTTAGGTTCAAAAAAAAAATGTAACCCTAATAGCACGGAACATTCCGGGAACGTTCCTGGAACGTTCCGCGGGCACCTTCGGAACGTTCCAGCGGAACGTTCCAGGAACGTTCCCGGAACGTGTGAAATGTCCGCCCCTTGGGAACGTTCCACTGGAACGTTCCAGGAACGTTCCACTGGGACCTGAGGGGAACTTTCCATTATTGTTATTTTTAACAACAATTATCTCGTAAACCGTAAGAGATAGGTAAAAATGGATGTCATTTTTGAGTTTTGAGTACCGCATATACTACACTATAATATGATATCCGTATCATAAACTGACATCGATTTTGACCTATCACTTACGGTTTACGAGATATTTATTGATAATAATAACAATAACGTTAATTTATGTTTGGAACGTTCCGGTGGAACGTTCCTGGAGCGTTCCCAAGCGGCGGACATTTTACACGTTCCGGGAACGTTCCTGGAACGTTCCGCTGGAACGTTCCGAAAGTTCCCGCGGAACGTTCCGGGAACGTCCCAGGAACGTTCCGTGCTATTAGGGAATAAACTGAAAAAGTGAGGTCGGTAATATAGGTATTTGACTGTTAACTTGTGGCTTAAAATTTTCCTGAGCATGTATGAGCTTTTTTAGTATAAAAATACACTAGACAAAAATCGAGAATGTCCAGAAATCAAAATTGGAATTGCAGAGAATTTTCAAAATTTGGAAATTGGTATTTAATAAAAATGGTTTCTAGTGTATTTCTATGCTAAAAAGTCCATAAATGCTCAGAATAATTTTGAAACTACAATTTATAAAGATAATTTCAAATAATACCAAAATCGTAATTTGACAAATTCGCTGTATTGCCAATTTCTATTCCTACGTCTTGCCGATTTTTTCCTAGTGTATTTCTATCCTAAAAAAGCCTACACATGCTCAGAAAAAATTTTCTAACCATAAGTTATAAAGATAATTGCATTAAACACCATAATCGGAATTTTAAAAATTCGCTGTATTTCCAATTTCGATTCCTGGATCTTGGCGATTTTTTTCCTAGTTAAGTGTATTTTTATCACGGGAAAGTGTTCAAGTGCCTGAAAAAATGCTTGTCTTGTTTACACAGGTATTAGAAATTTTTTCTGAAACAGGGATGAATTAAATAGGAATTATTTCTTTGAAATGAGTGATTAAAATCCGCAAAAAAAAATTGGGAAGACTTTTTTGTCCTCTAGGAATGTAAAAAAAATTGAAACTCAAGAAAAATTAAAAGCTCTGCAAACAAGAAATTTTTTAAAGATTTTTTTCGAGCGCGGGTATCCAAGCTGCATATCTATAGATTCCAAATTAATTATAATCTTTTTGGATCCCAATACCCTAACGTACATTATAGAATACAGAAAATGAATTGAATAATTAATACATAATTGAAATATTGAATAATAATACAGAATTGAATCAAATAAGAGGTATTCAACAGTCTTTAAACTTGTGTATAAATATGAGCAGGGAGTGGCTTAGAGCCACTGTGAAATTAGCTACCGAGCGCAGCTTGGCTCTCACATGCGGTGAACCGTCGGCGGCAGAGAGGGGGACGCGTAGCAACGTACGTGTCCGGCGTGTGAGAGCCGAGCTTCGATCGGCAGCTAACTTCTCGGTGGCTCTAATCCGCTTTCTAAACATGAGCAAAAGTAAATTTAATATGAGATAATAGGCGAAAATTGTATTTTAAAAATGATTAAAACATTACTATTTTTCGACACTTTCGAAGCGTTATTAAAATCGCAGATTTCTATTTTTTTAAATTAAAGCTTACCGTAAACATGGTAAAGTCGCTCATATTTTTGCAGTGTTTCTTAATAAATGTATGGAAGGAATTAAAATAGCATATTCAGGCTTAAAATAAATAATGTCTGAATCTTCCTCTTTCGTATCTTGTAGTAAATAACTACAAGTATATTCTATAAATATATAAATATATATATATATATATATATATATTCTATAATTGTGTTGCTTAGCAAACTAATAATTAATAGTCGGTGTGGTACATCTAAAATAGGCCTAAATTGTTAATAAGGCATGAAACTTTGGATGTGTTCTTTTTGACCTAAAAAAAGTTTTAGGATGGGATACCAAAATATTTTTTTTAAACCGCCAATTTTGTTTAATTTCGGTATTTTTTAAATAATGAAGATAATTGACTCTTTCCTTTTTATTTTATTTTCGAAAAATATGCAAGGTACGGAAATGAGTTCAAAGTAAAAGTTATCCTACTTAAAGAGTCCTACAAAAAGTTCCTTTCCCTCGTTCTTTCCATTTTTCGGTATTTTCAACCATTTTTTTAGTATTTCAAAAAAAAAAAAGTTTTCGCAACATAGTTGTATACCATTCTGTCTGCTAAAGAACGTGTAAGAAGTAACTTGATTATGATACCCAGGTATGAAAAACATTTGTTTTGATTTGTTCTTTTTTTTCAATTATATGTTTAAAAACATTGTTTTTGTAACATTTTCGAAAATTATATGTTTTCAAATAACGCCTGGACTATGTACAGGGTATTGCTTGCATGTGAATTCATCCAGATAGGAATGTTATTGACGTTTATTTTCTGTAAAATCCAGAATTTGGGCCTTATCCTCAATTTCGAAATATTACAAAATTTTATCTCAATATATGGACTTCAAATCCAAACAAATTTGCAATAGAATGTAAAGTGTATTTAAAGCGAACAGCGTAAAATCCAAATTCGAATAATGTAGTTTTTATACAAATCTTACCGTGAAAATAAGGATGAATGTAATTTTGTCAAGGATTTAAAAACATTTTTAAGTTATATAAAATTAGTTTTTACAACACAGAAAAAGTCATACCTTGTTTAAAAAAACAGACTCAAAATAATACTCAAAGTATTTAAAATTTTTTAACAATTTAAAAAATATATAATTGATTTTTTATTTACTTTTGCACTCAACAGGAAACCAAACTTACAGTAAGTGCTTGCTTGTAGAGGAAAGAACATAAAAAAATTAAGCATTTATTTATTTCTATATTTTGTTTGTAAATCTGTAGTATTATGTCCATAACCAGCATACATGTCAGGACAGGATTAAAGCCCAAATTCTAGATTTTGAATAAAATAAACGTCACTAACATTCTTATCTGGACAAATTCACATGGAAAAAACACTCCATACATAGTTTAAGTGTTAACTGAAAAAATGTAACTTTTAAAATTATACAAAAAAAAAACAATGTTCTTAAAAAAAGTAAAAACATCAAAACGATGCCACTAATGTTCTCTCTACCTGAGGATTATAATCAAGTGACTTTTCAGTATTTTCAAACTTCTTTTCGAATTTGAAAAATTTACCCTATATTGAAACGTTTTTTAGGTAAAAAGAACACAAGTATGAAGTATCACGCCTTCTTTACAATTTGAGCCTATTTTGGATCATTTCCGTTGTACCACACCGGCTATAGAGGCATTATTTCTAAAGTGACCTCACCTAAAAACCAAAGTTTTGCGATCGGACTGAAATTTCGGAAAAATGTAGTCTTCCTGGATGGCAATTTAGGGGGGGGGCGGGATTTTGCTTTTTTTCGAAGAGCGAGACGACATTTATTGCAAAAGTAAGAAGAAATCTGAAAAATTCCCGGCTTTCAAAAAAATACCGGCTATTCCATAGGCTTTCCTGATCAGTGGGCACCCTAAAATTACATATTCTAAAAGGATGTTTTATAAATAAAAAATAATAATATGGGCTTGGACTTTGAAAAAAGTAAATTATTTGCATTCTGATTAAATCTGGCCTCAAATGGGAGCTGAAACCATACGTATAGAAAGAATAATGACTCTTGCTACTTTTAATAAATTGAACTCGTATCTGCTTCAATAATACTCAGGACTTTAGAGTTGAAATTCCTGACTCGTGTTCCAGTAAAGAAAGAGCGGTACTTTGTGTAGATGCATTGATTGGAGAAAGAGATTCGCTTCACTCCTTTCTTCTTCTTTCCCCTTGAGAAAACTTTGCATTAAGGTAAAAGTGAAATGATACTCGTTCGGTTTTCTCCTCTGATTGTGATAAAATTCATTTTATCCTTTCTTCGAATAATAAAAGTTTCCCTTTTCAATATGGTAACTATCATCAGCGCATACCATACATATATTTAATACAGTAGAACTTCCAACATATTTATTCTTATTTTTTGTTTGTCTAGATTTTATGGGAAATTAAAAATAAAACTAGAAACGTGGAGATTTAGTGGAATCCGCGAGTCATATTTCACACTAAACTAATACCTTCTCATTACGATGAGAATGTAATCAGAGAAGACAATATACATTACAAAATAACAGACATAATACTGCACCCAAATTGATAGTAGTCAGTTTACTAATGCCATTAATTTCGCTTGGATCAATCAATAACGTAATTAATTGAAACGAATTATTCGTTTTATTTCAACACAAAGAAAATAAATGATTATATGGCTCAAATAACATTTCACCAAAAAGGTAGTTCCTTCCTAAAAACGGAAACCAAAAAAAGCTTCGATTCAGGGGGAAATACTTCCAACAAAAAAAGCAGTCTCAAAAAAGAATATTTTCTTGTTGAAATTGCCATTTTCAATAATAAAATTATTTGCACTTCACAAAGGGAAAACGCCCACTGTGAATTTTATTTTCGGTTCATAATTTTTGTAATAAAAGCTCATAACCTGCGTATTAATTTGCCAAAGCAGTAAAATACGCTTTTTCGCAGTTTTATTTCATTTTTATTTATTAAAATGTTTATAAATATAATTTCCACCAGTAAACTTTAAAAATTGTGCCAATATTCATTTTTTATTGCCTTTTTCACGGTAAAGCTGACTTTTTTTTAACTTTATCATGTTTTTCGCGAATAAATTAATTCACTCAGGTGATAAGCTTTCATTCAGAAATTGGTCAAAGTAGGCGCCGCGCGCCTACAAAGAAGGTTTTCGTAGCCTATTAAGTTAATAGGGTCATCCACAAAAATTTTGTTTGTTTTATAGTTAAGTTTTTTTATAAACTTAGACTCCCAAACTCTTTAAATGTGAAATTAAAACTTATTTTTGTTTATTTAATAATTTATTAAAAAATAACAAAATATCAACCGGAAATGTCGATTTTTTTAAACGAAACCAGTGGCGCCCTCAGGGCTTGAAACACGTGGTGTGACGTCACGCGCCTGGACATCACGCGAATGGGCGCGATATAAATAGGTATTTGAAATGTGTACACATTTTTCTTTTTCAAATATAAATTCGAGAACAAGTTTTTTTACAGTATACTGGTATTATTAGTGATTTCAGAGAATACAGGCCTCACAGTCCCTCACAGTATAATTGAGTAAATTTAGAATGATACAAGTGACGTAAAAAATTAAAGGGAATCCCAAAGAATTAAAAAGAATTCATGGTGAATTTCAAATCTCTTCAAATCTTTGAAACCCTACTAATTTCTAACTAAAAAAATGACTAAAGACTGCAAAATAATTCAAAAAAATTCAAATGAATTGGAAAAAGTTTTAAAAATCGAAAAAGTCCATTTATTTTTGTAAAATTTGAGTGAATTTAGAGGAATTTAAGGGAAACGAGAAGAATTCGATGAAATGCATAAAAATGCAATGTGAATTAAAGAAAAAACTTCAAATGAATTGACAAAAATTTTTAAATATGAAAATAATTTAAAACCCCTATTGTCTTAATTAATTCCTTCAAACCTTCACCTTCCGTACTTTCCCACGCCCACTCCCTCTACATTCCCCCCCTCTCCGCGCTTAACTCTTCGCCCCCCCCCCCTCCAACTTCTTCCTCAACTGCTCGCATCCACAACTAACACACCCCTTCTCCTACTTTCCTTCCCCAGCCGTCACTTCGCCTCCTCTATTCACTCTAATTTTTAATCAATTTTCCTACTTCCCCTCCAAGCATTTCCCCTCACACCCCCTAATCCCCTCCCTCATTTCCCCTCATTTCCTCTACTAATTTCCTTCACTTCCACTCATTCGCCCTCATATCAAAATCCCTACTGTATCCCCCCATTTCCCCTACTTTCCCTCTCCTTTATACCCTATAAAATTATGAAATGAAACTAGAATTCACACTTTTCAGTTTATGCGTTTAGTTCCTCTAATTCTCTTCTTTATTTATATTTTATTCAGTAGGCACGCATACCATTAATTTTAATATTAGTCAAACCATATTTTTAAAGTGACTGTGTATTTCGAAAATCCAAATCGGAATGACTAAATGGACTGCTACTAATGGAATAAAGAGATCATATTCATTACTCTATGGGATAAAAGCCCGTAACGAATGCAGATTTTTAGTAACGAGAGACAAAGAGTTGGCTCCGCCAGTATGAGGAATAATTGTTTTAATTCCTCAAAGGGTTTGAAAATCCGTGATATTAAATGTTTCAAGAGTAATAAAATTTTTGTCATTAAATCTTGAAATCTTTAAGACACACAAATGAGGATAAAAAGACTTTTCAGAATACACGGCTAGCCTCGATTAATTAAGTTCAACCCAACAGTACTACACTTGCACATCCAGTTTCTCTTTTGTAAGTGTTTCGGGGATGTTCCCAGGTTAGTTTGAGCTAAGAAAGAAAAAAATCGTACTACGCGTTTTTAAGAAAGAAGATTTTTCATTTTTAACAATTAAAAATCGCATTTGTCTCGAAAACGACGTAAAGTGTGAATAGCAGTTCATAGTTCAAAATTGTTCAGCTTCCTGAAATCTATTAAACTGTATCCGTTCCAGATGTTCATATAGTATAGTTCAATAAATGTCTCCAAAAGCATAGAAAAAATCGATAAAATTGACCAAAATAGCATTTAGTAACGAACTTTAACATTTTATTTTTAAAAACGTTTATTTTTTTAGTTCAGTGACTATGTAAAGCAAATATTTTATGAGATTATGAAGATTCCTGAGCTTCAAAGTAAAGATGAATTGGTTTTTATCTCTAAGATTCAAGAAATATATTTTTTATCGATTCAAAACCTCATTTTTCTCGAAAACGAAGCAAAATAGGAATACCAATTCATAGTTAAAAATTGTTCCCCTTGCTGGAATATATAAATATGTACCCTTACGAGATGTATATGTTGTGAGTTTTAACAAAAATTTTCAAAAAAATATCAAAAATCTATTAAAGCGACTAGAATTCATTTAGTTTGTCGAACTTTAAGATTTTATTTTTAAAAATATTTTTTTTAGTTGAGTATCAATATTTAAACTCGTTCCGCTTCCTGAAATCTATAAACTGATCCCTTACCAGATATTCATCTGGTGTATTTGAATAAATTTAAAAAAATGTAGAAAAAATCAATAAATCTTGATGCTCGTCAAACTAAATGCTATTTTAACTTTTTTTTTATTTAATTTTTTAATTTAAGTCGCTTGAATAGATTTTTCATATTTTTTCGAAAATTTTTGTTAAAACACGCAAGATATACATCTGGTAAGGATACATGTTCATAGATTTCAGAAAGCTGAACAATTGCTTCCTCATAGAAGGAGGTTTGTAATGACCTAAATTTTCAAATATACTTTTTCAACATATTTTGATATAATTCGACCCCAGGAGCTTGAAAATAAAATTTAAAAAAAAATATCCGTGTATGTAACTTTTTTCTGTTCACCATATCTCGAAAAGTAAAAGATCCACGATCATGAAATTTGGATGAAGTGTAGCTCCGATTGATACCCAGGTCTGATAGAATTTTGAACTAGATCGACCATTTAGAAGTAGTTGTTTTTTTTTGCGTTTAGAGATTTAAAAAGAAAAATTTTATCTTGTTTATATCAGGAAAACTTTTTTGATATTCAAAATACAACAATAGAATATCTAGCATATTTGTTCGCGTTTCTAAGGCTCATCGATCGACTTATTGTTGAAACTTTTATGACCTACCAGTATCGATTTATGAAGTTTCAAAAAATGGTTTATTC
>CAKNYM010053539.1:1120056-1130441 GCA_932195095.1 Andricus curvator | reverse complement strand
AGTATTTGTTTGCGTCCTTGAGACGCATCGATTGACCTACTGATGAACCTTTCATGACCTACCAGTACCGATTTATAAAGTTTCGAAAAAATGGTTTATTCTGTTTATATGAAAAAAACTTTTCTGATATTCAAAAGACGACAATATTACATGTAGAGTATTTGTTCGCGTCTTTAAGACACATCGATTGACCTATTGGTGAATCTTTTATGACCGAACAGTACCGGTTTATGAAGTTCAAAAAAAATTTGTGTATTCTATTTATATGAGAAAAACTTTGTTTATATTAGGAGTACTACAGTACTGTATCTGACATGTTTGTTTGCGTCTTCGAGACACGTCGAATGACCTATTGACGAACTTTCTATAACCTCTTATGATCTAGCAATACCGATTTATAAATTAAAAAAATATGTTGTTTATCTTGTTGATATAGGGAAAACTTTTTTAATATTAGGAACACAACTATAATGTATATAATATATTTGTTCGCGTCTTCGAGACGCATCGATTGCCAAAATTAGGAAATTTTCATGATCTACCATAAACTACCAATATCGTTTTTCTCAACAAAATTAGTTTCCTTGTTGAAAAGAGGATTTTTTTTATATTGGGAATATAACAGTACTGCATTTGATGTAATTGTTCGCGTCTTTCAGACGCGTGGACTGATCTTTTGACGAACTTAACGTAGGTTGAAAAGTTGTTCATTGTAACAGAACACATCAATTGACATTTTGGTGGGCCCTCTGATTTTCTGAAAATAAAATTTTCGGAAAGACAGAAACATAAACTTGAAAAATATTGAAAGTATCTATTTTTTCTTTTGTTAGGAAAAACCTCCCTCTATGAGGAAGCAAATTTATTTCATACTTATGAGGAAGCAAAATGCTCATAAAATGAGCACAAATAAATACACCCATAGTGAATACGTCCATAGTACTTCGCAGCCGTATTTTGAACTATGAAGTGCTATTCATATTTTGTATAGTTTTCAAGAAAAATTAGATTTTGAATTAGTAAAAATTATATTTCTTCAATTTTGGAGATAAAAACCAATTTTTCTTTACTTTGAAGCTCAGGAACCTTAATAATCTCATAAAACATGTTCTTTAAATAGTCACTGAAATAAAAAAAAAAACGTTTTTAAAAATAAAATGTTGAAGTTCGTTACTAAATGCTATTTCAGTCGATTTTTATCGATTTTTTCTATACTTTTGAAAACATTTATTGAACTATACTATATTAGGGTGGCCCTTATTTTTCACTTTTCGAATTTCTCTGCTCTCACTCCCCAGCTTTGTTTGAATACCCAAAAAAAAAATCTCCAAATTTGAGCAAAATCGGTTAATATTTAGGGGTCACGCAAAGACCATGAAGTTTCCCATTGATTTAACATGGGAAAAGTCAGCTTTTTGTAAATCTAATATTTAAACGCGATAATATGTTACAAATATTTCCATGTTTTAGTATATTGTTCAGAATTTGTCAGAGAATAAGAATCAATCATAAATTTTGAGGTTGAATAATTTTAAGCCACTCTTATGGGTCCCCAAAGAAGACCCCATGTGACAAATGTGAATTTTACGTAATATTGCGGTTTATTGACGCTTTTTAAAAGTTTTTTTTACATAAATAATCATTGATCAGTAATTTAAGAATACCCAGTCATTTGTTAACTAATATTCAATTGTTTAAACAATTTTAATTTGTTTAAATATTTGTTTTTTTCAGTTAACTCGCGAAATGAACGTATTTTCTAGACTTTATGAGTTATTTAATCAATAATAACATTAAAGTAATTTGTTCAAATAATTTTACAATTATTTAAATAATACGTATTTGTTAAATCATATATTTTACCTAAAAAAAAGCAGGAGAAACATTTTATCTCACTAAATTTTCAACAAATTTTAATATTTTCAAGTACTAATTTGTTTATTATGAATAATCGTAGATGTTTAAACAAATAAAAATTTATTAAACAATTTTAATTTGCTTAAACATTTAAGAGTATTCTTAAAAAGCAAAGTAAAACATGAAAATATGTCAATCTTTCGAAAAATAGCAACAAAAATCTAAACAACAAAATTGTTAAAAAAATTTTAATTTTTTTAAACATCTACGAGTATTCATAATAGTGAGAAAATGTTTTTCCTGCTTTTTTTTAGGTGCAATATATGCTTGAACAAATACGTATTATTTAAATAATTGGAAAATTATTTAAACAAATTATTGTATTGTTATTATTGATTAAATAACTCATAATGTCTAGAAAATATGTTCATTTCACGAGTTAGCTGAAAAAAACAAATATTTAAACAAATTAAATTTTTTTAAACAATTGAATATTAGTTAACAAATGAATGGGCATTCTTAAATTACTGATCAATGATTATTTATGTAAAAAAAACTTTTAAAAAGTGCCAATAAACCGCAATATTACGTAAAATTCACATTTGTCACTTATGGGGTTTTCTTTGGGGACCCATAAGAGAGGCTTAAAATTATTCAACCTCAAAATTTATGATTGATTCTTATTCTCTGACAAATTCTGAATAATATACTAAAACACGGAATTATTTGTAACATATTATCAGGTTTAAATATTATATTTACAAAAAGTTGACTTTTTCCCATGTTAAATCAATGGGAAACTTCATGGTCTTTGCGCGACCCCTAAATATTAACAGACTTTGCTGAAATTTGGAGATTTTTTTTTGGGCATTCGAACAAAACTGGAGGGTGAGAGCAGAGGAATTCGAGAAAAAAAATCCACCATGTATAAATAAGAACCACCCTAATACTATATAAACATCTGGAAAGGATACAATTTAATAGACTTCAGGAAGGTGAACAATTTTGAACTATGAACTGCTATTCATATTTTGCGTCGTTTTCGAGAAAAATGAGATTTTTAATTGTTAAAAATGAAAAAATCTGTTTTCTTAAAAACGCGTAGTACGATTTTTTCTTTCTTGGTTCAAATAACCGGGGCATTCCCGAAACACGTACAAAAGAGAAACTGGATGTGCAAGTACTTTTGGGTTGAACTTAATGGAGGCTAGCCGTGAATATCGTTTTTTAACAAAGTGAAGTGATTTACACGATTTTGTACGCAATATTTGATGCAATAATGTAAATAACAAAATGAATCACAATGCTACTTTCCAAAAATTGTTGTGAGCAGAAATATTTTCAAAAGCATTCAGAAGAAGCGTTTGTCGTAATTTCTCTTAATATTGCAAGTTTAGTTAATCGATTTCTCATAGGTGCCTTTAAAATCTGATTAAATAAGTAAGGGCACTCCATGTCAAAGGCAACAAGTGGGTCATCGATTTCTTTTATTTTTTATTATTGTGTAGTGGTTGGTGTACTAAGTACTGATGTCAAAGGGTTTTGCAAACATTGCAATATTTTGGCAGATATTGTTAATTTAAAATTGGACCATATTTTGACCATTTTTATCTCAGTTAATATTGATCGGACGAAAATAATACTTATATACACAGGTACGCATAGAATGTTAAAATTTAAGAATATTTATCGTTATAATGTTTATGTAATAAATAATTTGTTATTCTTGTTTTTCAAACCCAAGGGGTATAATGAAATCGTAAACTAAATAAATAAATATAATACTTAAAGTGTCCTAAAGTTGTCCACGAAGTAGAAAAAAAGTTTTTTTTTTTAAATACATTTTGTTTTCTCAAAGTGGGGCCAAATCGGATTTTCGTGAACAAATTAAGTTAGAGGGTACAAATATTAACCGATTTTTCATGGAATGAACTGAACATTACTTTTCAGTTACAATTTTAGACATTACTTTATTTTCTGGTAAAAATTTATAATTGTTTACATAAATGTAATGAACAAATACACAGGTCAGCAATTTTGTAACGTATAAACTTTGTTTTTTTTCAGCTATATTAAATATCAGTATCTTCACAATTTAGCAGGTAAACATTTTCTGAATTGTACATGTTTTCATTAAACTTGTTTAAACAATTAACCATTTTTACCGAAAAATGAGTTTATGTCGAAAATTGTTACTCAAACGTAATTTTTAGTCCATTCCATGAAAATCCGAAAGCCTATCTATTCAATAACAGCTACAAAGTTAAATTGTTTATTAAATTGAATAATGTTTTTAAAAATAGTTGATATGTAATAAGTTGTAATTAAGAATTACTTTCACATATATTGTGACGAAAATTGTATGGAATAAAATATCTGAGTCTTGTTAATCCTTAAGAAAGCATTTTTGCTCATTAATTTGTTTTTAACAAATTAATTATTGTTATATTTGCTTACCAATATAAGTGAGTATTCCTAAAAACAATTTACACTGATTTAACATTTTTTCGAGCAATTGCAAACAGTTTGAATAAAATAGGAGACTTGAATTTTCGAGAATACCTATTTTTTCACTTTCTTACTTAAACTTAAAAAACATGAAATCCTTTTTCAAAAATCGACCTCCACGAAGTTATTCTAAATTTAGTACAGAATGGACCTTCAAAAACTTTTAAATCGGTTAAGCATTGTACCCTCTAGCTTAATTTGTTCACGAAAATCCGATTTGGCACCACTTTGAGAATATTTTTTGTAAGAAATAAAAAAATACATTTTTGCTACTTTGTAGACAACTTTGGGGCACTTTTAATATTATATTTATGTATTTAGTTTATAATTTGACTGAACCCAATGGGTTGAAAACCCAGAATAAAAAAATGTTTATTATATAAACAATATATAAATTGTTATTTCGATAAATTTTTTTAAATTTCTTAAATATACATTTATTAGACCTGTTAATTTTCCAACTTTTCTTCTGATTTAATTTTAATACCCCGCCAAAGTTGCCGACCCATATCAACTTGTCACCTACAGAACCCTTTTTTGATCGGACAATATCTTCTGTTCGTTCTTTGGATTTGAAAATTCAAATTGCTGAAAATTAAAAAAAATGTTTCCTATCGGTTCAAAATTTCGGATAATTTTTTTATATGTACGGTTATTGCTGGTGCAAACTAATATAAAATCAGAAATTCCAAAGCAATTTTTTTGCTCAATTTAGATTTTTTTAGAAATTGTACAAAAAACATGTTTTTTGATTGAGTAAAATACACACATTTTAGGAAAAGTTCAATATGTCGAACCTGAAACTTCTTGACATTGAACCAAAAAAACAGATTATTCTGCTTTTTAGGAAAACAGCTTTTTTCATGATTTAAGAATTTTGGGATTTTTATTTTTTCGCGATTTTGGAACGTTTTAAACACCAAAAAACAAATTTGTTATCTAAAAGAAAAATCATATCATGTTTCTTTGGTTCAAGCTGAAGAAATTTCAGTTTCGAAATATTTAACTTTTTCCAAAAAAAGTGGGCAATTAACTCAATCCAAAAATTGTGTATTTTGCACAATTTCCAAAAATTCTAAATTGAACAAGACATTTTCTTTTGAAATTATAACTTTAAAATAGTGTTTAATAGTAACAACCATACATGAAAAAAAATCGCCAGAATTTTTGAACTAATAGGAGACGTTTATTTTACTTTTCAAATCCAAATATCGAAAAAAGGTTGGAAAACTTTAGCATGGAATGCCCCAGTTTAATAATTATTATAATTATAATAATTTTTTTTTTACCTAAAAGCAATATTTTTCAGCTGACACCTTATACGTTTACCACACTTTTCTTAGTCGCTGGAAAAAGAATAAAAAAACGTAACAAGAAGCGAATACCTCAAAGATCCCCTTATTGTGCATACTTGATGAAGTCGATTTTGAAATTCATGAAGCGATTTTAAAACTAGCACAACTCGTTTTTTTCCCTGCGGGTATTCAATTTCCTTTAGAATAGAACTTTGCATACGTTTAAGTTTGACGCAAAAATCTATTCAATATTTTCACAAAGGATCACATGTATATAAATTCGATTAAAGTGCGCAGCGAGGAAATGACCCTATAAAAGTCCCTGGCTTTTGCTGACACAAAATTTCCCGATTTTTCCTTGATGTCCAAATTATTTTCTGATTATTTCCCTGAAAAGCGACCACCCTTTTACCTGCTTATTTTATTTCCTAATTGAGAAAATTTTTCAATAGAAATTATTTTTATGAAACGTGTTTCTTCGTTATTTAGACAACATTAAATTACAGGATATCGAATACAACACTCAAATTCCAGAACGTTTCCTTAAATTATTTTTAAAAAATTGAGGCCCTGTCATCATTTTAAAATTAAAATCTCCAATCCGGGTATCTTTAATATTAGCTCAAATATCTAAAAATTTGTTTCCTCCTTGATATTAATACACAATTTAAATTAAAGGCTTGATATAGATTATTTTACAGGGTGCCCGCAAAACTTCATTTTCAAAATTCCCTGAATTTTTCCTGACCATTATTATCGAAAGGCCAAAATGATAATCTTGTAACCGAAGAAGTTAAAACCGAAGAATTAACCAAAAGTGCAGTTAAAAAAATACAAGCGAATTGAAAATAATTCAAAAATATGAACACACAATTTGAATTCAATAATTTTGAAATGAGTTAAGAACAATTCAAAAGATTTTCAAAGAATTCAGGGTGAATTCAATTGAATTTAAATGAATTGCATAAAATATTTGAAAATCTCTTCAAATCTTTGAAACTCTACGAAATCCTTCACTTCTTGTGAATAAATTCTTTGAAATCCTATAAAATATTAAAAAATTCTGTGAAATTCTATGAAATTCCATGTCCCAAAATCCTGGAAAATTGATAAAATACCTCGATGTTTTTTAAAATCTCCTAAAATCATTCAAATCCTCAAACAATCTTTAAAAATCCCTTGGAATCTTTTAATATATCTTAAAACCTTATAGGTCCTGTAAAATCGTTCCATATCTCCCAACATTTTTTACAGTCGCACGAAAATTTTAAAGCTCTTAAAAATTCCTTGGAATTTAAAAAAATACCCTGAAATCTGTAAAATTCTTGTTAATAAATGGTTTGAATCCACTAAAATATTTTAAAATCCCGTGAACTTTAATGAAATTCCATGTCCTGAAATCCTGGAAAAATTGATTAAAATACCTTGAGAGCTTTTAAAATCCCCTAAAATCATTGAAATCCTCAAAAATTTTAAAAAATTCCTTGGAATCTTTTTAAATATCTTAAAACATTATAGGTCCCATAAAATCGTTTCACATCTTCTAAAATTTTTTACAAACGCATGAATTTTTTCAAATCCCTTAAAAGCATTAAATTCCTTGGCATAATTTCAAATATCTAACAATATTTCAAATCCCTTAAAACTTGTTACAACCCTTGAAAATTCCTTGAAATTTTAAATATACCCTGAAGTCTTTGGAATCACTTCAAGTTATTCAAATATATTAAAAATACCTTAAGATTATTCAAGATAATTCAAGTGCATAACCTTCTGAAATCCCTTGACATTTTTTAAAAATTCCTTGGAATCAAAAAAAAATATCCTGAAATCTGTGAAACTCTTTCAAATGCCTTATAATAATTAAAATCAATTAAAAACTCCTTGCAATCTTTTAAAATATCCTAAAATCTTTGAAAATACCTTGAAATATTTGAAAACTTTTAAAATCGTACGAAATCCCTCAATTGTGAATGAGTTCTTTGAAATCCATTCAAATATTATAAAATCATGTGAAATCTGACAATATTTCCTGAAATCCTGGAAAATTTATCAAAATACCTTGAGAGCTTTTAAAATCCCTTAAAACCATTGAAATCCTCGGAAATCTTATAAAACCCCTTGGAATCTTTTAAAATATCCTAAAACCTCACAGGTCCAATAAAATCGTTCGATATCTTCCGAAATTCTTTAAAACCTCATGAATATTTTTACCGGTTTTTGTCAAATGTCCACGTTTTGGGTAGAGCCAGCCATTTTGGATAAAAATTCAAAAAGTGAGCGCATTTTCAAAATTTTTGAGACACTTTTTTAAGATTTAAAAATTCTACGTCGGTTATTAGTAGTACTCAAAAAGACGAATAATTTATCCTCATGACTTTTTTTGATAAAAAAAAAATTACGGGAATTATAGCATTTACAAAATTTCAAAAAAACAAACGATGAACATTTTAAGCGAAACAACGCACGATATGAAAAAATGTCAAAGGTAGAAAAACGTTGCATTTTGAACAGCCAACAAGATTATCGCAACAACTTTTTGAATTATCTTGAACAATCAAAAATTCAATTTTTGACCACACAAAAAATAATGAGAAATCATTCCATTTTACAGTCTAATTATACAAGATACGAAAAAAGATGATTAGACAAAAATTGTGTATTCAAAAAAGAGCTACAAATTTGTTACAAATCGCTTTTTGATAGAACGCGTAGTTTTTGTTTTATTCGTAGAAAACTGCATTAAAAATAGAAAAATTGAATTTTTAGACAAACGACACAAGGTACGAAAAAAATAGACAAAATTTGTTTACCCAAAAAAGAGCTACAAATTTTTTTATCAATTATTTTTTGATAGGATGCGTAGTTTTGGTTCTAATCGTGAAAAATAACATTAACAATGAAAAAATTAAATTTTGGAAAAAACGACGCAAGGTACAAAAAAAAAATGAATCAACAAAAAGTGTGCGCTTAAAAAAGATCTAAAAATTTGTTAGTGATCATTTTTTGATAGGACGCGTGGTTTTTTTTTTGGTTAAGGATTGAACTATTTTCTGAAAATTCGTCTTTTCTGGTGGAATTCAGCTGTTTTTGGATTAAAATCAAAATCTTTCTTGGTTGAAATATCAACTACTTAGTAGAAATTGAAACTAATTTGTTGTAAATTAATCTTTTTAGTTGAGGATTCATCATTTCAGTTTAAAACACTCTTTTTTTTAAATTTAACTATTTTGTTTAAATTTTTTTTTTGTGAAAATTAAATTTTTTAACTGAAAATTTAATTATTCCATGTTTGGTTGAAAATTTATCTTCTTCAGTTGAAAATTTAACAATTAGGTTGAAAATCCCGGCAATCAGTTGACCTGGCGTTTGAATCCCAGCGGAGCGAATGGAGAAGATCTTTTTTCTGAATAAATTTAATTAAACAAATTTTTTAAATCCATTAATATCATTTAAATCCTTGAAAATTTATTGAACATTTTTAAATCTCTTGAAAATGCCACAGGATCTTTTAAAATACCTTACAATATTTCAAATCCTTTGAAATTTTTTGTAATCCCTTGAAACTTTTTGAAGCTCTTTAAAATTCCTTGATGCTTTAAAAATACTCTGCATTTTTTTTTAATCCATTGAAAAATTATAAAGCTCTTAAAAATTCCTTGAAATTTTTTATAATACCCTCAAATCTTTGAAATCCCTTCAAATCATTCAAATCTATTACACATTTCTTGGAATCTTCTAAAATACCCTAAAAGATTTCAAACGAATTCAAAAAAATTCGGAAATAGGTATAGACCTGAATTCAATAGTGGTTAAACCATGGGTTAATTTATTGAAAGAAAAGTGACTAAGAAGTGCTTTCAGAAAAACAGAGACTAAAAGCGGCTGTGTGGTAGACCTGATTATTCTTGACAGTTACTGTTTTATGAAAGGAAAGTTCGAAATAATGCTCAAGAGATACAAACGAAGATCGACGCATTTATTCGACTTACTTATCAGTAATAGGTGTTCCTTACGAACGATAAAAACATTTCACAAGAAATGCGAAAGAAATAACTTACAAAATGATTATCAAATTTATCAATTTGCACCTGCTATTCACATGTCTTCGGTGTCACTGTCCGAATCATCAGCCATCGCTTGACGTGCCTTCGTTTCTGCTTCTGTTTTTATCTCTATGGGAACCCGCTCGTGTTGACCATTAGTGTGAGCACCAACCCAACTCATCTCCAGCTCGAACTGCTTGTCTTTGAGTTCATCGTGGACAAGGTAAATTATCCGCGCGGCTTCCTTCACGAGTTCTTTGCAGGTCATGTCAGACAGTTTCATCTTTTCTATTTCGGTTTTCGCCGACTGCTTTGCTTTACCTGGTAACAAAAAAAGTTACAAAGTTATAGGCATTTTAGTTATTCTAGTTTTTAAAGATTTCCGAAGTTAAACAGGGTGTCTAGCGATTCTTAGGAACAAAATTCACGGTCTTTCCCAGGTTTTCCAAGTCATGAAATCAATTTTTTTCAGGTCGCCTTTTTTATATTAGATAATGAAATAACCGTCTGCTGTACGTATACAAAAATAGCAGAATCATAAATAAACTAATTTTTAATTTTTTTCTAACACAAGTCGTCACATGAGAGATAGAATACGCCATGTCCTCTGAGCACCACCATCTTCTGGCGATTGGGTTGAAGTTTCAGACGTCTTATCTGACGAATTTTTATTTTTCAT
>CAKNYM010053539.1:1045203-1119956 GCA_932195095.1 Andricus curvator | reverse complement strand
CCAGCAACATTTTTTCTGCATTTTTCAAAAGTTTAGGCAATCGAAACATTTTATAACAGAACTAATCAAGTGTCACATTTCTAGCCTTTGGATATTAAAAACTATTACCGCAAGGAGTCAGATAAAAATTATATGTAAATAAAATTTTCGACTTGCGCAAGACCACCGAAATTGGAAGAAACTATTTTTTCATATACTTGTTTGTAGCTATTTTTAAGCATTATTCTGTTATTTCAAAATAATTTTTTTTTGTTTCCGAAAAAATCCTTTAATTATTTCTTTCTCCAAATAACAAAATTTAAGATTAACGATTGTTTTATTGTTCACAAAGAATTTTCGGCTTTATGGGGAAAAGCAGCTCAACGTATTTTATTGCATAATTGTTTCCCTTGGAAATCATTCCGATTAAGAGATCAAAAATACCTTTCACAACGTTCGAAAAGTAGAAAATTTAGCAAATTATAACAAGTATTGTAATATGCTTTATTTACTAACACGTGAGGTTAAGAATGAATCAGGTTATGTTCCAAATGACAATAAGTTACTTATTTAACTTTGCCGTACGTTTTAATACCCTTATTTCCTTTAAAACGTTTAGAAAATTTATAAATAATTACTTTGTCCATAAAGTTTTCCTTCTAAATACTTTTTTTTACTTCTTTTTTATAAGTAAGCGACTTAGCCCCACATGGTGGGGTAAAGTCGCTCACACATCAAGATATGATAAATAGTTTATGCATTAAATGTATGTATAGTAATTTAAATTCCTTCTTGCACATGATTGTAAAAAAAACAGAAAAAAGCGAGCCGCTAGCCCCATTTTACGGTACCATTTTGGTGTACACGACTCGTCCTCACACCTTCTTCAGGACATAATTGTACACACAAGCTGACCCCCCGTGGTGACGACAGGCCATCACCAGCGCACTGTTACCCCTCTAGTCTTTTTCTTACTCGGGAAAACCTATATCTATAAAGTGATGGATACTCGACAAATTGTTTTCTGAATGATTTCGCGATTTTCCAGTCCGATCATCATTCTGCTTCTTCTAGGCTTGAGGCTTCTAGACAGCTCCTAAAAGACGAGACTAGAAGGGTAACATTGCGCTGGTGGTGGGGAACTGCTTACCATCACCGCGGGACCTGCACAAGGGTTAAACTGTACGTAGGATCTCGTCCTGAAACAGGTATGAGGACGAGTCGTGTGAATCCTAAACCTCGCAGAGTACCTAAGGAAATGGGGTTGGCGTCTGGACTACTAGACACTCTGTTGAATAAGGTATTTAATGGAAAATTGAGATTAATTAAAATAAAAAAATATATATATTACCGACTGCACATCCGTAGTATCCATTGGAGACTCCAGAAGGATCAATCATGTACATAGCTGGTCCGTCTGCTTCATGTGCACTTAGGATAACGGAGCACCCATATGGTCGGACTGCTGAGTAAAGAGTATAAGCGTGCATGTACATGGATACACGTTCATTTAAGTACTTCAGAGGTATTCCGATTCCATACTGTGCACGATAACTAGCAGCTTCAGATCTTGCCGTCTCTACAATTTGTCGTGCGTCAGAAATCAACCCAGAAACCGCCATTCCAACATGTCGGTCGATGTTGAATATCCGCTTGTTGGCTCCAGCTTCGTAAAGCTTGGACGTAACGAGTTTCTCCACGGCGATGACCACTCCATCTTTTCCTCGTAAGCCGATTACCGTTCTGAAATGAGAAGACGGATAAGGGTCTTAAATACATTTTTCAATTGTTATTGTCACGGTAGATGACGACAATATAAAAGAAATACAATTTTTTACGTTTTATTTCGAGTTTAAAACTTCTACTTATTATGTGAGTCAACAGGTCGCTATCGAAAAACTGAGTATTAAACTCGAGAATTAAAAGCGCCAAGATCGTTTTCAAATATGACACATAATTGACTGATAGGCCACATGAAAGGACGTAAAAGTTGGAGAACGGACTATCAAACTATTTGTAAATAAGGTGGCCGAAAAACATCATTTTCAAAATTCCCTGACTTTTCCCTGGCCAAATTTTCATTTTCCCTAACCATTATAATATTCAAAGACCAGCATTTTAATCCTTTGTAACATTTTTAAAATAAAATCTTTTATAGATGGAATAAAACAATTCCAGATTAAAATTTCAAATTTATTCATTTCAACCTAAAAAAAATCATTTTTCTACCATAAAAGATGACTTTTCTACCAAAAAGATAACTTTTTAACAAAATAGTTAAATTTTTAACGAAATAACTAAATTTTCAACAAAATAGTTGAATTTTTAAGCAAATAGTTGAAATTTCAACCAAAAACGATCCACTTTCAACCAAAAATGGAAAAGTTAAATTTTCAGTTAAAACAATTAATTTTGAACGAAAAAAAAACGAATTTCCAACAAAATAGTCAAATGTTCAACGAAAGAAATGGATTTTCAACTAAAATCATTAATTATCCAAACAAAAAAATTAATTTTTAACCAAATATTTAATTTTTCAGTCGGTAAAGAAAAAAAAATTTCCTCCAAATAGTTGAACTTTCAAGATAGACAAATTTTCTGCAAAACAGTTCAATTTTTAACCCAAAAATATGAATTTTCAACAACAAAAAGTTAATTTTCAACCAAACAGTTGAATTTTTAACCAAAAGAGAGGAAATTTCAAATCAAGAAGATTAGTTTTCTACCAAAAAAGACCAATTTTAAACCAAAAAAAGATTAATTTTCAATCAAAAATGGAAAAGTTATATTTTCAGTAAATAAAAAATTATTTGAAACAAAAAAAACGAACTTACAACAAAATACTTCAATTTTCAACCAGAGATGAATCTTTAACGAAAAAATAAATTTTTGGCGAAGAATTTTCAACTAAAATGATGAATCTTCAACTGGAATAGTACATTTTTCAGTTTAAAAAATTAATTTTTAACAAACAAACAAATTTCAACCAAAGAGATGGGTTTTCAAATAAAATGAATCTTCAACAAAAAATATGATTTTTTAACAAAGTGGTTCAGTCTTCAACCAAGTAGTTCAATTTTTTACCAAAAAAGATAAATTTTCGATGAATAATGTAACAGTAAATAGGGGCCAGTAACAGAATACGTGATACGTTTTTAGGGCCTTTCAACACTCACCTCCCCCCTCCCTCTCCGTGATGCTTTTTCCATTGTTCTTAACAAAGAGAATCATGAATTTTCGACAAAAAAGTTGAATTTTCAACTAACAAGGATGACTTTTTAACAAAATTGTTGAATTTTCAAACAAATAATAAAATTTATAACTAAAAATATAATCGCCAGAGAGAGAGTCAACTAGAAAAAAAAAGAAATAGAAAAAAAGATCATTTGGAAAATTTCTTAATTTTTCCGTGGCCATTAATAATTAAAGACCAGAATCTTAATCTTGTTACATTTTTAACATAGAATCTTTTATAAAAGGAATAAAAGAATATCAGATTAACATTTAAATATTAAAAATTTATTATCCCTGACAGTTATTTAAAGTGCTTTTTATAGAAATTCCCTGACTTTTGCAAATTTTTTTCAAAATCCCTGACTTTTCCCTGGCCAATAAAATTCTCTGACTCTTCCCTGATTTTCAGGTTTTCCCTGACCCACACGGCCGCCCGGTATAAAAACAAAAGTTTTTACATTTAAAGTTACAATAAAGTACATGTAGAACACATGAAAATATTGAAAAATATGGGGGAAATGACCATTTTCACGATTTATTTGTTTTTGACTTCAGAGTTTTAAAGTATTCTCTCATTTTATAGTATGATTAATTAATATGGTACGTTAATGGATATTTTATAAAAAATATTACGCAAAAATAGTGATCATTATTTACCGTAACTAGGAATTAACGTCGATCACACAAAAAACTTGTGGAACAGACTTTGCAGAAATTTTCTAAATCCTTAACTCTAAAATATTGAAGTCTACTCCTGCTTTTTATTTATTTTTTAACTGAAAGAAGTGAAATCTGTGAATTTTAAACATTTAAATAATGGTGTTAATATTATTTAGCAATTTTAAATTTGCAGTTTGTGACACGTGTGTGGCAAGATATTTTGCGTACTTTTTTATTTACAATTTCTAAACGAAGTTGTCTGAAATTTTGAAACTTTACTAAATTGTGTTTTGATACTTGCACTTTGCTGAAATATTTTTAGAACAAATTTATTATTCAAAAGAAAAGTGGAAAATGACTGGGAGTTAAAGTGGTAAACTTTTTGACAATCACCCAGTAGATTATTAATTTCGATTAATATTAAAATTAGTAAATATATTTAATATAATAATATAAAAGGAAATAAATATAAGTGCCTATGGTTGATACTTTTTGTATGGCTTTAAAATATTGTGTAACCCTTTCAAGTTTACGTAAGTTCCAAAAGGGGTGCACGAGGTAGCCATTAATTGGAATCAGGAAAGAATAAATGTATAAAAAAATAAATGATGAGAATGAAAACGAATGTCAGGCATGTTGCATAATAATTGCTGTTATGTAATAGTTATTAAATTTGTATGCGTTTTTCGCTATTCACTATTCAAGAAAGATTTGAATTTATTTGATACTGAAACACGATTTTAATGATTATTATTGTATGTGTTAAACAATTATAACATATAATACACAGTTAATTTCCGATTATTCTGATTATTCAAAAGCTATTTTTATTTTTCTAAAAGCGCAAAATAAAAATATTTTTTATTTAATTTCGTGAAGAGGATGAAGCAAATTATTGAACACTCTTTACGAAGAAAGTGAACAATTGGCAGAAGGCAGATTGCGTAATTTTACATTGAAAATTTTCAATTTTACGC
This sequence comes from Andricus curvator, assembly GCA_932195095.1. Lineage (NCBI taxonomy): Eukaryota > Metazoa > Arthropoda > Insecta > Hymenoptera > Cynipidae > Andricus > Andricus curvator. The sequence goes on along the minus strand of CAKNYM010053539.1, from coordinate 1,115,106 downwards.
ACTTAAACTGAATCGTTTTTTAATTGAATGAGTACAGATTTTGATCGTTTAAATTTACAATTCACATCCATAGCATTCAGAATTACACCAATTTAAATCTGAAATATATTTCTAAACTATACAAGTTTTTTATTGGAAACCTAAAATCTAAGAAATTTGAAACTTAAAACTTTGAAAATGGAATAATTTAAACTTCAAGGCGTCCAAAGTTAAATAAAATTTTGTTGTGAGGGATATTTATAAATTGAAAACCCTTTGTGTGTATCAATTTAAAATTAGGCGTGATAAAAATTCAGTTATTTTAAATTGATTTAAAAAGAGCATAAAATAACTACTTGTTTCTGTTAGCAAGATAAAGTAATTTTACTTTATACGTATACAACCAAAAAATATTTCAAAATTATCAATTAGGGTTAAAAAATTATCAATTATCAATTTAGGAAAATCAAGACATCACACTTCTCACTCCCTTCAAACTTTAATTTCCCCCAACCCTAATACAATTTAACTTAAAACACGTTATTTAAAAAACAGGGTTACTAAAAAATATCAATTTCGAAATTCCTTAACTTTCCTTGATTTTTCTCTGATCAATTTTTCATTTCCCTGACGTTATATTCTTTCAGGTTAAATTTTCAACCAATGAAATTAACTTTCAACCAAAAAGATTTTTTACCAAGAAGATTAATATTTTACCACAATAGATGAATTTTCAACAAAATGCATACATTTTCAACCAAAAAGTTGAATTTTCAACTAAAGAAGATATATTTTCAACCAAACACGAATTAGTTAAAGTTTCAGTTAAAAAAATTGATTTCAAAACAAAATTTGTAAACAAAGTAGTTAAATTTTTAACCAACGAAATGAATTTTCCACTACAATGATAAATCATTAATAGAAAAATTAATTTTGAACCAAACAGTTGAATATTCGACCAAAAAGATGAATTTTCAACCATTAAGACTTATTTTTCCACCAGAAAAGACGAATTTTCAACGAATAAAGATGAATTTTCAACCAAAAAATGATACATTTTCAATCAAAAATGAAATAGTTATATTTTCAGTTGAAAAAATTAATTTTTGACCAAAAATAACGAATTTTTAAAAAATAGTTCAAATTGTAACCAAATAAATGAATTGTCAACAAAAAAGATAAATTTTTCACCAAGAAAATGAATATTCTACCACAATAGACGAATTTTCAACAAAATGCATGAATTTTCAACCAAATAGTTGAATTTTCAACTCAAGAAGATACATTTTCAACCATACACGGATTAGTTAAAGTTTCATTTAAAAAAATAAATTTTTACTAAAAAAAAATTGTTCAGCAAATTAGTTAAATTTTTAACCAAAGAAATGAATTTTCAACTATAAGGATGAATCTTGAATAAATAAATCAATTTTGAACCAATTAGATGAATATTCTACCAAGAATGTAATAGTTATATTTTCAGTTAAAAAATTAATTTTCAACAAAATAGTTAAATTTGTAACCAAAGAAATTAATTTTCAACAAAATATATGAATTTCCAAATAGAAAAGATAAATTTTCAACCAAAAATGGAATAGTTGAATTTTTACTGGAAAAATTAATTTTCAGCCAATTAAAAACGTATTTTCAACAAAAAACTTAAATTTTCAAAAAAAGGCTTTTGAATTAAAATGACCTACCAAAAAAATGAATTTGTAATAAAGCAGTTCCACTTTCAACTAAGTAATTAAATTATCAACGAATTGATATTTCAACAAAAAAAGATTTTAATTTGAAAATCCTCAATCAAAAAAGATTGGTTTTCAACAAAGTTGTTGCATTTTTAGCCAAGATTAAATTTTTTCGACAACAGATGTATTTTTAAACCAAAAATACGAATTTTCATGCCAAAAAGACGAATTTTCTAAAAAAACAATTGAATTTTCAACAAAAAAGTTTACATTCGTACAAATAGTTGAATTTTCAACCGAAAAAGACGAACTTTGAACAGAACAGTTGAATTGCCAAACAAAAAGATTTACTTTTTTTGTTTTTAGCAAAATTGTTCAATTTTGAACAAAATAATAAAATTGCATGTTCATTCCCTGAATTGATAAATTATATAAATATAATTCGGTCAGAAAAAATCAGGACATAGCACAAAAAATCAGAAAATTAGGACAGCGGCAAAAATCAGGACATGTCCTGATAAATCAGAACGTCTGGTCACCCTAGTATCAATAAAACTGATAATTATTTAATTAATTAAATTTATAAATTATATAAATATAATTCGGTCAGGAAAAATCAGGACATAGCTCAAAAATCAGAAAATTTGGACAGCGATAAAAATAAGGACATGTCCTGATAAATCAGAACGTCTGGTCACCCTAGTATCAATAAAACTAATAATTATTCTCAATTTCTGAATTAAAAGTTTAAAAGTACCTAAAGTATAATTTTTTTACATAAAAACGTAATGCAAAAGTCCTAAAAAGCTGACATCACTCCAGGCATGAAAAGGATGGAACTTTTATAGGAACTACAAACAGCTTATTTCAGGCTCAGCTTTTTAAATAAATGTTGCGAATACAATAAAATAATGAAAAAATAAGACTTACCCGCTATTTTCTACGGCTTTCTGGGCATATTCCACTTGAAAAACTCGACCATCCGGCGAAAATTGAGATGCAGAAAGATCGTACTGAAAATAAAAGTGAGGTTAGGTATGGCTTTTAGTTACATTTCAAAGGGTAAACCCCTTTTTTCATTGCTTTTAGTGAACGTCTACTTACACCTGTTCCTATGGAGCTCATGTTTGCGTTTAATATCGAAAAATTCGTGAGAACTAAATGCAAAAAATAATTGTTTACGAGCCTATCCGGCGTGAATAGGCGGAAATCAAACCATCAAAATCCAATTGTCAGAACAGTGATCACGTGGTTTCAAACACGTGATGGGATTGGATGAAATTTTCGGAATAAGAGTAGGTCGTCGAGATTTTGGCCAATAGCAGTGCGTATTTCTGATAGACTTGGCCTTCTGATTAGTTAAAAGTTAACAATACTTGGCGCCAAATTTTTGAAAAATCTCATAGTTTACAAAAACAAAGTGTATTCGTACGGCTGGCCGGATCAGTATATAGTTAAATAAATACTTATTTTTTTATTTTATTTCTTTTCAATATTATATGAATATAATTTTCCTAAGATTATTTAAGACTGCCGATATGTTATATTAAAATTCAAACAAAAAAGTTAATTTTCAAACAAATAGTTGAGTTTTCTACCAAAAAAATTGAATTCTCAATGAAAACACGTAATTGATATTTCTACCAAAAAAGATACACATTTTAATAAAAAACAGTTTAATTCATCTAAAAAAGACAAATGTTCATAAAAATAGTTGAATCCTGAACAAAATAAGATAAATTTTCAACCAGTTGCATTTTCAACCAAAAAAGATGAAACGTTTTCAAAAAGGACCAATTTTTTACAAATCAGTTTAATTTGTTAACCCTCAAATATGTATTTTCATCAAAAATGATAGTTTTCAACCAAATATTTGAATTTTCAATCAAATAGATGAATTTTTTGATAAAAAAGACGAATTTTCAAAGAATTAGTTAGATTGTCGACCAATGAGATGAATTATTAACTAAAATGATTAATACTCAACCAACAAAAAAAATGAATTTTTAACGAAGTAGATAGACAAAAAATGTGATACTTATGATATTTTAACTAAAAAAGATTTTGATTTTTAATCAAAAATAGTTCCAAACATGACGATTTTGCAACAAAACAGTTGAAGTTTCAACCAAAACAGATTTTTCTGTCAAGAAAGAAAAAAATGTTAATCAAAAATTATTATTCGAGCGGGGAAAAGGTAATTTAATAAAAAATACAAAATTCGAATAACTATGCATTTTTAAGTTCATTTTTTCCCGTGGTTTTAAGTTTATATAAACAAAGTTTTCTTAAGATTCTTCAGAAAATTCAAAAAGACTTTTGAAGATTTGAAATCTGTCGAAAAAGTGTAACTTTTTGTATTTTAGTGGATTTTACAAAATGTTAGAAAAAAATCGTATCAGTTTAAAAGACATTTAGAACATGTCAAAGTTTAGAAGAAATTGAAAAATATTTTTGGATATCTTTCAAAGTTTGAAAATATTTTTATTCTCCTAAAAACTTCAAAAAATTTTAAATACTGTTTTGACAGACTCGAATTATTCCTAAAATTGCTGCAAAATCTTCCATATTCTTTTTGGACATCTTTTGCAATCTTTTGAAATGTTTTACAATCTTTTGGAATATTCGCTTAAAATTAATTTAACAAAATAAAAAATTACTTTAAAGTTTCCCAGGATTCTTAAGACATTTTTGTTATTATCTTGAAATATTTCAAAATTCTTAAAAACCCTCTTTTTCGAAATCTTAAAAAATCTCAATTTTATTTAAAAATTTTTCAAATCATCTCAAGATTTAAATTCTTTTCGAATCTTTTCAAAACTTCTGAAACTTCGAAATATCTTCGAAAATAATGCAGTTTTTCTTTTTAAAAAATCCTGCAAAATAAGAGAAATTTCCGTAAAATTTTCCAGATTTTTTTGGACAATTTTACCAATTTTTTTCAATGTTTTGAAATGATTTCAAATTTTCTCTAAAAGTTAATTTTACAAAATAAAAATCATTTGAAGTTTTCCCACGAATATGAAGAAAATGTTGTTATTCACACATTTTGTTTTAAATTTGTTGAAATCTTTTTAAACTTAAAATTATTTGTTGTATATTTTCAAAAATGCGAAATATCTGTTGAACTTACTCGAACTTTTTCTAAAACTTAGTAATCTTGCAAAATTGAAAATTTTATATTAAAGCTTCTAAATTCTCTTTCAAAATTTCAGGAAATCATATTAAATGGTTTGAAAACTTCTTCAATTTTTTCTTAATTATTTTTAAATTTAATTTAAATTTAATTTAATTTCTTAATTTTCTTAATTTTTCAAAATAAAACAAACAACAAAGAAAAATTTTCATCAAATCAAGATTTTTCAGTCAAGAAAGAAAAAAAATTCTTGTCTGAATGTGTAACTTAAAGTATTGATGAATAGGATTCTGGAATATAATTTAAAACCCTGATTGTTAGATATTAATTACGTAAAGCTTAGTTATATCTTTTGATATCTCGAATTTCTTTTTATTTCTCACAATACTAGTAAAGTACTAATTGTCAGAAAAGAAATGTGCGCGTGGAAAAGCTCACGCGAAAGGGGTTTACTTTTCCCACTAGAGGGAAAAGTACTTCTTCCCACTAGTGGGAAAGTACTTTTTTCCCACTAGTGGAAAAAGTACTAACTTCAACCGCTCTAACGTCATCAGTTGAGGAATCGACAACTTCGTCGTCTCTTGACGACCTCGTTAGCCGCATTTCCATTACGAGTGTTGCACAATGTTTTATGTGCGCCTTATAGGAGACGGCGATTCGATTAGTGTGATGGCCGCGCTCGCTGCGCTCGCGCGGCAAACTTCACACTGGCCTGGAATCGCCTACTTCTCCCACTCGATGCACAATATACTATTTTTTCTTTGGAAAAATGAAAATTCACCATTTTTGCAAGAAAATTACGAGATATTAAAAACGTTGATAAAGCAAAGTTATTCCTTACAAAAAGTTCTACAAGAAAGTCCTTTACGGGTTTTTATTAAAATATACGCTAAAATGTAAACAAAATCATTTTTCTGCTATCAAAAACAATCAAGGAGGATATAAATCAACAGGAAGAACTAATTTTGCTACAAACTTTTTTCTTTAAAGTCTAAATATTCGAAGATATTAATCGATATATTACATTTATAAAATAACCTGGTTTGTGTTTCAATGGTTCTTTTACATTATTCTTCGACAGAAATATGTTACCAATCATGGTTGGGTGTGTTTGTCGAAAAAATTCCTGTTGATTTACACTATTCACATCCATCTTGATTATTTATGACAGCAGACAATATAATTTATTCATATTTAATCAAATATTTCAATAATAACGAATCAGAGAAAATAATTTTTTTTTTTAATTTTGCTTGGTTCACTTTTTCCATGTCTCGTTTTGTATTTGCAAAAATGTTGAATTTTCATTTTTCAAAAGAAAAAAAATCCTCTCTACTCTCCAAGACGCGGGCTCAATATAAACTTTATTGAGATATATGCAGCATATTAGTACCAATTTAAAAAAAAGAATGAGCCAAAAAAACGCTGTGGTTTTTAAGAAAATTGAGTTTGAAAATTTTCAGAAAAACTGCCGCCATTTTGTCAATTTTTAAAGTTTTTAAAATTACCCTGCGGATTTCAAAATAGAATGCAAAGATCTATTAGAATAAAAAATAAAATGTTAAATATCTATAGTTGTTTATATACTACAACATCTTTTAAAAAAATGTCGATACATTCTTCATATACGGCGTCATCTGTCTTAAAAGTTTACATACTCCCAACTTTGTAAAAAAAATTGTTCACCAAATCAGTGAAATAAGTGTCATTTAAAATCCTTCGAAAAACAATATATTAATAGCGGAAAGTATTTGGTTGACCCAATTAAATTTTTTGGTTGTATTAACCAAATCTTTTTGTATATGGATTATTTGGTTGATTAAACAACAAAAAATGTGTTGGATCAATGAAATATTTTAATGAATCGATAAAAATTTGTTTTTGATTTAACCAAATTTTTATGTATATGTTCTGGATTCGAAAATCATTTCGTTTGTTTAAAAAATCTATTATTTAATTGAAGATTTAATTATTGTGTCAAAAATCCTATTTTTTGATCAAAAATTTAACTACTGGGTTCAAAGTTGAATTACTGTGTTGAAAATCATTTTTCTTTTTCAAAATTCATCTCCTTCGTTGAAAATTTAAATAATTTGTAGAAAATTCGTTTTTTTTTTGGTGAGAATTCATATGTTTGACTTAAAATACAACTATTTTGGTAGAAAATTAAACTATTTGGTTATAAATTAAACTACTTATTAAAAAATTCAACTATTTTGTAGAAAATGAACTTTTTAAATACAATATAATATTTTCGGGTTGAAAATTCAACTTTTTTGTAGATAATTTATCTTATTGTCTTCAAAATTCAACAATTTGGTTGAACATTCATCTGTAGGTTGATGATTATACTATTTCGTTAAAAATCGTAGTTTTTGGTTGAATTCAACTTGTTGAACTTTTTTTTTGTTAAAAATTAATTTTTTTAAATAAAAATGTCAATGATTCCATTTATGGTTGAAACCTTATCTTTCTGTTGAAAATTTAACTATGTATTTGGTTGAAAATTCATTTTTTTTGGTTAAAAATTAAATTTCTGGTTAAAAGTTCATTTTTCGGGATTAAAAGTCAAGTTTTTTTCTAAAAACTCCGACTTTTTAGCTTGAAAACTGAACTATTTTCTGAAAATACATCTTTTTGGGTAGAGAATTACTTTTCTTTTTCGAAAATTCATTTATTTGACCGAAAATTTAACTATTGCATTTTATATTAGAAGCTTATTTTTTTCTTAGTTGACAAAATAGTTTGAACTTTAATCGTTTTTTTTTTAATTCGAACACTTGTTTGAAAATGCATCTTTGTATGATCGAAGTTCAACTATGATGTTAAAGTTTTTTTTTGTCGAAAATTTGCAACGGAGTTGGACGGCAGGGGGTCAAAAATAGGCCAAAATTGGTAACGTAGTTTATGGACGGCCCCGCATTAGCTTAGAAAAAGGCTATAGAAACATTAGAAACTTATTTTAATTACTCTAAAATCAATTTATTTTACATCAATATCGATAATTTTTCAGTTGAATGTGAAGTGTTTATTCATACTATTTATAACAACCATAATTATATAATTAGTAACTCCCAAACCTTTAAACTTACAAATTATTATCAAACTGAAATCAATTAAAATTTGAAGTACTTCTTAATTGTATGACTTTCAAAAAATTACTTTGTATTTTAAGGGCTTTCTAGTTGGCACCTATCTAAACAGTCGAAACCCCATCTTTTAGTTGCTTTAATAGGGGAAATCTTGAAAAAATAATTGCGAAACTTTAATAAGTACGTTGCAGTTTGAGCCTCTGAATTTCGAGGGCTTTCGAATTAGGTTGCTTCAGTAAATATTTTTCAAATGCATTCAATATTTACATCCAAAAGAGGAATTTTCTGTAAAAAGGGTGAATTTCCAACCTGAAACAGGGTGTCTACTCAAATCCTGGAGAAAAATTCCCTGACAATTCCAGGTTTTTTCCAGGTATCTCAAGTTTTTTCCAGGTATAATTTTTCATAGCATGGAGCCATTGAAATATTTCGCATATTTTTAAAAAATCGACTCGGAATATGTATACAGTTTCGCGAGTTTATTATAAATAATGTTTTTTTCAGTTTCTAGGAATTCAATTAATATTACAAGATATTCTTAAATATTTTAGCAGGATCAATTAATTAAATAATACTAAAAACATAATTAATCATTTCTTGAATTTGTCTCTTTAAAGTCCATGAATTTGAACAATAATTCAAACAAATTTTTATTTTATCTACTTATACCTAAAATTTAAAGCTTAAAATTCCTAACTTTTCAAGTAAAAATTTGGATTTTCAAAAAAAAAAAATGATTTTTTAACCAAATAGTTGCATTTTCAACCAAAAAGATTAATTTTCAACTAAAAAAGATCAATTTTCAAACAAATAGCTGAATTTTGAACTAAAAAAGATATGTTTTCAACCAAAAATGGAACAGTTAAATTTTCAGTCAGACAAATTAATTTTCAAAAAAAAAAAACAGATTTATTTTAAAAACAAATTTAATTTAACTTTCAACCAAGTAGTTTTATTTTCAAGCAAAAAGATGAATTTTCAACTGAAATGATCAATCTTTAACTGTAATAGTTAATTTTTCGACCAAAAAGATGATTTTTCAACCAAGAAGATTAATTTTTACTAAAGAACACGAATTTTCAATAAAATACATGAATCTTCAACTGAAAAGATAAATTTTCAACCAAGAATTGAATATTTAAATTTTCATTGAAAAATTAACGTTTAACCAAAGAGATGAATTTTTAACTGAAAGGATATAATTTTCAATTGGAATAGCTGCATTTCACGGTAGAAAAAAAAACATTTTCAAACAATGTGATGAATTTTCAACTGCAATAGTTGAATTTGAAACTAAAAACATGCATTTTCAACTAAAATGATGAGTCTTTAACTAGAATCATTAAATTTTGAAACAAAAAGATTAATTTTCAATCCAGAAGATTAAATTCTACAAAAAAAAAAATAATTTTCAGGCAAATAAAAAACGAATTTTTAACAAAATAGCTCATTTTTCAACCAAGGAGATAAACTTTCAATTAAAATGATGAATCTTTAACAAAAAATTAATTTTTAACAAAAGAGTAACTCTCAGCCAAGTAATTAAATCTTCATTAAGAAAAGATGGATTCGGAACGAAAAATGTAGTAGTTGATATTTCAACCAGAAAAGAACGAATTTTCAATAAACTGCACGAATTTTCAACTAAAACCGACCAATTTTCAACCAAAATCCGAATAGTAATATTTTCAGTTTAAAAAATTGATTTCAAACAAAAAAAAAACGATTTTTCAATAAAATAGTTCGATACAGTAATATAAAGCTACTTTTACAAATAAAGAATCATTGATATTCAATTTAATATTGCAATTAAAAAAAAATTAAGCATCCTCTCGAAAAAATTCCCTGACTTTAAAAAAAATCCCTGACATTTCCAGGTTTTTCCAGGTATATAAAAATTTCCTGACAATTCCAGGTTTTCCAGGTTTTCCAGGTAGGGTAGACACCCTGTGAAAATATGAATTGTCAACAAACAAGTTAATTTTCAACCAAACAGTTTAATTTTTAACCAAAAAATAGGAAATATCAAACCAAGAAGATTAAGGCGAATTTTCAACTAAAAAAGATCAATTTTCAACCAAAAATGGAAAAGTTACATTTCTAGTTGAAAAAATTACTTTTAAACCAAAATAGTTAAACTTTCAACCGAAGAGATGAATGTTCACATGGATCTTCAACTGGAATAGCTAAAAAAAAATCATCGACCAGAGATGAATTTTCAGCGAATAACGCAATAGTAGATATTACAACCGAAAAATATTTCAGTTGAATTTTTTACACCAAAATATAAATTTTCAACAAAAAGTTAATTTTCTACCAAAATGGTTGGATTTTCAGCCCAAGACGAGGAATTTTAAATCAGAAAGGATGCATTTTTAACAAAATTTTTGAATTTGCAACCAAATAATAAAATTTTTAACTACAAATATAATTTTTTATATTCCCTGACCATTAATATTCAAAGACAAGAATCTTAATATTGTAACATTTTTTAACATAGAATCTTCTATAAACGAAATAATACAGTTTTAAATTTAAATTTAAAAATTCCAAATTTATTATCCTTGACAGTTATTTAAAGTGCCCCTTATAGAAATTCCCGGACTATTGCATTATCTTTTTCAAAATCCCTGACTTTTCCCTGGCCAATAAAATTCGCTGATTTCCAGGATTCCCCTGACCGACGACCACCCTGGGTAAATAAAATAAATTCATAATGAGTTTAAACCTCAGGAAAATGCACAATTTAAAATACAATATCTTTATTATCTAATATCATTTTATTTAACTTTTACTTAAAAAGAGATTGGAGGAGGTTCATGATAAAAATATTTTAATCGTAACTTCCAAGTCTATTGTAAACGGCGTATTAAGTTTGTAATACGATCACATCGATTACGGCAGAGAACGGAGCAGTTTAAAAATTCATGCAGTTGGATAGTTTTGTAATTGCAACTGACTTTCCTAATATTCTTACAAACCTAAAATTGATTAAACTAGTGATTTGAATCAACTTCTAGGATAGCCTAAGCCACAATTCCAAGTTAATCAGATTTATTATGAACCCATTTATAAACATCTCCCACTTATTGAAATGTTCCACTTCTCTGATAATAAGTTATTTGAGATATACTGAGCAGAATTTACACGAACGTAGCAGATCGAAACGCGTCGATCTGTTAACGGAAACTGAGTAATCGAAGAGATAGTACTTTTGGATACGAGTATCAGGAAGGGATTTGAAAAGAGGAGAGTCAAAAGGGGACATCTGGATCACTCCTCCAAGTCCAGGTCCCCTAATTCTTCCTCCAGCCCTTCCAGGTCTTCTTCCGTGAAGAGGTTCTCGTTAATTGCCAAAGCTGCAGCACCTTCTCCCACGACTGTCACTAGAAAAATACAAAACTTGTTATTATTAACTTCGATTTTCAGAACGAAAGGTGAATGTATACTAATAAAGAGGTAGTAGGTATTATGGGGTGCCCCAAAGTGGGGGGAAATAAAAAAAACGAGACTCAAAATGGCTTTCAGAAGCCTATTATTGACCGATTTTGGATTTTTCTTTTAGAAAAATTCTTCATTCAATTTTAAAGAGACTATCATCATCAATCGCGCGCGTATTGTTTTTCGATTTGAGGAGGAAAACAATTTTTATTACAAAATACGAATATCGAATAACTCCTTAGTTTTTATGTTTCTTTGTTTTTAAGATTATGTACACATAATTTGCCTAAGATTCTTGAAAAATTCAAAATGATTGTTAAAAGTGTCAAGACAAATCAAATCAAAATTTCAACAAAAAAGTTAATTTTCAACCAAATAGTTAAATTTTCAACAACAAAAATGAATTTTAAATCAAAAACAGTTGCATTCATAAAAAAGAATAATTAAAAAAAAATAGTTACATTTACATCCAAAGAGATGAATTTCTAACTAAAATGATGAATCTTCAATCAAAAAAAGTTATTTTTATTAAAGTAGTTCAACTTTTAACCTAGCATTTTAATTTTTAACCATAAAGATGAATTGTGAACGAAAAATTTAATATTTGATATTTAAACTAAAAAAGACTTTATTTTAAATAAAAACGAGTTGAATTCGTCGAAAATAAGAGACAAATTTTCAACAAAATAGTTGAATCATCAACCAAAACTGATTCATTTTCAACAAGACAGTTGCATTTTTAACCAAAGAAGATGAGATTTGTAGCGTAAGAGATGAATTTTTCAAACATCTTTTAAACTAACCCAAATTATTCATAAAATTTAGAGAAAATCTTTCAAAAATTAAGAAAAAATGTCTCAAAATCTTGCCCCTTTTTTCGACATTTTAGAAAATCTTAAAAAATTAATGTATCAAAATTAAAAATTCTAAAAAATTTCACAGGTACATTAAGAAAAGTTTCTTAGTTTCTTGATATACCTTTCAAAATTCTTAAAAAGCTTAGAATTTTTCTTTTAAAATCTTCAACAATCTACATTTTGTTTAAAATCTTTTGAAATCTTTTTAAAACTTCTAAGCCTTCTAAATATATATTTTTAAATTATTCCAATGTTTCCTAAAATTATTTTTAAATATGTTTCAAAATCCTTATAAAGTTTAGACACTTTATCTCAAAACCTTCAAAAATCTACAGTTTGTTAACAATTTTTAAAAATATTTTCATATTTTTCATTATTTTTTGAATTTTTGCAAAGTTTCTAAATATCTTTTCAAAAATGATTCAGATTTTTCCTAAAGTTTTTTGAAAATTAAAATTACTTTAAAATATTCCATTTTTTTACGTTTTTATAAATCATTTGAAACGCCATTAAAAAAAAATTATTTTAAATTTTCCCAGGAATCTTCAGAAAATTGTTTATTCTCTTGAAAACTTAAACTTACTCGAATTTTTTCTAAAAATATAATTGTTCAATTGTTATTTATTCATCAAAATTTGTTTTTGTTTTGAAATATTTCGAAATATTCTGTTAACATTAATTTGTTAAAATAAAAAAACATTTAAAATTTTTCCAGAAATGTTAAGAAAATTTTTTTATTATCTTAAAACCTTTCAAAATCCTTCAAAAGGTTGACAATTTTATTTCGAAATCTTCAAAAATCTATATTTTGTTTTAAACGTTCTGAAATCTTTAAGTTTTAAATTAAGTTGAATCTTTACAAAACTTCTAAATATCTCTTAAACTTACTCGAATTTTGTCTAAATGAATAACTGTTTAACTGTTATTTATACATAAAAATCCAACAATTTCTCTTACAGATAGAAAATTTGAAAAATACAATTAAAATAAATTGTAACGTTCAAAGGTTAAATTTAGCTCTCTAAAATTTTAAAGATTCAAGGCTTTCTGTTTCAAACGATTCAGTTTCAAATATTTGATTTATAATTTCTCATTTGAAATAAACAGTCCAACCTTAGTAAATATTAAGAAATTGCTCTTTTTCTTAATTAAAAATTTTCAAATTGAATGGGTCAAAAATGAAATATTTTAGACTGAACAATATTTGAATAGGACTTGAAACTGAATAAAAGCGTTTAATTATGAATTTTTTAATTTAGAGTTATTTTATAACTGAAAATAGGTTATAAAGTTTCAATCGGACGTTTAAACTTGTTTAACTTCTAAGGCTTTTCAATAGAAACAGTTCAATTTTTAACGTTAAAATCTGTAAAATATTAAATTTTCAACAGATTCAGAATCGTCCTGTAACTTTTTTATTACTCGAACTACAGTTCAATTTTAAAAATCATTAATTAATTTACATTCACAGTTGATCAACTTAAAAAATTTCTTGTATAAAAAATAAATTTCAAAGACTATTAATTTTTAATTGTTTAAGTCTTTAGAAAATGCATTTGAAAATGCTTTGAATTGAAAATGTACCCTTAAATATGACGACCTAAAATGGAAAATTTTTATAGTAAAAGATTTTACAATTACACATTGAAAGTTGAGTGCTTTCATAATTGAAAATGTTAACAATTGAACTTAACATTAAAAAAAAAGTTGAAATCAAACTTAAGTTTAATTGCATTATATCATGTGATATGAAATTTGTGATATTTCAAGTGATTGGGTAGATTTTTCTTTTAAAAATTTGTGAAATTTTCGGTCAAAAAATAAATTCACTGTCATTTCCTGGGTCCAGCGGTCACCCTGAAGTAATATCGAATAAAATATTTTAATTACTTAACGTATTTGGTTACATCATTTGACGATATCTAATAGAAAATATATGAAAAAATTTGAAGAGGGCACTATTAATGGTCACTAAAATCTTAAACCTACTGTGAACACTTACCAGAATCTTCGTGATTCGTTTCCGGAAGGTTGCTACTCTTCAGCCGATCATCTTTCGCGATTGTGATACCAGCACTATCAATGTCTTCAACTTCATAAGCAAGCCTATCTACGTCCAATTCTTTATACTCCATACCATCCGAATCTTCATCTTCATCACGAGCGTAACTAGCAATCGCCTCATCACCTTCATCCATACCTATCAAGGAAAAGAAATCATTTAGTAAATAAAAATTAAAATACCTGGGAGTTAAATTTAATAATTTGAATTACTTCGCGTAAATTAGGAAAATCAGGGTGGCCGTTTAAATCAAAGAAAAAAGATTCACGGTCATTTCCCGATTCGCAAACATTTTTCCCGGTCAATGAAATTTAAAAATTAGAACTCTTGAAGCTAATTTTTTTATTAATTTGAAGTAATGAAAACTGAATTATAAATTAGAGCATTCAAAGCGGTTCACTTGAATTGAAATTTTTTTTTATTGAAACGCTCAATAATTTCCAGGTACAAAATGGAAGCTATTAATACTTTCCAATTGAACAATTCTACAGTAAATGAAATTGAACGATTGACATTTTTTTTTAACTGAACACTTTTTCAATTAGGAGTTAAATAATTAATTGTATGTAGTTTCAAACCAGTAATTGTTCAATTATTATTTATACATTAAGATTTATTTTTGTTGAAATATATGTACTCCTAAAATAATTTTTTCGAAATAAAAAATCATTTTTAATTTTTCCAGGAATACCAAGAATAGTGTATTATCGTAACGCACTTCAAAATCCTTAGTTTCAAAATTTGATGTCAAAATCTTCAAAAATCTACATTTTGTTTAAAATTGTTTGATATATTTTCAAATTTTAAATTATTTTAAAATTTTTTTTGAAAACTACTAAATAGCTATTAAAATTATTCGAATTTTTCCTATTTTTTGTTAATCCTGCAAAATTAAAAAATTGCCTTCAAAATGTTCCAGATTTTTTCTTTACAATTTTGGAAATGTTTTGAAATCTTCTCTTAAAATTAATTTTTAGAAATAAAAAATTATTTTCAATTTTTCTAAGAATCTCAACATTTTTTCCATCTTATAAAACCTTCAATAATTCTAAAAAAGCTTCTAAATTTTTTTTTAAATCTACAAAAATCTACTTTTCTTTTAATTATTTGAAATCAATTCAAGTTTTAAATTAATTTGAAATCTTTTCAAAATTTCTAAATATCTCTTCAACTTACTTGAATTTTTTCTATATTAATAAATGTTCAATGGTTATTTATACTTGAAAATTCAACCATTTCACTTATAAATTAAAATTTTATTCAAACAATTAAGTTTCAAATTGTTTAGTTTTGAATATTTGATTTATATGCAAAATCAAATATTGCTAATAATTTGAATTTAAAGATTTGAACTCTTGAATCAATAAATTTTTAAAGAATCGAACTTATATCGTTTTAAGCAGTTTTAAGTTAGAAATATTAAAAATGGAACGATATAAATTTTTAATTAACACTTTTAAAATTAATAATTGTTCAAATGTTCAAATTCATTTTAACAATTAAAGGCTGTTTCAAAAAATTCAATTTCAAATTGAACACTTTTTAATATTTGATTTATAACAAACTTTTCAATTTAAATAAACAGTGAAATATGTCAACATATTAAAAAATTGTTCTTTTTTTTTTAATTAAAAAACTTCAAATTGAATGGGTTAAAAATCGAATATTTTACACAGAAACAATATTTGAAATTGAATAAAAGCGTTTAATTATGAATCTTTTAATTTGAAGTTATTTTTAAATTGAAAATAGTTTATAAAGTTTCAATCGGACGCTTACATTTGTTTAACTACTAAGGCTTTCGAAGTGAAACAGTTAAATTTTTATCATTAAAATCTGTAACTTCTTTAATTTTGAACGGATTCAGAATTGTCTTGTAAATTTAATTCTTGTTCACTTTTTAATACTTAAAGTGCAGTTCAATTCTAAAAATCAATTATTAGTTCATATTTACAGTTGAACAAGTAAAAACTTTTTTTTATCAAAAATTTCGATTTCAAACGCTTTTAATTTTTAATTATATGAGTATTCAAAACTGCATTTTCAAATTCTTTAAATTAAGAATGCACGCTTAAAAATGAAGATCTAAAATGGTAATTTTTAAAAGTAAAGATTTTACAATTACGCACTGTAAACTGAATATCATAATTGAAAAAGTTAAAAAGTTATACATTTTCTGTACATAATTTTCAAAAAAACAGAAAAGATAGAAAGACTATTTTAAATTGCATTATATCATGTGATATGAAATTTGTGATCTTGTGATATTTCAAGGGATTGGATAGATTTTTCTTCTAAAAATTTCAAAAATTCTCGGTAAAAACCCGGGTTTTCCATCTCAGCGGCAACCCTGAAAATATGAAAGTATTTTACCATCTCCAGTAGCGAGTTCAGGATTGAAAAAGAACATTTCCCTTCCAGAGATTCCAACTTGGCGACCAGCTTTGTAGTCGCTTCGTTTCTTTTCCTCATCCTTGATTGCTTGTTCCTTCTTCTCCTTTAGTTTCCTCTTCTTCCACGCCAGGAAACTCTCCAATGTTATTCTCGTCTAAAATAAAATTATTATTTCACAACAAGAGAATAATCTTCAGTCAATAGATACAATATTTCATTACAGATTCTTTTTAAAAAACGAACCTGGCTTGGTCCCAAATTAGCTCTTTCTCTTTCTATGAGATCCTCTAATGAAATTTCATCCTTCTTGTCATCTTTCTTCTTATCCTTCTTAAGAACGAATCCAGCAGGCAAAGCATGTCTGTAGATACATTTCGACCCCGACGGACATTCCCAGAACCAACCGTACTTTGACTTTTCAACTGCCTCCAAGAAATGTTTACAAATCTGAAAGTATAATTGATGAATTATTAATTACTAATTAGTGCAATAGATAATATTGCAGGCCTCGGACTCACTTCAGAGATAAAAAATAGTGTGAATAGTGTCACAAATTTGAAAAAATAGTGTCATCAAATTTTTCAGGCAATTATAATGTTATTCTTTAGTCTATAAATGATCAAAATGCCTATTTAATTATCGCAGGCTTCAAATTCTTTTCCCGATTGCCATCTTTTCTCGTTTTTCCGCTCGAATGCGAACTGAATTAATAGAACCCAATAACAAAATCTGACTATTTTTGGTTGAACAAGTTACTATTAAATTTTTGATTAAGCATTCATATTTTTTGTTTCAAAATGTTATTATTTGGTTCAAAATTGCATTATTTCATTAAAAGTTCAACAATTTGATTAAAATTTATTTTCTTTCTTGACTGGAAATTTTTTTTTTTTTTTTTGTTAAAAATTTAACTATTTTTTTTATCATTCATCTTTTTGGTTTGAAAATTCACCTCTTTCTGTAGAAAACTCAATTTTTTTTTATTGAAAATTAATTCTCTTAGATGAAAGTTTAATTACTCCATTTTTTGTTGAAAATTGATCTTTTTTAGTTTAAAAATTCATCTATGTAGTTAAAAAAATTTTAGAAACGAAAAAATATAAAGTGAAAATTATTCAAATAAAATTTAGATTAACAACACATCCATCGTTCAAACTGTTTAGTTGAAAATAGTTGCAATTTGTCGAAAATTCTACCTTTTTGGTAGAAAATCAATTTTTTGTTTGTTAAAAATGCAACTGATTGGTTGAAACTTTATCTGTTTTACTTAAGGAATCAAGTTTTTTTTTCAACTAAGTATTTTTTGTTTAAATTCAACTGTTTTTTAATTTATTAAAATAATTTTTTGTTGAAATATCAACTATTATGCTTTTCCTTAAAAATGAATTTTTTTATGTGGAGAATTCCACTCCTTCGTTGAAAATTGAACAGCTTTCTTAAAAATTAATTTCTTTGTTGAAAATTATTAATTTTAGCCGAAAACTCGTTTTTTTGTGTTAAAAATTCCACTGATTGGTTGAAAACGAACTTTTTTTTGTTGAAAATTCATATTCTTGGGTCAAAATTTCAACTGTTTTGTAGAAAATTCATCGTTTTGGCTTAAAATTCGACAATTTAGTAAAAAATCCTACTATTTGGTGCAAAATGAAACAGTTCTGTGGAAAAAATTTTTTATTGAAAATTGTTTCTTTTTAATGAAAATTAAACTAGTCCATTTTTGGTTAAAAACTGATCCGTTTTAGTTTAAAAATTCAAATCTTTAGTTTAAAAAATTTAGAAAGGAAAAAAATATAAACTAAAAATTAATAAAATAAAATTTGGGCGAAAACATCCATTGTTCAAACTCTTTAGTTGAAAATTTACGTAATTTGTTGAAAATTTGTCTTTTTTGGTAGAAAATTAATCTCCTTGATTGAAAAATTGAAACTATTTGTTTACAAATTGATGTATTTTGTTGAAAATTCGTATTTTCTGGTAGGAAATTAATCTTCTTGGTAGAAAATTGAACTATTTGGTTAAAAATTTATATATTTTGTTGAGAATTCAACTTTTTCAGTAGAAAATTAATCCTTTTTAATGAAAAATCACCTTTTTGGTTTAAAATTTAACTATTTGGTTTAAAATTCAACTGTTTTGTGGAAAAAGCTAATCTTTTTGTTTAAAAATTCAACTCATTGGTTGAAAACGAACTTTTTGTTGAAAATTCATTTTCTGGGGTTCAAATTTCAACTGTTTTGTAGAAAATTCGTCGTTTCAGCTTCCACAAGTTCAACTATTTGATACAAAATTAAAATGTTTTGTAGAAAATTAGTTTTTTTTTAATTGAAAATTAACTTTTCCTAGTGAAAATTTAACTACTCCATTTTTTTGTTAAAAAATGAAATTTTTTAGTTTAAAAATTCAACTATTTAGTTTAAATAAATTAGAAACGAAAAAAATATAAACTAAAAATTAATCAAATAAAATTTAGACTAACAACACATCCATTGTTCAAACTGTTTAGTTGAAAATTTACGTAATTTGTTGAAATTTCGTCTATTTTTGTACAGAATTAATCTTCTTGATTGAAAATTCAAACTATTTGGTTAAAAATTGATGTATTGTGTTGAAATTTCGTCTTCTTGGTTGAAAATTGAACTACTTGATTACAAATTTATTTTTGTTGTTGAGAATTTATCTTTTTCAGTAGAAAATCAATTCTTGGTTAAAATATTATTACTATTTTGTTAATTCCTAAAAAAACCAGTAAGATTTGCCCCCCCCCCCCCACAAGAAATTGCCTAACGTTACTTTTGGATGACCCCTAAATAAATTCACGAATGAAATTTATTCGGCAAAAATTACGTAAGATATAGGTCAAAACTTAAGGTCCCTAACAAAGAGCGGTAAATGGTTCCAAATTTCAGAAAAAAAAACTTTATATAATTTATGCACGTCCAATAATTAGCCATTGAGATAATTTTCCGGTATGTTGCGATAATTGCGATAAAATATTGTCTTAAGTGTGATTTTTTCTTGAAATAGTAGCAAAATAGTGTGATAGGTAAAAAAAGTGTAAAATAGTGTCAATAGGGTGGTGAGTCCGAGGCCGGATATTGTTATACAGATTCAAGAAACACTTGCAATGTCAGTCGTTGGTCGATTTGCTGTTGCAGCCCCGTGTTTCAAATCTACAACTTCCTTCAGTTTTTCTTCATCCCATTTATCCATAGTATCAGCTGCCTTATCATCATCATCATCATCTCGCATGTCGCAGTAGAGCGAACGCTTTTCTGCCTTTCGTTCTATAGTCAAGTCGTGAGAGAACTTGCACTTGTTTCCTTTCGTACATTGTCCTTGTTTGAAAAATGCACATATCACGGACTTCGGGTCGATACCTAAAATTCAAGAACATAGTTATTTCGGAACAGACAAAAAACATAGTATATAATTTATAATTAAATTCGAAATTCTTGGAAATTAAAAAAATGTAACGATCTTTGGAAAACACGCTCTTAAATGTCTCCCTTGAAATTAAAACCAAAACTAAAAGATAGGAAAGAAAAAGAAGGCAACCTCAGACTTCACAATCTTCCCCCGATTCCTCTCTTTCCTCCTTCTTCTCATATTTCGCTTAAATGAAAACTCAATTATTAGAACCCACTAAGAAAATCGAACTATTTTTCGTTGAGAGCTTATTCGAAATAATTTTATTATTTGTTTCAAAATTTTATTATTTTGTGGGAAATTCATCTTTTTGGGTTGCGAATTCAACTATTTTGTTAGAAAATTTAACTGTTTTGTAGAAAATTCGTCTTTCTGGGTTGAAAATTAATCTCTTTTGGTAGAAATGTAATCTTTTTTGATTGAAATTGCAACTATATTGTTGAAAATTCAACTATTTATTAAAGAAGTCATTAAATTATTAAATTAACTTACTTGGTTAAAAATTGAACTACTTTATAAAAAATTAATTTTGTTGGTTAAAGATTAATATCTTTGGATGAAGATTTAAACTATCTTTTTTGTGGTTGATTCTGAACAAATCTACTCAGACTATTTCTTTCTCTCTTTTTTATTTATTTATTATGTAATTGTCTCTAATGAGCCGGAAAGGAGGTAGTTTAAAAATCTAATTTTGATTTGTGAATTTTTTTTCATGCTCTCATTTCGGTGCATAATAAAATAAATTAGGTTTTGAACGAAAAAGACAAATTTGCAACTAAGAGAGATCTTTAATCAAGAAGGGAGGTAGTATAAAAATCTAATTTTGAGTTTTGAATTTTTTTCATGCTCTGATTTCGGTGCATAAAATTATTCATAACAAAGGAGATTTCATTTCGATCTTAAATTCATCATTTTTTTGAAAATTAACTTTTTTCTTGAAAATTCATATTTTTGGGATAAAAATAAAACTATTCGGTAGAAAATTCGCATTTTTGGCTTGAAACTTTAACAATTTGGTTTAATTTTGTTTCTTTCTTGGCTAAAGATCTCTCTTAGTTGCAAATTTGTCTTTTTGGTTGGAAAAATAATTTATTTCATTGAAAAATGCAATTGCTTGGTTGAAAATTTGTTTTGGTTGAAGATTCAACTATCTTGTTGAAAATTCGTTATTTTTATTTGAATTCAATTGCTTCTTTATTTAAAATTTAAATCTTCTTTAGTTACATCAACTATTACATTTTTCTTTGAAAATTAATCCTTATTGGTTAAAAATTCAGTTTTTTAACTGAAAGTTTAACAATTCCATTTTGGGATAAAAATGTATCTTTCTTAGTTGAAAAATCATGTTTTTTTGTAGAAAAATAATCTTCTTGGCTCAAAAATGATCTTTTTGTGTTAAAAATGCAACTATTTTGGTGGGAAATTTAATCATTTAGTTGAAATTTAAATTTTTTTTGTAGAAAATTCGTAGTCCTGGCTTGAAAATTCTTCTCTTTTGGTAGAAATTTTATCTTTTTTGGTTGAAAAGTCAACTGTTTGGTTGAAAATGAATCTGTTTTGTTTGAGTACTTAACTATTTGGTTGAAAATGCCACTTTTCTCGAAAAAAATTAGTAAATTATTAATTTTTTAAAAGATTCATCTCTTCAGTTGAAAATTCTTTTTTTTTTCTTGAAAATTAATATTTTTAAACTGAAAATTTAACTTCCGTTTTTGGTTAAAAAGTGATCTTTCTTATTAGAAAAGTCAACTGTTTGATTGAAAATTCATAATTTCGGGTTGAAAGTTTAACTGTTTTATTGAAAATTCGTATTCTTTATTTGAAAATTCATACCTCTTAGTAGAAATTTCATCTTTTTTGGTTGAAAACACAACAGTTTGGTTGAAAATTAATTTTTTGATTGAAAATTAACTTTTTCGTTCAAAATTCATATTTTTGGGTTGAAAATAAAACTGTTTGGTAGAAAATTTGCCATTTTAACTTGAAAATTCAACAATTTGGTTGCATTTTTTTCCCTTCTTGACCAAAAAATCTTTCTTAGTTGCAAATTTATATTTTTGCTTTAGAAATTCATCTCTTTTGTTAAAAAATGCAATTGCTTGTTGTAAATTAGTCTTTTTTGGTTGAGGTTTCAATTATTTTATTGAAAATCCGTCATTTCTTGTTGAATTCAACTGTTTATTTTTTACTTTGAATTAAAATATTTTTTTGTTGCATCAACTATTAAATTTTTCTTTATATATTCACCTTCATTAGTTCAAATTTAATTTGCTTAATTCAAAATATAACTATTCCATTTTGGGATAGAAATTTATCTTTCTTAGTTGAAATTTCAACTGTTTGGTTGAAAATTCATGTTTTTGATTAAATTTATCTCTTTTGGTAGAAAAACTAATCTTCTTCGTTGAAAAATGATCTTTTTGGGTTGAAAATGCATCTGTTTTGGTAGAAAATTCAATAATTTAGTTAAAAATTCAATTGCTTTGTAGAAAATGCGTATTCTTGGCATGAAAATTCATTTCTTTTAGTAGAAATTTAATCTGTTTTGGTTGAAGTAAACTGTTTTGTTGAGAATGAATCTGTTTTGTTAAAAATGAATCTGTTTTGGTTGAGTATACAATTTTCGCAGAAAAAGATCAATACTACATAATATAAATATAATAAATTATAAATATCAGTACATTCAGTTGCCACGTCGAGAGTTTAACTACTTTCTTAAAACTTAATTTTTTTAACTGAAAATTTAACTATTCCATTTTTGGTTGAAAATTGATCTTTCTTATTTGAAAATTCAACTGTTTTATAGAAAATTCGTATTCTTGGTTTAAAAAATTATCTCTTTTAGTAGAAATTTAATCTTTTTTGGTTGAAAATTAATTTGTTTTGGTTGAATATTTATCTATTTTGTTGGAAATTAAACTGTTTGGTTGATAATTAATTTTCTTCATGGAAATTCATATTTTTGGGTTCAAAATACAACTGTTTTGTATAAAAAAATTTCACATGAAAAATTCAATTATTTGCTTGAAAATTTGACTTTTTTCTAAAATCGTCTTTTTGGCTTGAAAATAGACTTTTCTGTTCAAAATTCAATTACTTTGGTAGAAAATTGACCTTTTTTGGTTGTAGAGACAATATATTTCAACTTGAAATCTTATGAATATGGTACCTACAATAATTTAATTTAAAATAAATTACTCCCCTATTATTCCTCTATTTTCGTGAAAAATCACCCAATTTTCCGATTTTGTGAGCAGTTTGGGCTGTGAAGTCTGCAAGCTCCAAATCCTCTTCGTTTTTTTCGTATTTTTATTTATACATTGTTTTTAATCACAATCAAAAAACATTCACAAAAAATCTAGCAACGATTCGGTGTTAATTCATAACACCCGTTTCAAGGCAACACATTTAAATGATTTATTCAGAATTTAATTTCTCAATTTTAAAATTATTGCATAAAAAAGTTTCATAATCGACTCATTCGGCTTTAAAACCCAATTTTTCTTATTAATTTTTTTTTAAATGTATTGCTAAAGCTTACATTAATATAATTTATCTATATTATTATATATTGAAACTCGAAGCAATTTAAAATAATTTTGAAAACAAATATATAATCGTAGAAAAATGTATACGAAATTTACCCTTTTCAACTTTCTGGGTCTGGACTGGTTTAAATATCAGGGCTAACTCCTGCTGTTCCTTCAATTTCTTTTCTTTTTCTAGTTTTTTAGCATTGGGATCGTCGACCTTGCGTGGATTAAGGCCCCCAGACTTTACTTGTTTTTCTACTTGTTGAATGAATTTTTGCTGTTTGGCGCCCTTCTTGTTTTTCATGCCAAAAGTCTTGTCCTGTCATTGGAAGAAAGGGAAAATGTGAGTAACTATCTGGAGACATCTTTCAAGGTAAAAAATAGAACATGTGGCCCAGAGACCAAATTTGTTGGTTAGCAAAACGTCTTCTCACCTCGATAACCTTCTCCTTTTTCTTCGCTTCCACCTTTTTGCTCGGTGCCGATGTTTTTTTAGGCGGCATCGTGCGTGTTTGTTTTCTAACTGTTTATTGATAATCTCCGAATTCTGGTAGCCAGATTTCACGGTAGGATTGGCAAAACGAACGACATATTTACGCCATTTACGCGGATTTACTGGGATGACCCCCTCTTTCCTGTCAGACCCGTCAGACAGTCTCTCTCTCACTCTCGAACAGTTTAACCAATCGAATTGGCGGATTTCATATAGAGCAAAGCTGCGATTGGTAGAATGGTTTTTTTCCAGTATTCGATTATCGAAATTTCGATATCGAAGAGGGGGAAGAAAAAACACGTCCTCTGACGGAGAGAATTGTAAATATCTTTTGCGAAAATCTCCAATCCCCATGAATCCACACCACACCAGCGCTTTCCAGCACTAGCAGCACTTCAAAGCATCGGTTTTAAACAAGTTTCTACAAATATTTAAGAAGTTCTCCTATCAGTTTTGTCTGCCCTTTATCCAAGCTCGTGACTTAAAGAATATTACGAATACAACAATATGCCTGAGTACAAAGTTGGTGAGTTAAAACATATTCGTTTCTAATACTGAGTATTGCTCCGATAAGCACGTGTTCGGCATTTTTAGATTAGATTAAAAATAAGTATATCTTATTTATTACGAGGAAGTTTATATTCTTTTTTGGTAGAACAAATAGTAGTTATAATAGTCGACAGCATTAATGAGGAACTGGCATCAATCGAATGTATAGATATGTAAAACAAGTGTTTTTCAGTATTAAAATAACGACTTTATTTGTCCCGGTAAAAAAGTGTAACATTAGAAACGAATTAGAGATTTCAAAAACTGTGGAATTTGTAACCTTTTTGAATCCAAAACAAAGTCGTCTTTGAGCGTATACAATTAATGGTATGCTTAAAAAATGGTCATCTTAATATCCTGATTAATTTTATCAAATGTTTGAATACATTTTTATTATTAGTGGTGGATTTGAAAGCAATATACATACCCTGTATTAAACGGAATTAATCATGTATAATGCAGGGTGACCGCTGGAATGGTATTTATGAGGATATGTCCTAATTTTCGGATTTTTTGTGCTATGTCCTGATTTTTCATGCCCAAAAACGAAAATTCACGATTTTTATTCCGCGTACGTAGCTAAATTTTTTCACAATTTCTGAGGGGGCAGTCTCATTGTGACTGTTCAATTCAATTTCAAAAACTTGACATGTGTGGAATTTTGCTAATATATAAATTGCGTAAAAAAGTTAGAAGTTCTAATAAGTATTTAAAGTAATTAACATGTTGTAATTATATATTAACAATTTGTTCTCAATTATTTAAATAAAAATGTTGACCTCGAAAAAAATATTTGTATCATTTATAAACTTTGGGAATGAAAATACAGTTTTATTATTTTCTTCAAAATTCGACAATTTTGCTAAAAACAAAAAAGTCCATCTTTCGGCTTGAAAATTCAACTGTTTTGTAAAAATTCACCTTTTGGGTGGAATTTTTTTATTTGTTGACAGAAAAATGTTTTTTGGTGGAAAATTCGTTTTTTTGTCTAAAAATTCATCTGTTGTCTTAGAAATGTAATCTTTTTTCGTTAAAAATGCAACTGCTTGGTTGAAAATTAATCTTTTTTCATGGAGGATTTCTAACTATTTTGTTGAAAATTCGTCTTCTTTTGTTGAATTTAACTGTTTTTGGCTTCAAACCAGTCTTTTTTGGTTGAAATATCAACAATGTTAAAAATTATTTTTTTTTATGTTGATTCATGATTTTAATTCAATAACCTTTTTTTTTTTGTTGAAAATTTAACTATTTTGTTGAAAATTAGTTTTTTTGTGGTAAAAAATTCTTTTCGTTAACTGAAAATGTAACATCCATTTTTTGTTGAAAATTCGTCTTTTCAGGTAGAAAATTAATCTTTATGGTGGAAAATTCATTTTTTTTAATGAAAAATTCAACTATTTGGCTCAAAATTCATTTTTTTTTTATTGAAGATTCATCATAATAGTTGAAAATTCATTTCATTGGTTAAGAATTTAACTATTTGGTAGAATTTTTTTTAAATTAATTTTTTCAACTGAAAGTTCAACTATTTGGTTGGAAATTCATGCAGTTTGTTGAAAATTCGTCTTTTGTGGTAGAATATTAATCTTCTTCATGAACAATTCATCAACAATTCATTTTTTTGGTTGAAAATGTAACTATTTTCTTGAAATTTCGTTTTTATAGTTAAAAATTAATTTTTTTAAATGTAAATATAACTATTCCATTTTGGGTTGAAAATGTATTTTCCGTTGGAAATTCGTCTTTTCTGGTAAAAAATCAATCTTTATGGTTGAAAATTCATTTTTTTCGAAAATTCAACTATTTTTTTGAAAATTCTTTTTTATTGGTTGCAAACACTAAAAGAAATTTCAACCCGGGTTCTACCAGGTCTCTATTGGCAAAGTTGAAAGTGTGTATACCGGGTATATACCCGGTATCTTTTTGTAGATACCAAATTAGGTTTCCACCCGGTTCTTATCCGGTCACCGTACGGTACTTAGGACTGATGAGAATCGTTGATCAAAATCCATCATCTACCCGGTTCTACGCGGTTCCTATCCGAGGAATGGAACCAGAAATTAAATACTCGCAAACACAAAAAGAAGTTTCAACCCGGGTTCCACCAGGTCTCTATAAGCAGACAAAAGCACGTTTCTATCCGGTATATATTCGGTACCTATTTGCAGATACCAAACTAGGTTTCCACCCGGTTCTTATCCGGTCACCGTGCGGCACGACTGATGGGTCGTTGATCAAAACCCATCTTCTACCCGGTTCCTATCCGACGAATGGAACCAGAAATTTACCCTACTGAAAAACTCGACGTCGGATCCCAATAGTTTCCTACATTGTAGCCGACATCGTAACCCACGTAGGATCCTAACGTCGGATCCTAATAGTTTCCGAAGTAGGAAACGTCGTCGAGTATTGGGATCGTTTCCGACGTTGGAAACTATTAGGATCCTAATAGGATCCGACGAGATTATTTTGTTTCAAATAAAATGTTTATGAATGCTTATGAACTAATAACTGTTACATACGTAAGGGATCGTCCATATATTACGTAAGACGTTTTTCTTTTGTTTAAATAAAGACGAGAATAAAATTTCTGTGATGTTAAGAAGGACACAACGATACAAAAGAAAAAGAAAAACATCTTACGTAATATATGGACAATCCCTAATTCTTAATTTGTAGAATAGTTGTAAATAATGATTATGTTCAAGAAGGCAAGGGAAGACGAAGGAAAATGACGTTTAAAAACTTTTCAAATATATATATATATATATATATATATATATATTATATTATAGTTTTGTTTATTGTTATTCTATAAATTACGAAATTAATTATGTAAGTTCATAAACATTTTTTTTTTTTAATCTCGTCGGATCCTACGGCGGATCCTAAGTGGCTTACGGCGTCGGCTACGACGCAGGAAACTACGAGTATTAGGATCCGACGTCGGGGTTTTCAGTAGGGTAATACTCACACACAAAAAGAAGTTTCAACCCGGGTTCTACCAGGTCTCTGTAAGTAAGTATTTTCCGGCGTCCGTATCGCGACAATTTGTTTCTCTGGGTGAGATAATACCCTCCTAATTTGTTCAGACTAAAAAAAAAAATTTTAGAAGTTGCGAGCATCAAATTTACGCAAAAATTGAGATTTTCATAGTTTTCGATTTTTTGAAAATATACATATTTGTTTAAAAAAATATCTTATGAATAAAAATGGTAGCTAATACAAAGAAAAAAACTTTCACTCTGTGTCCGATTGAAAAAAAATTATTTGGCGCCGGTGCAAGGCATAAAAAGTACGATTTCATATAAAGAGATAAATATAAGGGCATAATTATACCCCTAAACATTTTTTGTAAGGGTTGCCAAAATTCTGAGATGTTCTCCACACAAAAGGGAAACAATATAGAATAGATATGAGATGAAAAACTTAAAACCAGGGTACCAAAAAAATAAAAAAAAATAAACATAAATGATTTAACAAGGCTTTTAATGGGTTTTCCATCAATGAAGTTTTATAAAATAGTAACATATATTAATAGGAGGAAGAGGGAATAACAAATGAGTTTATATGAAATCATATTTTTAATATTTTCTTATATTCACAACAGATATACAGCTCATCATTTATCTGTCTTTTCTTATATTCGCAACAAATATACAGTTGAACAATGCAAACATTTTTTGTAAGGATAAATGTTTTATTTTCTTATACAATGAGAAAAAGTCGCTAATGCATTTGTCCTTCACGACAACACAAATGCGTAAATCACTTTACGCCAAGTTCTTTCATTATCGTAAATGGTATTATATATCATTGGAAATTGTAACATCAATAAACAACTTTTACTCTGACAGCATAAATGAGACATTTGACAAGTGCATGCTTCGTTCAGACCAGGAGTGACTAACATTGCACAGTTTTTATTTTTTATTTTTTTTTGCGAATATAAGAATATATTAAAAATATGATTTCATATAAAATGAGTAATCTGTTATTCTCTCTTCCTCCTATTGATGTATTTTACTATTTTATAAAATTTCATTGATGGAGAACCCATTCACGACCTTGTTACATACTTTTTTTTATTATTTTATTTTTCTGGTAATTTTTCATCTCATATCTATCATATATTTTTTCCCTATTGTGCGGGGAAGATCTCAGAATTTTGGCAATCCTTGGAAAAAATTTGTAGGGGTATAATTATACCCTTATATTTATCTCTTTCTAAGAAATCATACTTTTTATGCCTTTTACTGGCGCCAAGTAATTTTTTTTTCAATCGGACACAAATTGAAAGTTTTATCCTTTGTATTAGCTACAACTTTTATTTATAACATATTTCTCTAAAACAAATATAACCTCTAAAAATTGTTTTCAAAATCAGAAAAAATTAGGAGTGTAGTATTATAGTCCATTAGTCAATACAAAATGTTGTCGATCTTTTTCAGTCCCTATATTCCTGTCTAATTGAATCTTTTTCTAGCATTTTTAAATATAAGTCAGCCCTATCCTTCCAAATCCCAGTCTTTCTTTCGACATGAATCCTACGCTTATCCACGTCTATTCTTTTCTATCCGCTAGGCAATCTAAAATTTCGTCTATCTTTTTTAATCCCTATTTTCCTATCTAATTGAATCATTTTCTATTGTTTCTGAAATATAATATAGCCTATCCCTATATAGCCCTATATATAAACCCTATAGTTTGAATCCTAGTCATTAGACCCTTTTTTATGCTGGAAAATTTTATTGAAATTTAAATATTTGTTACGTATAATACATCTGAAAGTAATCAATCCTTTAAATTTTGAAGCTTTACAATTTGAAAATAAATCACAAATTAAATGAATATTTAAATTAAACATTCAAATATTAAAATTTAAATTAATTAAATTTAAATATTATAATTAAAAATTTTGAAATACACCTATTCATATAAAATGTGTAAAACGAAAAAATAGAAAAAATATATTCCTCCGTTAGTCCTGGCTTTTCAGCGAAAAAGCTTGGTTAAAATTTTGTCGACAAAATCCAAGCGATACATTGGCGTAATTAGTTAAAGCGTGCTGTATAGGCTTGGGTTAGGTTGTTTATCTTTTTTTTTCAAATTTATCTACCCTTCATCCTCCGGATAAGACTTGCGTAGGAAGCGGGTATAAACCGGGGTGCATTTCGAATAGGAATACGACAAGAACCGGGTATGTAGGGACCGAGTACGAATATTATTTTGCACCAGATAGAACCCGGGTCAAGTACCGGATAGAAACCGGGTACATTTCCGAAAGAACCGGATAAGATCCAACTTCTACCCGATTCTTATCTGGGTTATACCCGTCATTTTAAACAGGTAAAACATCGCTTTTGCATTAATTTTTGAAAGCAAAATTTATAACAGTTAGGGAAAATGAAAAATTGGTCAGGGAAAGTCAGGGTATTTAGAAATTTGGATTTTTAGCAACCCTGAATACTTTATTCATTAAATTAATTCCTCTAATAAGTAATTGAAAATTTTATATTAAGATGCGTAAATACTTAAGTTGGTTTATTTACCATCAGTAATTATTGTCAACAGCTGATATTTCCTTGTCCGAATGGGGTCGAAAGGAGATAACACTCGCAGAAAATGAAATGCCTGGACTTATGTCCCTAAGAAAAAAATATGGTCCCTTGAAAATTTTAAAAGGAGCAAGAATTGCCGGTTGCCTTCACATGACTGTTCAAACCGCAGTTTTAATAGAAACGTTGACTGAACTTGGTGCCGAGGTAAGGATAATTTTTGTCCAATATACAATAATAACATAAATGAAGGTTTAAGAAAAAGACACCTTAAATATAATATAATTATAAATAAAAAAGATGTATCTATCTAATAAATTATTCTTGTTATTGTTACCATTTATGTAAGTGGCCTTTTGAACTTTCACTCTCTACAACTATAAAATTAAATATATCCACAGAGAATGCTTCAAGATTTTAGCATATGAATATTATCTTTGTTGGAGTGATCTACTTATTTCCTCTGCATTCATAGACAATATTTGCTCGCTTTTTTCGCATCGGAAAAGCTAAAATTTAAGAAATTTATTTCAAAATAAATTAAACTTTCAATTCCTCTTGGACTCTTAGAAATTAAAAAAAAATTGTTTTTGAAAAGAATCTGACAATCAAATTTGGACAACTTACTCTTAACTGTCTCGATTCAAATTAAAAAAGAGGAAAGATAAAGGTTTGGAGGATCCAAATCTTTCTTATTTTGGTATTTTAATTTGAATGGAGATATTTAAGAGTTTGTTCTTAAAATTTGATCGCGAGATCATTGGTTCTTTTAAAAACGAGATTTTTTTTAGTTTATAAGAATTTCGTAATTACATTGAAAAAGCTGTTATTGTTGTCATGCCTGATTAAAGATAAAACTATTTCTTTACTACTGTAATGATGAAATAATTATCAGTATTAGTGATCAGTATTTCATCATTTTGTATTTGTCGTTAGAGAACGGGAAATAATTCGACTTTCATACACTCTCAGAAAATGCATACAAATACAGAGTCATTTGAAAATGGTAAACAAACTATTATTGTTTGTTATATTTACATTTACATTTCCCATGATTTGTACAGAAACCCGAAGTTAAGTTTCTGTTATGTTGATAGTTAATTTTTTTAATATTCATCCAGGTTAGACGTTTTCTTACAGATCAAAATCATCAAAAGGTAAAAAATGATTAAGTGTTTGCTTTCGTCAATTTTCTTTCTATTTTCAGAGATTTTAATTTTTAGCATGTTAGAAAAAAACTTAAAAGTTTCTAATAATTTTTTTATTTAAATATTCTCGAAATAATGACATTTAAAATTCTCACTATGTAAATGAAAATAACGTTAGATACAGTATTGAAAAGTTCAGAAATAATTCTATAATAATACATTTTCTTCAATACAAATGGTCTGTCGTATCTTATCATGAGAATTATGTACCTGTTGTATACTTATCGGAAAACTAAATGTGTCTAAAATAAACTTGTTTAAACCTAAACAGTTTGAAACTCAATATTCAATTTTCTTCAAGGTTCAACTGTTGAAAATTCAAGAAAAAGCGAATTTTTAAATTAAATTAAAGATTAAAAACAAGTGTAAAAAATTTTATATTCATATTATTTTACATGAGAATTTAATTAACATTTCAAAAAAAAAATAAAAAAATTGTAAAAAGTCAAGTTTTTCGTAAACGGATTAACATTGGCAAATAATGTTTTGGCAAATTAATATTCATCCAATTGACCCTATAATATAGAGAATTTCTGAGATTTAAGAAAATAGCAACTCTAATCATCCCCTTGTTAAACAATTGAAAACTAAAAGCGTTTGAAATTGAACATTTTTGATAAAAAACGTTTTTAAGCTGATCAACTGTAAATATAAATTAATTAATGATTTTAAAAATTGAACAATAATTTATTTTACAAGACAATTCTGAATTTGAATTTTCTCGTTTTTCAAGAAAATCGTTTGACCAGTAATCGGAAAAATCTAACATCAGAAATTAATTAATTACCCTGGTCGACAAAATAACATCAATACTCTAAATTCTGAATTTGTTCAAAATTACAAACAATTTGAAAGCCTCAGTAGTCAAACAAATGTAAGCGACCAATTGAAACTTTATAAACTATTTTCAGTTTTAAAATAACTTTAAATTGATATATTCATAATTAAACGTTTTTATTCAATTTTTAATCCTATTAAAATATTATTTAAGTGTAAAATATTCCATTTTTAACCCATTCAATTTGAAAATTTTTAATTAAAAAAAGAGCAATTTTTTAATATTCAGAAATATTTGACTGTTCATTTAACATGAACATGCATTTAACATCCTATAGGATTTTTTAAGAGAAATAAGACTCGGAATATTTTAAGTCGATATCTCTAATAGTTTTCAAGATATCAATTTTTTTACTTTTTTTAAAATTCTGTGACCAGTCACAGGGGCGCCTCCCCCTATAGATAATAGGGATAGTAGGATAATAATCAAATATTGAAAAGTTTAAAATTTGAATCTGAGTTATTTGAAATAGCCTTAAATTTTTAAAATGTTTGAGTGTTAATTGAAACTTTGAACGTTACAATTTTAATTGTTCCATTTGTAATTTATAAGTGAAAATGTTTTGTTTCGATGTATAAATAACATTTGAACAATTATTAATTTAAAACGAGTTAACATAAAAATAATTTTACTTCTAATTTAAAAAATGTTTATTTAAAAAAAATATATCGTTCCATTTTTTACGTTTCTAACTTGAAATTGCTTAAATAATATAATTTTGAACAACTAAAAATTTATTTATTTATTCTTCAAATTCGAAAATTGCAAATGATAGTCTAGGTTTTTATTTTAATTGTTCAATTGAAAAACTGTTTAAAGCTTCTATTTCATACGTGTAAATTATTGGGCGTTTGAACTGAACAATGTTTAAACTTCAATGTTAAAAGTTTAAAATTTCCACTTTGAGTGTCTTAATTAGCAGTTCAATTTGTATAACTTCAAATAAACAAATTTTTAGCTTCAAGAGTTCGAATCTTTAAATTGCGATAAGCGGGAAAAAATTTTGTAAACCGGGAAATGTCTGGGAATTTTTTCCTCGATTAAAACGGCCACCCTGATTACAAAAATTGAATTTAAAGCGTTTTGATTCGAAAAAATTTGGTAGGACTCAAGCTTTTATCTTGAAAGATATTTTAAAACGAAATCGCCATAAAATCGAAGAAAATAATTTTTATTTCTCCGTAAAGGTAAGATGGTCATCTTGCAACATCTTCAGCACCCAAGATCATGCAGCCGCGGCGATGGCAAAATCCGGAGTCCCAGTGTTTGCTTGGAAAGGAGAAACAGAAGAAGAATACTTATGGTGCATTGAGCAAACCCTCGTCTTCAAAGACGACAAACCTTTGAACCTTATTCTCGATGATGGAGGTGATTTAACGAATCTTGTTCACGAAAAGTTCCCCCAGTACTTGAAAGAATGCAAGGGTGTATCTGAGGAAACAACAACCGGTGTTCACAATCTCTACAAAATGTTTAAGGAGGGAAAACTTAAAATTCCTGCCATAAACGTTAACGACTCGGTTACGAAGGTTTGTATTCATTTCCATTTAATTATCAAAAATAAGCGAATCTGTTGAACCGTCTAATTGCCTTTTAAACCATTCAGAGCAAATTCGATAACTTGTACGGCTGCCGGGAATCTTTGATCGATGGAATTAAGAGAGCGACTGATATCATGATCGCTGGAAAAGTTTGCGTCGTGGCTGGCTATGGAGATGTTGGAAAGGGATGCGCTCAAAGTTTGAGAGCTCTAGGAGGTCGAGTGATCGTGACTGAAATCGATCCTATTAATGCTCTGCAAGCTGCGATGGAAGGTTACGAGGTTGGTTTTTTATTATCTTTTTTATTTTAGAATTTAAGGTGTAAATCGGGGTTTTGATTCCGAGGACGATTTTAACAGGAAAATTTCCCCTAATTTCATAAGATTCCTCTATTTTTAATGAAAATTATTTTTAAAAAGACTCACTCTCGAAATATGGTGTACATTTGTTTCTGAAATCTTTGTAAAATCTTGTGAAATTTGGGTAAAATTTTCTGGCATTTTTATCATTTAAAAATATTTCCAATAATAACGTTCACAAAATTCTAAGTTTCTATTTCAAAATCTATTTTTATTGCTTCTATCATAATTTATTATTGACAAGTATAAACGATAGTAAACACTATTTATTCCCGGTTTTATAAAATTATGAATAAAATAAAAATCTTTTCCAGTGGATAAACGACTCCTTTCTTATTATGTAATTGAAATTTCAAAATGCCATCATTATAATAAACAAACTAAATCTTTTGAAACAAAAAATCATATTTTTAAGCTCGGGCACAAGGTAGACTATGATGGACGAGTCTAGAAAAAAAATGAAGAGAAAGAGAAACGGTGGGGTTTTTAAGTAAATTGACTTTGAATATTTTCAGAAAAACAGCCGCCATTTTGTCAATTTTGACCTTTTTTTAAATTTTCCAACTACCCATACTTTTAAATGGTTCTGTGACTTGAGCATGGACGGCCTGTCGGATTTTAAATGAATTCGTCTAATGTAGTTTTTTTTAATACAAATAGAAATTGTCTAAATAACTAAATATTTTCGAAAAAAATACTAATTTAAAGAATTTCAAGTTCTAATGCAGTTTTTTTGTTTTAGATGAAAATATAAATGGTCTAAATTACTGTGAACTCTTAAATCTCTTGAACTCTTTTGAACATCTCTTGAAATCGTTTTTAATCCTTTGAAATCTCTTGAAGCCTTTTGAAATTTTTGTTAAATATTTGAAATCTTTGGGGATTTTTATTATTTTAAAATATTTCCAACTTTCACGTTCACTGAATTCTGTTTCAAACTGTACTATTAATAGCTTTAATCCTAATTTACTATTGACAAGTAAAGACAATAGTAAACACGATTTATTCTCGGATTCATTAAATTATGAATCAAATAGAAATCTTTTCCGGCGGACCAGCGACTTCTTTCCTATAAATTGAGACTGCAAAATACCATCGTTATAATAAACAAACTAAATATTTCAGACAATTCATAATTTTAAGAATTTCAAATTCTAATATAGTTTAGAATTCTTTTGGAAACGAAATCTTTGGAATTTTGTTTTTAATTTCTAAAAATCTCTAGACATCTTTTGAAATATGTTGAAATCTTTTGCAATTTTAGCGAAATCTGAAATATTTTTGCATTTTTATTATTTTTAAATATTTTAAAAATGTTGAATCTATAAATTCACCCACGCAAAATTTTAAGATTCCATTTAAAAGTGTATTTTTATTGCTTCAATCATAATTTATTATTGACAAGTCAACACGATTTATTCTCGGATTTATTAAATTATGAATTTAATAAGAAAATTTTCTAGAGGATTAACGAATCCTTTCTGATAAATTAAAACGACAAAATACCATAATTATAATAGACAGAATCCATTTCAAGTCAGGCAGGTTCTACACTTGAAGTCGCAGAATCTCTCGGGGGAAGAATATGTTATTTTTTAGAGGAAGTTAGGCGATACGTATTTTTGCGATTTGTAAAAAAAAATTTTTACGAAGTTATGCGTATTTGAATTTTTTGCTTTATTTT
Organism: Andricus curvator; assembly: GCA_932195095.1. Taxonomy (NCBI): domain Eukaryota; kingdom Metazoa; phylum Arthropoda; class Insecta; order Hymenoptera; family Cynipidae; genus Andricus; species Andricus curvator. The sequence continues at coordinate 1,079,265 of CAKNYM010053539.1, read as the reverse complement.
TCAAAAAAAAAAAAACAATTTTTTCTTCAAACTTTAATAACTTTTGACCTAATTGAGATATTTAAGATTTCTTGCCAGATTCTGGTAGAATGGTATAAGATATCATAAATGAGTAAAGGAAATTCTTGTAGATCTTTTTTAACTGTGCAAACTATTTTCTTAAAATTTTTTCATATCTGTTTTTGTTTGCAAGAATAATGCGATAATTCGTTATTATCTCCCTTAAATTTCCTTATAGCGAAATAAAAAAACCAAAAATTTTCTTTTATTAAAAAAAATTCTTTAGACGTTTCGCTAGGCCGTCTTAGGTCTGAAAATGAATTTTCTTAATTTTTGATCTAAAAAAATACAAGTGTAAGACTAAAAAATTCTTTCATCCCTAGAAAGTATTTGTTATTTATTGAGAAATGAGTCTTATATTTTATGAAACAATGACAAAATTTCATTATAATTAATGGTGTGCAATTGCCCCTAAAATATTTTTTCCTGAAACAATATGCAAAGGATTTCTTTTAAAATATAAGGAAGTATTCTTCATAATGAATACATTCAAAATATATACCGGGTGACAGAAAAAATCTTGTATTTTGAAATACATCAAAAATACACATTTTTATAGTTCAGACTTTAGCGATCTTTGAATTCTATTGAATTATTTTGAATTCCCCCCGAAATTTTTAGAACTCTTGAAATCCGCTGAATTTAATGGATTTTTTTGTAAATTTTATCAGATTTCTACTCATTCCGATTCATTTAAATTAAATGGAATTTTTTGGATTTTAAACATTTTGTTGCATTCAATTCAATTATTTTTAATTCATCTCCTGAATTCCATTATATAGATTTTTTTGGACTTTTTCCAATTCATTTGAATTCTTTTGAATTTGATTAGAATTGTTTTGAATTCACTCAGAATTCTTATAAATTTATCCTCAATTAGTTTAAATTCACCTGGAATTCTTATATATTTCATCGAATTCTTTTGAATTCAAAAGAACATTAGTTACATCATTAATGTACATTAGTCACTTTCAGTCAATTTTAGTTATAAAGTGTATTTCGAAATTGAAGATTTTTTTCTGTCACCAGGTATAAATATTTTAAGTTTATTCATTACGGACAACATTATCTTTATATTGTAGAAGAAATACTGTGCACATGATTCCAGGGAAAAAAAGTTTAGAGGACATTTCAGACCATTAATTGTAATGAAATTAAGAATTTTCGTATTCTAAGGCCGATAATATCTTCTAACAGTTTGTTCATTCTTTCATAAAATTTAGAGCCTATTCCTTAATAAATAAATCTTTTTAGAAGCTTTTTAATAATTTTGAAAGATTTTAAATTAATTTTTTTTTAAGATTTCTGGGGAAATTTTAAATGGTTTAGTTCTTATTTTAAAAGAATAATTTCAAGTTTTGAAGATTTCAAAATGTGTGGAAAAAGAATATGGAAGACAGACCGTTTTTTTAATTTTTCAGGATTTAAACATTTTTAGGTAAACTGAATTTTGCAGGGTGTCAAGAGAATGAAAAAAATGTTCTTAACATTCATGGGAAAATGTTAAATTATTCTTTTATAATGAATTCTATGAGGAAATTGAAAAAGATTATAAAACATTTTAAATTATTTCCTAACATTTTTAAAAAGAGTGTAAAAGATTTTAAAGCAAAATTTTGCTATTTTGCCATATAACATAATTTTAGGAAAAATTTGATAAGCTTAAGAGATATTCAGAAGTTTTGTAAGGATTCAAAAGTAATAAAAACTTGTAAGGATTGTTTGAGAGTTTTGTTATGTTTCACGAAAATGAAAAAAAAATTCAGGTTCTCCTAGGAAACCTCAAACTGATTTTTTATTTTGAAAAATTAAATTTAAGAGATTATTTAACAAGTTTTGAAAACATTTCAAAAGATTTCTAAAATTTTCAAAGAAGAATCTGAAAGACTTTAAGGCAATTTTTTAATTTGGCAGAATTAAAAAAAATTAATCACGAAAAATTTGAATAATTTGTAAATATTAGAAAGTTTAGAAGGTCTGAAAAGATTAAAAAAAAAGATTTTCTTAAGATTCGTGTGAACATTTTAAATGATTTTTCATTTTGAAAAACGAACTTTAAGAGAAAAATAAAAAAGGGTTTTAAACATTTCGAACTATTTCCTAAAATTTCGAAAAAGAGTGTAGAAGATTTGAAAGCAAAATGTTTCAGTTTGGTGAGATTAAAAAATAAATATAAAAAGTCGAGTAACTTCAAGAAATATTTAGAAGAATTGAAGAGATTCAGAAAGAATTTTAAACTTTAAAAGATTTTTAGAAATTTCGATTCTTAAAGATATCAGAAAAAGCTTAAGAAGCTTTAAAAGAATTTCGAAAGGTTTTAAGAGAACAAAAAAATTTTTTTTAAATTCCTGGGAAAATTTAGAAGATTATAAGGCAATTTTTTTACATTTTGAATGATTTTTCAACATTTTGAGATAAATTCCAGTCAGTTAAAAATATTGTTAGGAATATAAGACGTTTTAAACAGATTAGAAATATTTAAAAACTTGGAAACATTTCCAAAAATTGATCAAATATTCCTTGATTTCTTCCAAACTTTCTGAAGGTCCTAAACGCCTTTTAAAAACACTCAAATTTTTCCAAATATTTTGTTAAATCCTATAAAATAAAATAAATTTCTTTGAAATCTTCTAGATCCTTTTTTGCCACATCCGAAATATTCAAAAATCTTTTTTAATTTTCTCAAGAATCTTATAAAAATTATATTTATATAAATTCAAAGACAAACTGATAATACTTGTTTTCCTGTTCTTAATACTTATAATTTAATTTCAGCTAGAATTTTTAAGTGTTCAAAAACTTTGAACAAACAAATAGTTATTTGAAATTTTTATAGTGTATTATTGTTAATATTATTTTGTATTCTTTATGGTATTGAAAAAAGTTTTAAATTGGTGAATATCAATTAATACTTACATTAAGTAACTTCAATATTTGTATAAAAAGAAAAAATATTGAAAAAGCATTCAGTGTTGCATCAAAATATTATTTATTTCTAGACAATACTTCATCTTAAAAAACCTTTTTTTATTTAGATAACGTCTATTATGTTTTTAAACATAATACGAAAATGTTACGTAACGGGGGGGGGGGGGGGGGGAAACGGCATGTTACATGGGGGGGGAGGTCGAAAATGATGTTACGTAATATGTGAACGCTCCCTCAATATATTCTTTAGGGTTGCTGTGAAGCCTGTTTTAACTTTCCGGTTTCTTTCGATTGAGGAAGAATTTAAAAAGGGAATATTATCTTTTAGGTGACTACAATGGAGGAGGCTTGTGTCAAAGGACAAATATACGTGACGACAACTGGTTGCACGGATATCATCACAGGAGATCACTTTGTAAATATGCCAGATGATGCTATTGTCTGCAACATCGGTCACTTTGACTGCGAAATCAACGTAAAGTGGCTCGATAAAAATGCAACAGAAAAGCTCAATATCAAGCCTCAAGTCGATCGTTACACCCTTCCTAACGGAAGACACATTCTTCTTCTCGCCGAAGGACGTCTAGTAAATCTGGGATGTGCCACGGGCCATTCCAGTTTCGTTATGAGTAACTCTTTCACAAATCAAGTTCTGGCACAAATTGAATTGTGGACCAAGACTGATTCTTATGCAGTTGGCGTTCACATGTTGCCAAAAAAGGTAAGAGTATTTTCTAAATTACATTTGTTTTAAATACAAATTTATTTGGTAATTATGTACAATGTAGATCCTTCTTTAACGCAACTAACTGTTATTAATATTTTTAAAGCTGGACGAAGAGGTAGCTGCTTTACATCTGGAAAAATTGGGAGTAAAGCTCACCAAACTTACTCCAGCTCAGTCGGAGTACTTGAATATCCCAGTGGAAGGACCGTACAAACCTGATTATTATAGATATTAGATTAGTGTTTAGTAACGTTGTGTCACCAAATAAATTCTGATACGTTACTTTACAAGTATAGAAATTGATTCGCTCAATTTTTCCTGATACGAACTCGATTTTATTACTTACAGGGTGGTCGCAGGTCAGGGAAAACCTGGAAATCGGGGAAAAGTCCTGGACTTTGAAAAAAAATATCGCAAAAGTCAGGGAATTTCTGGAAGAGGCGCTTCGAATAACTGTCAAGAATAATAAATTTGAAATTATTTTCTTCCGTTTATGAAATATTCTATGTTAAATATGTCACAAAATTAATATTCTGCTCTTTGAATATTAATGGTCAGGAAGAATCACAAATTAAACAGGGAAAATTTGGGAATTTTCAAAATGAAGTTTTGCGGCCACCGGATATAATATTCTTGTTAGTAATTTATTTGCCTTTTATTTCTATGTCTATTTACTCCGTTGCATCCTCCGGACGATTATATTTTTAGTTAAAAATGTAATTATTTGGTTGCAAATTCAACAATATTGTTAAAAAGTCAACCTTTTTGTTTGAAAATTCAACTGTTTTGTTGAAAGTTCCTCTTTTTGGGTTGAAAATTGAACTACATATTTTGGTAAAAACAAATTTTTTTGCTGAAAATTCACATTTTGGTGTTGAAAATTAAACTGAAATCTTTTTTGGTTGATAATTCGTCTTCAGTTGAAAAATTCATCTCTTTTGGTGCTTTTCGTACAAAATTAGTCTTTTTTGGTTGAATTCAACTATGTTTTTAATTAAATAAAAAATTTTTTGGTTGAAATGTCTACTATTTTAACTATTTGTTTGAAAATGGAACATTTCCGTTTATATTTTTCACTGAGAATTCAACTTTCTGTTGAAAATTCGACTTTTGGTTTTGATAATCAGCTGCTGTTGGTTTTTTGTTTGAAAATTCGACTATTTGCTTGATCTTTGTAGGTAGAAATTTCCAGTATTTGGTGGAAAATTTCATTATTTTGTTGTAAAGTCAAGTATTTTGTTAAAAAGTTATCTTCTTTGTTCGAAAATTCAACTGTTTTATTGAACATTTGTCTATTTGGATTAAAAAATTATCTTTTTTGTTGAAAATTCAACGGTCTTTTAAAAAGATCAATTATTTGTTTGAATATACCCTTACGGAAAGAACTACTTGTCATGCCAAGTAGTATTTTCGCGACGAAAGATTGAGAATGCGCAGGCCCGTCATGTAATTATATTTGAAATTCCTTATGTTAATGATTACGTGCTAATATTTATGGCAAAATAACATTAAATAAAATAAAACGGCAAGTAGGAGTTTTAGTCTCAAAAGCGGCAAGATTAAACTTATTGAGAGAAAGTAGGTTCATGGGTTTTAAAAATTTCAAATATATATTTTTCTGAAATTAAAAATTTAACTGGTGAATTTCAGGGTGGCAGTACAGAACTAGATACAAGAAACAGAATCAGCATTTTTCAGGAGAGCGAAAAAACACTCTGTAAAATCCAAATCAGCATTTAAAGATAAGACAGAATTCCATTTCCGAGATGATGTGTTTACGCCCAAAAAATTTGATTAGAAACAGTTATTCATTTTCGAGGAAATAGATGTGTCAGCTGACAATTTCAAATTCACACTGACCACAACACGGAAATGAGTCGGCTGCGGATTGCGATAAAAAATGTAACCTTTAGTTTAAATAAGAAATAAGAACTTACTCCGGAGATACTGAGTTTCTGAATAAAGGTAAAACCCTTTTGATCTAAAAAAGTTAACTAATTCCGAGTAAATCGTCCAAGAATTATGAGGTATATCGGTAGCGATTGAAAATCGAATTTTGAATTTTTCACAAAAATAAAGACTTGCTCCTGAGATGTGCGGAAGCTGAATAAGAATAACTATTTGATACAAACAAATCAATCTGTTCCAAAGAAAAACAAAATTTATTGTCACGGTATCGCACTGAGATAGACGATTATTCGGTGATAGGACTATAAAAAGAATTTTTTGTTCAATAAACAATAATAATTTCAAAAGTATCGTCAAGGGAAGAAAAAAATTATGACGACGCTAAAATACTACAATAAAATTTTACGCTAAGATTTTAATTAAAACTTAATTTACTTTTTTTATTACTCTATTAAAACATGAGAATTCGAATAAGTCTTTTTATCACAACGTGTATTTAATTTGTTAAGAATCTTTTATGCTTTTAATCTTTTCGAAAAAATGTTAGTTATCTAGTTCTGTACTGACACTCTTCAATTGTTATTGTTTATTAAATTGATGAATTTTAATTGAAATATTGCAAAGTAGTTCATTCTTAAATATTTCAAGAGTAATTTTTATTTAAAATAAATTCTAATAAATAATTAATAAAAATGTAATTAACCGAATCCAATTCAAAGCAGACAGTTTCTACACTTGAAGACGCTGAATCTCTCTGAAAGAAAATATATTGTTTTTTAGAAGAAATTAGGCGACATGTATTTTTCTTATTTGCGAAAAAAAAATTCGCACGAAGTTCTGCGTGTTTGAATGTTGTGCTTTGTTTGAAAAAAAAGGTTTAAACCTCTATAACCTATATTTTTACCAATTTCTTGTTGAATTTCCACTTTTACTAAGAAGACATCTTGTAAGTTTTATGTCGGCTAAATAACTTTCATGGCCAGGAGAATTTTTTTCATAAAATCGAATTTCCTCATTTTTCTCGCAAACAACGAAAAAAGCGAAAAAAATATCAAAATGCAAGTTTGCACGTCTCAAAAAGTCTTACGAAAAATACCTCTCTTGCTCTTTTGAGATATCTTGCATAGTTTACGAGAAAAATTCCAAAATTATATTTTTAGGGAAAAAAATTCTTCCAGCCTCAAAAATAGTTTAGCTCGAATAAAGCTGACGGGATATCTTCCTTATATAAGCAGAAACTTAAAAAAAATATACGAAAGAATAAAAAAGGTGGGGTTATCCAGAAAATCTTTCTTATTTTTTTTTAAATTTGAAAACAAGAAAAAAATATTTTCTGGATAACACCTTTTTTATTTTTTCCACTATTTTTTAAACGTCTCTGCTAATAGAAAGAAAGGCACCATATCAGCTTTATGCCTGCTAAATAATTTTTCAAGCCGTAAGAATTTTTTTTAGAAATATAATTTTAGAATTTTTCTCTGAAACGATACAAGATATCGCAAAAAAGCAAGAGGGATTCATTATATAACATTTTTTAGACTTGCAAACATTTTTTCGTATCTGGCGTTGCTTCGGAGAAAAATGAGAAAATTGGATTTGATGAAAAAAAAAATTTCCTGGTCGCAATTGTTATTTAGTTCGCATAAAACTCACGAAAAGTCTACCTTACAAAAAATTGGCAAAAAATATAAGTGTGGATTTGTTGAGAAAATCGACTTTTAATATTTTCAGAAAAACCGCCACCGTTTTGTAAATTTTGAACCCTTTTTTAAATGTTCTGGCGGATTTTGAAGGATCATAAACACTCCGTGAGAATTAAAAAGAAAACAATAATCATTTCAATTAAGTCAAAAGTTATAGAGGTTCAAAGAATTTTTTTTTCAACAAAGCACGAAATTTAAAGGCGCATGACTTTTTAGATTTTTTGTCTCAAATCGGAAAAATACGTATGTCCTAGTTTCCTTCAAACAACAACATAAATTTCATCCCCGAGAGATTCTGCGACTTTAAGTCTAGAACTTGCCGAAAGTTCGCTACAAATAGCCTATTTTCCAGCTCCCCCTATTCGTAGTGAAAAAATCCGGTTATTTGTACGGAAATTTAGGTTAATTGTTGTTTGCGGCATTGCAGTGTGGCATTGTTGCCTTCGTTTTTCCGAAAATCGATGTTACAAAATCTGTTGATAAAACTAAAACATTCGAAATTAACAAAGAATTGTTTTTATAATTATAAGCAATATAAATCAGCGCAATTTGTTCAACTTTTCATCGTAAAACATGTTGAAAAATCATTAAAATTTTATTCTATATTTCTTTTATGAATTAAAAAATTTATTTAGTTTAATTTATCAGTTCTATAAATTATGAATATAATAATATAATGCACTTGCTATCTTCTAATTAGTTTAAACGTGCCGCTTTAAACGTGAAAAATTGACTTACCCTACCTACCGCACTTAATATAACAATCAAATTAAAAAATTATTTTGTCAAATTGACGCAAATTGCTATTTTACTGTATTTCACGCTGTTTTGCCATAAATATTAGCACGTAATGGTTAAAACACGAAGCAATTTTAAATTTAATTACGTGACGCTTTTGATGGAAGTATAATCTTTTTTGTTTGAAAATTCGACCAGTTGGTTGAAAAGTCATCTTTGTAGGTTGAAAATTTAACAATTTGGTTAAAAATTCAACTGTTTTATTGAAAATTCGTCCTTCTGGATTGAAAATTCATTTTTATGATAGAAGTAATCTTTTTGGTTAATTTCCAAAGATATAATGTCGATTTTAAGGGATTTCTAGAGAGCTTTGGAAAATTAATGAGATTTCAAGGAATTTCACAAGATTTAGAGGATTTTATTGAATCTCCAAAGATTTCAAACATTTCTAGGGATTTGAACGGTTTTTTACAGAACTTTAATGAATAATTTAATTTCTATTAAAAGGATTTTATACGATTTTTGCTTATTTGAATAGATTTGTACTATTTCCAATGATTTCAATGGATTTTAAGGGATTTCAACGTATTTCTAGAGAACTTTAGAGAATAAAATTATATAAAGGTTATAATGCATATAATATACCTATATATAATATAATAAGTTTATAATAAAATAACGAAGAAACTTACAAAATTTGAAAATATTTGAAAGATTTTAAGTTTTTTTAAAAGAACCGTAAGAATTTCAAACGATTTCAAAAATTTCAGGGTTTGTCAAAGAATTTTGTAGGATTTCCAGAGACTTGAAAGGGGGTTTCAATGAATTTCAGAAGATTTAATGAATTTTATAGGACCTACAATCATTTCAAAGAATTTACGGCATTCTAAAAGATTTTGAGATATTCTAACAGATTCCCAAGTATTTCGAGAAATTTGAAAAAGCAAGGGACGTAAACAAATTTTTTTTAGGGTTTCTAAAGATTTCAAGGAATTCAACAGAATTTCATAAGATTTAAGGGATTTCTAGAGAACTTTAATGAATCAGATTAATTTAATTTATAATAAAGGTATTTTTACGATTTTATTTTAATTCTTTTTAACGACTTCCAAAGATTTCAGTTGATTTTATTGGAATTTATGGGAAAAAATAAATTTTATTTCAAGGGACATGAAAGAATTAAAAAACTTTCAAAGGATTTTAAACATTTTTAAGATATTTTAAAAGACTAACAAAATTTTCAAGAGAACTTTAAGTAATAAATTTATTTTATTTTTCAGGGGTTTTAAAATAATGATTTCTACATATTTATAAGTGTTTCAAAGATTTCAAACGAATTTTTTCTCAAGGAATTTCTACGGATATAAGCAGATGCACAAGATTTCAATGGATTTAAAAATATTTCGAGAGGCATCAAGGGGTTTCAATGAAATTTCAAGTGATTTTAAAGAAATCCCAAAATAAATAGTTCCTTTGTTGTTTGCCTACTTTTTACAATAATTCCTACAATATTTTTGTATTTTTTATTCCATTGCTGATTATTTTATAATCGATTTCTATGTAATGAATTTTCTGTAATAACAAAAAATAGTAGGAAAATCATTATAGGCCCATACTGATTTCCCTACACTGTAAAAAAAATTTCTTGTAACTATCCACTGCGTTTTTTTAATTTTACCGAAACCTGTAAAATGACTGAGTTCAAAGTAGTGAAATTCCAACCTCAAATGTAGAAACATCATTTCGAATGCAGTGATTTTACCAATTTTTGTAAGTTTACCTCTCTGAAAGTAGGAAATATTTGCACTCAAATATTTCCTAGTTTCAGAGAGGTAAATTTACAAAAATTGGTAAAATTATTGCATTCAAAGTGATGTTTCTACATTTGAGGTTGGAAGTTCACTACTTTGAACTCAGTCATTTTACAGGTTTTGGTGAAATTAAAAAAACGCAGTGGATAGTTACAAGATATTTTTTTTACAGTGTATAATATTTTTTCGTAAGGGCAGTTTGCAATAGTGTTCATAGTGCAATAGTGTTTTGTTCGAATGCCCAAAAAAAATCTCAAAATTTGAGCAAAATCGGTTAATATTTAGGGGTGGCGCAAAGACCACGAAGTTTCCCATTGATTTAACATGGGAAAAAGTCAACTTTTTGTAAATCTAATATTTAAACGCGATAATATGTTACAAATAATTCCGTGTTTCAGTATATTGTTCAGAATTCATCAGAGAATAAGAATCAGTCGTAAATTTTGGGGTTGAATAATTTTAAGCCACTCTTATGGGTCCCCAAAGAAAACCCCATACGTGACAAATTTGAATTTTACGTAATATCGCAGTTTATTGGCGCTTTTTAAAAGTTAAAAAAAAATCATTAATCGGTAATTTAAGAATACCCAGTCATCTGTTAACTAATATTCAATTGTTTGAACAATTTTAATTTGTTTACATATTTGTTTGTTTTTTTCAGTTAACTCGCAATTGAATATTAGTTAAAAAATGACTGGGTATTCTTAAATTACCGATTAATGATTTTTTTTTTTAACTTTTAAAAAGCGTCAATAAACCGCAATATTACGTAAAATTCAAATTTGTCACGTATGGGGTTTTCTTTGGGGACCCATAAGAGTGGCTTAAAATTATTCAACCTCAAAACGTATGAATCATTCTTATTCTTGGATGAATTCTGAACAATATACTGGAACACGGAATTATTTTTAACATATTTTTCCCATGTTAAATCAATGGGAAACTTCATGGTCTTTGCGCCACCCCTAAGTATTAACCGATTTTGCTCAAATTTGGAGATTTTTTTTTGGGCATTCGAACAAAACTGGGGTGTGGGAGCAGAGAATTTTAACCTTCTGTTGAAACCTTTTTCAATTTAGAACATTTCGTTTAAAAAGTTACAGGCGAAGGTAAAAATTGGTCGCCATTGTCAAATAAAATTAAAAACAAGTGCCTATCAACTGCTATCAACATAACCATCAATAACCATAACCGTATTTTTCGCGAATAAAAAGTTTCAAGCCTAAAAACTAACAAATAAAATACAAATGTTAGAATGAAGGCAATAGTTATTCTGCCGTTTTCAGTGAATCCACTTATAAAGGTACGAACATCAAAAATAAAACGTTAATATTAGTATCTAATGTTTCATTATATCCACAGTTATGCCGCTGGGCTTTTTTAATCTCTGGAATAGCTTACGGTATAGTAAATCATAAGCGATACAGCATTTTAGCAGTTCATTTGAGAGATGAGGAGAATAAAATGAAAATCTTGAGAGCCGAGAAATTTGCTCGCGAAGAATCTTTACGAAATCAAGGTAGAAACCATTTTAGTTCTCAAATTCTTTGGAATTGTTTCTAAGTTATATAGAATTTTTTGAATAATGATTTATCTATTTAATTATCTAAAACTATAAACACTCTAAAAATGTTATCCAGAGACAGCAAGAGAGATAGCGGAAGCTATAACTGGGTTACGAGTCCGATTCGAAGAAGCACTAGGCGCTGATACTGATAAGAAATCAACAGATGATTCCACATCGAATGAAGATTCTACTACTGAAAATGATTTAATTGATGAATCAACTTCAAACAATGATTTTACACCTACAGAGGAGTTCACATCTAAGGAGGACGACAAATAGAAGCGTAGGAATAAAAAAACGATTTGAAAAATACGTTTTATATTCTAAGGAATTTGTACAATCAGGAAGGAACCTGCTGAGCGTGAATAATCAACAATGATATAAATACTATTTCTCCTAATTTGGAAATCCGATTTCTGGTTCAGTTTTTTTTGAATATGTATAAATATTAAATACAAATATACATACTTTTTTTGATTTTGCAGAAATCATATAAGAGAAGTTATAAATTCACAATATTGATTTGCAGCAAAGTTCTAATGCTACTCAATGATATTTAACATATTTACACGACGACTTAATCAAATTTCCGTTGGAATATTTACATTTTTAGAAGAATTATACTTTCCTGCAAACAACAACAACCACATCCAGTCGGACATAACGTTTCTGTTGTAAACCATGCCGCTAAGTGTTGTGTATGGCCACCATGGCCACAGACTATGCAGAAATTGCTAGGACCTAAAAGATAATGATATGATAGTTGAGTCTCGAGAAGTGGTAAATTATAATAAAAATGGTGCAAAAAACGAAAATTGTATAGAATCTTTCGACAGCTGATTAATTACCTCGTACGGAAATGTGACAAATGGCACACTGGAAAGTCAATCTCTTGCAATTACTGCACTGCGGTCCTTTGCACGTTTTACCACACAAGGCACATTCACTCTGGTATTCAATACTTGTGTAAGTATCGGTTTGAGACGTGCTAACGTGTTTCAAAACTTGAGCTCTTGCATCCAGAAGCTTCCACCTGTGCAAAACTTCCGCGTAGGCTTTCTTGTATCCATCATAGAGAGCCATATTTTTGTCATCCAACAATCTAAGAAAATTAAATGAAATTCATTTTACACTTGAAACGTTGTTTCCACTTTTGGAAATATCTGTTCATTCTTCGAAGAATGTGAAATCTTTAAAATATTTGTGAAATGTTTTGAAATGTTTAAAATTTTGGAAATATAAAAAATTTTTGAAATCTTTGAGAAATATCTGAAGTCTGTGAAATCTTTGTGAAATTTTTGAAGTCTTTCTGAACTCTCTTAAATCGTTGGAATATTTGTTAAATCTTTGAAATCTTCATGATATCCTTGAGAAATCTTCGCACTCTTTGCGAACTCTCTGAAAACTTTGAATTCTGGGAAATCTTTGTGAAATATTATGAAATTTTATGATATCTTTGAAACCTTCGTGAAATCTTTTTAAACTATGTGAAATCATTGGTGTATTTTGAAATCTTTGTGAAATCTTTGAGGTCCGTGAAATCTTTGTAACATTGGTGAAATCTTTTAGAATTGTTTGAAATCTTTGAAATATTTGTGAAATCTTTTAAATCTTTGTGAAATTTCTTCAATCTTTGAAATATTTGTGAAATCGTTTCAAATCTCTGTGCAATGTTTTGAATCTTTAAACTCTTTGATATCTTTGAGAACTCTCTGAAATCTTTGTGAAATCTATAAAATCTTTGAGAAATCTTTTAACTTTTTGCGAACTCTTTGAAATCTTTAATAAAATTTTTGTGAAATCTCTTAAATCTTTTAAGTCTGTGATATCTTTCAAACTGTTTGAAATTTTTGAAAACTTTCTGAAATCTTTGAAATTTTTTAAATCTTTGTAAAAAATTTGAAATCTTTGAAATCTTCGAAATCTTTATGAAATCTTAATGAACTCTATAAAATATTTGAAATCTTTGTGAAATCTTTGAAGTCTGTAAAATCTGGCAAATCTTTGAAATATTTGTGAAGCCTATGCGAACTCTCTGAAATCTTTGAAGTCTTTAAAGTCTGTGAAATCTATCCAATTTTTTTGAACTCTGAAAGCTTTGAAATCTTTTAAGTCTGTAAACTATTAAAATAGTTGAAATCTTTGTGAAATCTTTGCAATCTTTTTGAAATCTTTCGAAATTTGTTTTAATCTTTAACACCTTCGTTTCATCTTTTACATCATTCTGAAATCTTTAAAGCCTGTGAAGTCTATCAAATTTTTGAGAAACTCTCTGAAATCTTTTAAATTTTGTCAGCCTGTGAAACCTTCAAAGATGTTCGAAATCTTTGTGAAATCTTTGAAATATTTGGAATTTGTTTAAATCTTAGAAAACTTCGTGAAATCTTTTAAATCATTGTGAAATCTTTGAAGTGTGTTAAATCTTTGAAATCTTCATGAAATATTTGAGAAATTGAACTCTTTGCGAACTCTCTGAAATATTTGAAATCTTTTAAGTCTGTAAAATATTTAAAATCGTTTGAAATCTTTGTTAACTCTTTGCAATCTTTTAGAATTTGCTTTAATCTTTAACACCTTCGTTTAATCTTTTAAATCATTGTGAAATCTTCGAAATATTTAAAGTCTGTGAAATCTATCAAATTTTTGTGCACTCTCTGAAATCTTTTAAATCTTTTAAATCTTTTAAGTCTGTAAAACCTTCAAAATCGTTTGAAGTATTTGTGCAATCTTTTGAAACTTGTTTAAATCTTTGAAACCTTCGTGAGATCATTTCAATCATTGTGAAATCTTTAAAGTCGGTGAAATCTATCAAATTTTTGTGAACTCTCTGGAATCTTTGAAATATTCGTGAAATCTTTGAAATAATTAAAAAATATTTGCAGACTCTCTGAAATCTTTGAAGTCTTCCTCAAATCTATAAAATCTTTGTGAAATATTTAAAGTATTTTGAAATCTATCTGAAATCTATAAAATCTTTTTGAAATCTTTGAAATATTTGTGAAATCTGTTGAAATTGTTTGAACTCTCTGAAATTATTTGAAATCTTTGTGAACTCTCTTAAATCTTTGAAATATTTGGGAAATTTTTTGAAATCTTTCAAATCCCTGCGAAATCTCTGAAATCTTTAAAGTCTCTGAAATCTTTGTGAAATCTTTGGGATCTGTAAAATCTTTGAAATATTTGTGAACTCTTTTAAATCTTTGAAATCTTCATGAAATCTTTGAAGTCTGTAAAATCGTTTGAAACCTTTGTGAAATATATTGAAATTATTTGAAAACTTCGTGAAATATTTGGAAATTTTCTGAAACTTCTGAAATCTTTGAAGTCTGTAAAACCTTGAAGATCATTTAAATATTTTGAGATCTTTGCGAACTCTATGAAATCTGAGAAATCTTGTATATAATGAAAAGTCGAGTGGTCAACCCCTCGGTTACTACGATTAAAAATTACCTTCCATTTCGACCGAATTCCCCAAATGTATCTTGTATTCCTTTAAGATCATCCAAAGTTTCTGACCAAGAGTTGGACCTGTTTTGCTTCAGAGTTTGGAAATTCCATCCTTCCAGAGTCGTATCTGCAGGATGTATCGTATGATATGGAGAGCCACCAGGCTGAAAAAGCAATCGTTTTTTAAAAAGTGTAACTTTGAACAAAGACCAACTCAAAACACCAAAGCTCTCTTCTTCCTTAACATCTTCCATGGAAATCCACTAAACAGATTTACGACATTGCATGACTTCAAAAAAATACTTCAGACTATTAAAATTTCCTGGAATATCATTACGAACACTTGGATAAACAGACACTTCCTGAAAATGTTCTAATCCAAATTCTAATATACTTAGAGCAAAATTAATGTACACGAACACTATTGTCACAAGTAATAGAAATCATGCAAAATAATACAGAAGGAAAAAATCGAGCACACAACCTGTACATTGCAACGTAAAACAAAATCAAACATAAACGTTCCATTTCTAAAAGGTTCACATTTCAATATGTAGAGTAGGAGAGACCACCCTACAGTAGATAATGACCCAACAGTAGATAATCATTAATTATAACAATAAATAAAGGTAAAATAATTAATTCTAAATTTAATATATTAACACGTATTGTGTCTTAACTATTAATTACATTAAATTAATTATTTTACATACATAAGTATTTTAAATTAATGATTATCTACTATAGGATCATTATCTACTGTAGGGTCGACTCCCCTACAAACAAAAAAACAGAAAAAAACATTAAGCACAATTTTTGAGAATTTAAATTAGACTTAGAGATTAAAATGCAACCAAATCAAATGAAATAAAATCAAACATTTTGACTAACGTAATAAATAAAGAGACCCAAAGAACCATTCATGTAATCCAGAAATTTATCATACGATATTGAAAAGTGAACCGCTTCTTACCTTCGGCCACCGCTTTCCCGTGAATAACCTCTATAACAAAGATAATAAAGTATGACGTCAGTGCACGTACATGTAAAGTGTCTTTTCACGAATTGCTAAACAATCTGAATTTGCGATTTCTACGTCGGTACAGTATTCACGATTCCTGACAAAGTTTCTAATCCAACAGTAATTTATCAAACAATCGACTTAAAACCACTCACATCCTAATTCCTTACTTCTACATTACTGAAAAAAATTTTCATGAGATGACACGAATTAAATGTATCTATCTAGAATGTATGTAGAACAAAATGATTATTACAACTACATAGATTATCGTAAAAGAAAACTGTAAGCCTGTTTTTTGGCTTAAAGATGACTTCTTTGCCTTAAAACAAGAGCGACTTTCTTAATTCAATTTTTTTTTCTGTGTAAAACTTTAGCAGATGAGAACGTCCAAAATGAATGAGTGCCTTTATGAATTTCGTAAATGATATGTGTTTTCGCTTAAAATCTACGTGGATTCATTAGATATCAGACATGGTTCTTAGGTCGTTCGACTAGTAAAAAAGCATCTCGAAGGCATACTATACCGTCGCATCTAGAAATATAATGAAAAATGTACAGGATTTCATGCTTAAAAATTTTTAATACATGCGAGGAGGGCGATCAAAAATTAAAAAAAAAATGAGCAGATGATTTTTGATCTAAAAAGATACCTACGCTGACATTCACAGATTTGCTGATCATCCGCCCTTGATTTAAATCTGCGTTTTCTGATCGGTAACTAAACGCACAGCTCAGCATTCCAGCCATTTGAATGTCGGATTGCTTGGCATAATGCTGTATTCTAAACATAAAAATTTACAATACGTATTTTTTCAGAAAAGCTTTAATTATAATTAAAATATCGAGCTTTGGAATAAACTTTTCACAATCAGCAATAAAAATTGGATTATATTGGTCATAACGAGCCTTTTTTGTGCCCGGTGCAAATGGCTCCCCCCCCCCCCCCATAAAAAAAGCAAATAGCGCCGTAGGAAAATATTTGAAAAATTTCAAGGTTGAAATAACAGGCCTCGAAAATAGTCATGTAATTTTTTAAATATCAACATCTGTTGTTGAGATTTTGTATAAGTTCCTGGAATACTCGTCAATCTTTTTACATCCCTTACAATCCGTAGAAACCCCTTAAATCTGATAAAATACCTCGATATCTCTGAAATCCCTAGAAATCCCTTGAAATTTTATTTCACTTCATTTATTCCCTAAAGTTATCTAGAAATCCGTTGGAATTCCTTGAAATCTTTTTAATATCACTGGTATACTGGATACCTTTTTAAAATCATTTAAAATTTTCTGAAATCCTACAAAATGAGTTTAAACTCATTAAAAATGATTAAATCTTGTTTAATTTTTTTACATTTTTTTAATACCCTCAACACTTTAAAAGTCCTTTGATATACTTAAAAATGTATAACATGCATAACAAATAATATGGAATTTTCCCATGAATCTGAAGAAAACTTTTTTATTCTCTTAAAACCTTTCAAAGATCTTAAAACGCTTCGAAATTTCGTATCAAAATTTTTAAAAATCCACTTGTTAA
Source organism: Andricus curvator (assembly GCA_932195095.1). Lineage (NCBI taxonomy): Eukaryota > Metazoa > Arthropoda > Insecta > Hymenoptera > Cynipidae > Andricus > Andricus curvator. Next base: position 1,061,812 of record CAKNYM010053539.1, on the reverse strand, counting down.
AAATTGTTTGAAATCTTCAATCATAATAAAAAAAGACGAGTTTTCAATGAAATAGATACATTTTCAGCCAAAAAGATGAATTTTCAACTAAAATTATGAATTTTCATTTTAAAAAATTTTAACAAAATAGTTCAACTTTTAACCAAATAGTTGAACTTTTAACCAAAAAACATGAATTATCCATGAAAAAGTAATAATGGACATATCAACTAAAAAAGATTTTAATTTTAAATCAAAGAGATTTAAATTCAACCAAAAAGACGACTTTTCAACAAAATAGTTTTTTAAACAAACAGTTGGATTTTTAATCCACAAATATGAGTTTTCAACAACAAAAATTATTTACAACCAAGTAATTGATTTTTCTACCAAAAAGATGAATTGCCAGCCTAACACATTATTTTTCTACAAAAAAAGGCGATTTTTAAACAAAATGAATGATTTTTTAACTAAAAAAGATCAATTTCAAACCAAAAATGGAATAGTTAAATTTTCAGTGGAAAAAATAAATTTTTAAGCAAATAAAAACTAATTTTTAACTGAAAAAATTAACTTTTAACAAAATACAGTTGAATTGAAATAGAAAAGACGATTTTTCAACGAAACAAATTAATTATCAACGAAACAATTGCATTTTTAACCGAAAAGGTGAAATTTCTATATCAAGAGAAGAATTTTAAAACATCTGTTAAACTGATTCGAATTATTCCTAAGGTTTTGAAAAATCTTTCGAAATTCTTAAAACCTTAAAAATCTTCAAACAAATTTCTTTTTGTTTAAAATTTTCAATCGTTTAATTATTTCTTAATCTTTTCAAAATTTCTAAGCCTGCTGAATATCTTTTACAATTATTCGAATTTTTTCTAACATTTTGTAATCTTGCAAAATTGAAAAATTGGCTTTTAAAACCTTTTATATTCTTTTTCGAAATTTTAGGAAATCATTTGAAATGTTTAGAATTCTTTTGCAATTTTCTCTTAGAATTAATTTATCAAAATAAAACAACCTTGCAAAATGCTTAAAACGCTTCTAAATTTTGTTACAAAATATTCAAAAATCCACATTTTGTTTAAATGTTTTGAAATCTTCAATCAAATAGCTGAATTTTCTACCAAAAAAGACGCATTTTCAACGAAGTAGCTACATTTTCAGCCAAAGAGATGAATTTTCAGCTAAACTGATGAATCTTCATAAAAAAAAATGAATTTTGAACAAAGTAGTTACACTTTTCACCAAGTAGTTGAATTTTCAACCAACAAACATGTACTATCAACGAAAAATGTTATAGTCGACATTTCAATTAAAAAAGATTTTAATTTTAAATCAAAAAGATTTGAGTTCATCCAAGAAGACGAATTTTCAACAAAATAGTTGAATTTTCAACCAAACAGTTGAATTTTCAATCAAGCACATTAATTTTTCACCACAAAAAGACGATTTTCAGAAAAGCTTTTATAATTATCAAATTATCGATCTTTGGAATAAACTTTTCACAATCAGCAATAAAAACTGGATTATACTGGTACCAACTTATAACTAGATAATATAACCGTTGGAATTCCTTGAAATCTTTTTAATATCCTACAAAATTATTTGAAACCCCTTAAACATGTTTACATCTCGTTAAATTCCTTGACATTTTTTTAAATACCCTGAACACTTAGAATACCTTGGAAATACCTTGAAATTTATAACGTCCATTAAATCTCGTGAAATGCCTAGCATTGGCACAATAATCGAAGAAAATCCCGTAAAACATTTTGAAATCTTTAATATCTTTCAAAATTCCGGAAAAAATGATGAAATCTTTAGAACCCCCTGATATCCCGTAAAATCCATAAAATCAGATAAAGACTTTTGAAATCCCTTGAAATCTTTGATATTTTTTTTGAAATCCCTTCAAATAACCTAAAAGGTTTAAAATCCTTTTGAAATTGTTAAAATTCACTGAAATATATTAAAAACCCTTGAATTCTGTTGAAATCGTCTGAAATTCTTGGAAAATTCTGAAATTTTTTTTAATCCCTTAAAATCTATCAAAATTCCTGGCAATCTTATAAAACCTTTTAATTTCTTTTTAAATCCTTTGAATCCCTCAAATATTAAAAAATTCGGTGGAATCTTGGAAATCTTTTAAGTTTCGAAAATCTTACGAAATAACTTGAAATTCCTTAAGAATTGTTTTTTTCAAGAACTTTTTAATTCAAAGTAATTAAAACTAAACTGCAGATTCAAGCACTCAAGTTGAATTTTAAACTTTGAAATTTGAAGCTTAAAAACAATATTCAGAGTTTTTTATTCAAACACTAAATAATTTACATATAGACAATCGAAGCTTTTAACACTTTTCAAGTGAGAAATTTTAAAATAAATGCCGCTAAACTGCAAAATTTTAAATTCTAAATTTTTATAAATGGAACAGTTTCAAGATTTCAGGTTAAAAAATATAAATCCACAATAAAGTTGCAAATGTTCGAAATTATAACATTTTAAGCAATTTGTAGATAGAAACAATTAAACTTTTTTTTTAACTCAACAATTTTTAAATTAAAAAATAAATGATTTACATGCCAAGTCGTTTCAAGTTAATAATTGTTCATTTGTTATTTATACATAAAAATTTAACTCTTTCACTTATAAATTGAAAATTTTCAAATGATTTGATTCAAGGCTTTCTATTTCAAACACTTCAGATTAAAATTGTTTGGTTTTGAATATTTCATTGATAATTGCTAATTTTAAGTGTTGCTAAATATTAAAAAAAATTTCTTTTTTAAATTAAAAACTTTCAAATTCAATGGGTTAAAAATGGAATATTACAATGCAATTTGAAATTGAATAAAAACGTTCAATTATGAATCTATTAAATTTAAATTATTTGAAAATTGAAAATAGTTTATAAAGCTTCAATCGGATGTTTACATAATTCTAATTGTTCAACTATTAATGCTTTTTGTACATTGTTTAATTTTGAACAGTTTCAGTTTCTCTTGTAAAATGAATTATTCTTCAATTTAAAAATTCATTAATTAATTTATATTTACATCTGATGTTTTCAAAACTGCATTTCAAGATTCTTTAAATATGAATTATTTCATAATTAAGGAAGTTAACAATTAAACTTAAATATGAAAAAAGTTAAAATCGAACTTATTTTAAATTACATTACATCACTTGTTATGAAATTTGTTATATTTCAAGTGATCAGATAGATTTTTCTTCTTAAAATTTCTAAAAATTCCCGGTCAAAAAATATCTTCACTGTCATTTCCCGCTCTAGCGACCCCCTTGATAATCCTACAAAATTCTTTGAAATCTCATTAAATGCCGCGATATTTTTTTAAATACACTATATTCTTTAAAATCTTTTGAAATGTTTTAAATACCTTAAATCTTGTAAAATCCCGTAAAATATCTTGAAATGTTTAATATCGTTTAAAATTTCCTTAAAAATGATTAAATCTTGGACATTCTCTGCGACCCCATAAAATCCGTAGAAATTCCTTAAAGTCCGTTAAAATTCCATTCTATTTCATTTGCTCCCTAAAGTTCTCTAGAAATTCCCCAAAATCACTTGAAGTCTTTGAAATCCTTTAATTTCTTTGATACCCTTTTGGAATCCCTTGAAATTTTTAAAATCTCAAAATTTCTTGGAGTCTTGTCAAATACTCTAAAATCTTTCAAATCCCTTGAAATCCATTTAAATTTTGTAAATCCTGTTAAAGTCCTTGGAGATCCTATAAAATTGCAAATCCCTTGAAATATTTTGAAATCCCATGAATTATTTTGCCTGAAATGGCAACATAACGGCCAAATACATTTTTACGAAAAACTTACAGGGAATGGATTAGATTCTGTCCAAACGGATGTAATGGCCAGGTCACTTCTATATCAGAAGTTTGTGATGAACTTTGTACAGCATTTGATGAAGGCTGAGAAATGACTAGAGCTGCGAGATACCAGGCTTGCACTAAATCTGGCCTCTCCAAAGCCGCTGCTACATTCGCGTTGTAGTGACACATTGCTGGGATATTTGTAATATTTATGCTAAAAGAAAAAACTGTGATTAACTTCTAAAACCTAGAGGACATAACTTTAAAGTTTGGTGTGCATTTTAAAAATATATGCAATCTTAGGGTGGCCATTAAACTTACAAAAAACATTCCAGGCTATTTCCCGGTCAGAAATTTAATTTTTCCCGATTGACTTCTAATCCTTTATAATCATAATTATTCAACACTAATTTCTTTATAATATAAATTTTGAAAAGAGTTAAACATTTTAGAACACCAAGGTAAAATATATAATGTAAATGATCGTTTATAATATTTGATGTTAATTTTGGCTTTAGGGTCAGAATAAATAATTCAATTAATTTTTATTCTTGAAAAGACAGTTTCAAACATTATTTATCAGGGACGGAGTGTATGAATGTAGTTTAAATAAGGAAATTATTACAAATTTGGTTTAGTACAGTCTTAAATGTCTTTGGCAATGTTTGAACAAAATTAAAAAAGTGTGTTTTGCCCTTACAATAATTGGACAAATTAATAAAATTTGTAACATAATCTAAACAAGTGTGTTGTCCTTACAATAATTGGACAAATTAATAAAATAAAATTTGTAATATAATATAAGGGTCTAGTGCAGTCTTAAGTAATAAAAAACTTTTGTAACTTTGGTACAGTTCTCAGAAATTGAAAAATGTATTGTCCTTATAATTTTTGGGTGAACTTATTTGTTATAAGCAGCAAATAAAATTTATAATGCAATATCATGAAGTGGTATATTTGAGATTGTAAAATTTCAAAAAAATTCGGTTGATTTAACCAAATCGTATTCTAAGCTTAGAAACTTAACTCTAAGCTCAAACTTCATCTTTTCGGTTCAAATTTCAGGCATTTGGTTGATAACGTAACTACTTTTTGAAAATTCGTTTTTTCCCCAACATTTTTTAAGTCAAAATTTAACTATTATATTTTTGGTATGTTGTCTTTTATCTAAGTGTAGAAAAGTAATCTTATTAGTTGAAACTTCATCCCTTTTTGGTTCAAGATTCACTTCTTTCGTTGGAAATTTAACTATTTTGTTCAAAATTCGTTTTTTAAAACAGTCTTTAATGTGAAAATTTAACTATTATACCAAAAAACAATTTTGTTGATCCAATCAAATCGTATTTTAAGCGTAGAAAAGTAATCTTATTAGCTGAAACTTCATCTTTTTGGTTCAAAATTCATTTCTTTGGTTGAAAATTTAACTATTTTGTTGAAAATTCGTTTTTTTAAACATTTTTTTTTTAATGAAAAATGAAATATTATACCAACAATAATGTTATTGATTCAAACAAATCGTATTTTAAGCGTACAAAAGTAATCACACTAGTTGAAACTCCATCTTTTTGGTTCAAATTTCATTTCTTTGGTTGAAAATTGAACTATTTTGTTGAAATTTGGATTTTTTAAACATTTTTTAAGTGAAAATTTAACTATTATATTTTGTCTTTCAGCTAAGTGTAGAAAAGTAATCCTATTAGTTGAAACTTCATCTTTTTTGTTTCGATCATTACTTTGGTTGCAAATTTAATTATTTGGTTGAAATTTCGTTTTTTTTAAACATTTTTGTAAGTGAAAATTGAATTATTATACCAACAAATTTTTGTTTTTATGTTGATTTAACTAAATCGTAAAGCAAGCGTAGACAAGTAATTTATTAGTTGAAACTACGTCTTTTTTGATTAAAGTCATTTCTTTGGTTAAAAATTAAAATATTTTATTGAAATTTCGTTTTTTCTTTAAATCATTTTTTTAGGAACTTTATAAAAAAGTTTCTTTGTATATTTTTTTATGAATATTTTTTCCGAAATTGCATTTTTCATGTTTTTTTTGTAATTGAAAAAAAAGATATGGTACGCTCAATTAATTTAAATTAAATTACTAATTTACTAATTATGGAAAAATAAACTAATTGCTTCTATTTTCGGCTAGAAAATTTAACTGTTTGGTCGAAAGTTAATCGATTTTAGTTGAGGATTGAAGTATTTTGTTTAAAATTCGTCTTTGTTGGTTGAATCTATTTTTCATTTTTTATTAAAATCTTTTTTTTGATATTAACTAATACATTTTTAATTGAAAATTAATCTTTTTATGTTGAAAATAAAACGCCTTGGTTACAATTTGAACTACTTTCTTTAAAGTTAATTTTCTGATTGAAGATTCACAATTTAAGTTGAAATATACGTTACTTTTTGGTTAAAAATTAGTTTCTTTTAACTGAAAATTTAACTATTGTGTTGAAAATTTAAATGATTGGTTGAAAATTCAATTATTTGTTGCAAATTCATAATTTCGGGTTGAAAATTCAATTGTTATGTAGAAAATTAAACTATTCGGTACACAATTTAACTGTTTTGTAGAAAATTAGTTTTTTAAAAATGTTTTCTCTATAATGGAAATTTAACTACTCCATTTTTGGTATAAAATTGGTCTTTTTTAGTTTAAAAATTCAACTATTAAGTTAAAAAATTGTTGAATCGAAAAAAATATAAACTAAAAATTAATCAAATAAAATTCGGACTAACATCACATCCATTTTTCTAACTATTTAGTTGGAAAATGTGTGTAATTTGTTGAAAATTCGTCTTTTTGATTCAAAAATTTACCTCTTTTAGTAGAAAGTTAATCTTTTCTAATTAAAAATGCGACTGTTTGTCTGAAAATAAATCTGTTTTGGTTGAGGATTCAACTATTCTGTGGAAAATGCGTGCCTTTTGGTTCAATTCAACAGATTTTGATTTAAAATGAAAATCTTTTCTGGATTAAAAGATCAACTATTACACTTTTTTAAAGAATTCATCTTTTTTGGTTGAAAATTCGACTACTTAGTTGAAAGTTGAAGTACTTTCTTAATTCAGAAAAAAACTTTACGTAATTTATCAACGTCACCTAATAAGCAATTTAAACAATTTTCCAGAATGTTGTGATTCATTGACATGACAGACATATTATTTTTTCAACCAACTAGCGAAGAACTTAAAAAATATTTTTCACGGAAAATGAAATAAATTTGGCACTAAAGTGTAATTAGCGGACAAATGTGAGAAAATAGTGTCTTTAGTGTAATTTTTTTCGAAATAGTAGCAAAATAGTGTCATCGTTAAAAAAAAAGTGTCTGAGGCAAAACTCACATATATTTCTCTGCGAGTTCTTTGCTAACGAAGAACAAGGAAGATGCGTCGTAAATCGTCACCATGGAATGATGATTCTTATGACAAGGTTTACTCTGAGGCTTATTGGAATTTTGTATACGCCTTGAAACGTTCTGCTGAAATGAGAGAAAAAGCATGGTTTAAATTTGTCTTCAAGAATACGAAGGAGGATTTTTTACATTTTATTTTAAGTGAATTTAAATTTGTTTACCCGATCTTGAAAATAGAATGAACTGATAGAAATGTTATCAGTAGATTGAAGGTATGAATTTGGATAAATCTGCATAAAATTTCCACCGCTGCGTACACTTGCTCCCAAAGCTGATAATGCTCTTGGAGTTGCCCCTTCCGGTTTCACGGAGGTTCTTCTTGCATAAGGCGAACGTCCAAAACAGACGAGCACACCTGCAAAATTCATATGAATTTCCAGTTTTTGACTTCGGAAAAAATGTCAAAAATTCGGATTATACTGACTTTAAACCACGAAATTCTTGGAAATTAATAATAATAAATAAAAGGCGGGAAAAGAAGGAGGAAGGGAATTTGGACGTTCCCTTCTTTTAATTTGAATGAAGACATTTAAGAGTCTGTTGTCCGAATTTGAATTTCACAGTTAAATTTGAATGTTGGACGTGAAAGAAGAATAAAAATTTTGATTTATTCTTAATTCAATTTCTTAAATTTTAATACTGATTTTTATGATTGCTCACCTACGCCGGAAAATTTCGCACCAGATGTTCTAGGAAAAGGGATGTAAGCATCTTGGTAATTGGTACAAATATTGGTAGAACCCAAAAAATTTGCATTGCGTTGCATGTGATATCCTAAACGATTATTTTCTGGTTCATCTTTGATGCACATCTATGAAAAGTTAAAATTTTCATTTAGAATTCAATGTCACTTTAACGGTTTTCTGTTTTTTTTTTTAATCTTACCTGATCTAAAGTAGTAATAAGTTGTCTCAAACACGGTTCTAGACAGGAACGATTTTTCCTGACTCTTTGCTGGGCAGTTTGTTTTAAAACCTTCAATAATTTAACCTTAATATTATTATCAATTGTAGTACCCGGACAAAACTGAAAAGTTGGTTGGGCACTGTAGGGATAATTCCCGGGAAAGTTTACTTTTAATATCACATTATAATTTTTGTTACACGCTGTAACTGTGCAACTTCTTTCAACTGCGTCCATAGCATTTACCTAGAAAAAAATCTCGAATAATGCTTGTTCAATTTTGTAATTATTATTTTTATTAATTGAATCCGCAAATTATTTACTTCTATATTTGGTATATTCATATTTATAAGCGAAAACTCCTGTTGCAAAGTTTTTGGTTGCGTGGGAGAAGGCACTTCTTTATCCTGATCGGAAATATTTAAATCGTGATTTATTGTCGATCCATCCATCTTTGTCGCATAGTTCAAGTCTGATTCATTCTGCGATTCGTGCAATTGTAGTTGTTGAACTGACTGCAAGGACCCTGCAAAAATAAAGATTTCAATTATGTTCGACTAATTTGTAAATATAACAAAATAATCATTGGAAATAAATCAGGGTGTCTACTAATTTTCGCCCACCGAATTCCCGGTTATTTCCCACTTATAAATATCAAATCTCCTACGTGTAATTTTATGTATTGTGATATCTTATAATATTTGAACAAAATAATATTATAATATAAATATTAAATATTTATATGATGTATAATATTTATAATTGTTTTTTGTAATAACTCATCAATAATTAATAAATAATTAATTGCTAATACCAAAGAAATTAAGAACTACATCCTAATTTTTTTTTAATCTTCAAAAATCTACATTTTGTTAAAAAAAATTTGAAATCTTTACAAGTTTAAATTTTTGTTTGAATCTTTCCAAAGTTATAAATATATCGTAAACTTAGTCAAATTTTTTTGCTTTATGAGATCAGATTTTTTAACAAAATAGTTCAATTTTTAACCAAATAGTTGAATTTTCAACCAAAAAACATGAATTCTAAACGAAAAATGTAATAGTCCACATTTCAACTACATAACACTTTTATTTTAAATCAAAAATAGTTGAATTCATTCAAAAAAGAGTTGAATTTATTCAAAAAAGAGTTTAATTTATTCAAAAAGGACGAATTTTTAACAAAATAGTTTAATTTTTAAACAAACAGTTGAATTTTTAATCCGAAAATATGATTTTTTAACAACAACACAAATTATTTACAACCAATTAATTGAATTTTCAATCAAACCGTTGTATTTTCAACCACGTATATTAATCTTCTACAACAAAAGACGATTTTTTGAAAAAAACATGAATTTTTAACGAAAAAAATCAATTTTTACCCAAAAATTCAATAGTTAAATTTTCAGTTAAAAAAATTAATTTTGACAAAAAAAAATTCAACTAAAAAAATAGTTTTTAACAAATTACAGTTGAATTCAACCAGAAAAGAAGAATTTTCAGCCAAAACTCTGAATTTTCATATATTTTTTTTAATCTTTCAAAATTCTTAAAAACCTTGGAAATCTTCAAAAACTTACATTTCGTTTTAAATTTTTGAAAATTTTAAGTTTTTAAATTATTTTTGAATATTTTTAAAACTTCTAAACCTTCTAAATAACTTTTAAAATGATTCGATTTTTTTCTAAAATTTTGTAATCTTGCAAAATTAAAAATTTTTTCTTTAAAATCTTTTATATTCTTTTGTGAAATTTTGGGGACTCATTTGAAATGTTTTTCAATTTTCGCTGAGAATTCATTTTTCAGAATAAAAAAATTATATTAAAACGCTTCTAAATTCTGTTTCAAAATCTTCACAAATCTACATTTTGTTTTTAATATTTTGAAGTCTTCAATCAAATAGCTGACTTTTCTACCAAAAATACGCATTTTCAACGAAATAGTAACATTTTCAGCCAAAGAGATAAATTTTCAGCTAAAATTATGAATATTCATCCAAACCATGCATTTTTAACAAAGTAGTTTCACTTTAAACCAAGTAGTTAAATTTTCAAACAAAAAACATGAATTATCAACAAAAAATGTTGTAGTCGAAATTTCAACTAAAAGAGATTTTAATTTTAAATCAAAATGAGTTGGGTTCATCCAAAAAGACGAATTTTTAACAAAATAGTTGTATTTTCAACTAAACAGTTGAATTTTCTACCAAGCACATTAATTTTCTAACCAAAAAGACGAATTTTTAACAAAATACATGAACTTTCAGCTAAAAAAGTCAATTTTCAACCAAAAATGGAATTGTTAAATTTTCAGTTGAAAAAATTAATTTTGAATAAAAATCAACAAAATAGTTAAATTGTCAACTAAAAAAATGAATCTTAAGAAAAAGTACAGGTGAATTCAACCAGAAAAGACGAATTTTCAACCAAAACAATTGCTAATTTCTATACCAGGAGGAGAATTTTTAAACATGTTTTAAACTAAATCGAATGCTTCCTAAAAATTTGGAAAACCTTGGAAATCTTCAAAAACTTACACGTTTTTTTAATTTTTTGAAATATTTTAAATTTTTAGCGTATTGCAGCCCGGACGTAGTACTTTTTTCCAAGGAGGCGAAGTGATGGGAGGGGGAGGTTTGAAAGACTTAATTAACTTTTTTTGCAAAATTTTCTTTGTAATTTACTACTTCTTTATTGGAAAATTTTTTTCTTTAATATTCTATTACGAAAACCTTTTTTGTATTTTGACTAATTTTTTTCAAATCTTTTCAAAACTTTCTGAATATTTTTTAAAATGATTCGAATTTTTTCTAAAATTTTGTAATTCTGCAAAATTGAAAATTTTTGTTTTAAAATCTTTTATATTCTTTTTCGAAATTTTAGGAAATCTTTTCAATTGTTTTGACATCTATTTGAATTATCTCTTAGAATTAATTTTTCAAAATAAAACATCACATGAAATTTTCGCATGAATCTTAATAAAACTTTTTCATAATATTTTCAAAACTTTCTAAATATTTTTTTTAATCTGCATAATTAAAAAAATTACCTTAATTTTAAATGTGATTCCCGGTTCGAATCTGTATTCCCGGTTTTTATTATTAGAATACACCCTGTAATTAATGATTTATAACTTACTTAAATTATTGTCCTCTGAATACTGAGTGTAAACGGAAGCTCCATCTTCCATATCGTGCCCGCATAGCTGAAAGGAAGAAATGTAAACCTTTTCTTCTTGTTATACTAAATACCAGATTTGATAAGACGAACCTTTTTTAAGAAGGGGTCGATTTTAAATATCCTGAGACACTGGTCCTTCGACCACGTAATTAACTCATAGTCACTATTTTCTGCAATGTTAATTCAACGATTTAAACATAATATCGTATCTAATACTAGATAATTATTGACTAATATAAAATACCGTTTTTCTGCTGCCTCCATTGAAATTCTAAAACGACATCTGTATGTCCTACGAAAGTATAAATAGGTGAACTGAGATTCGCCGTGTTCCATAAAAGGAGGCTGTTTTCCCCTCGTCGCAATTGCGGAACTACAATCGTAACTAAACCTTCTCCAAACGGCTGAAAATAGAAGATGATTTCAATTTACCATTGATGACGAAATGGGAAATGCGTCTTAAAACTGGGAAATTCCGTACCGTGTATCTGGCCCGCCATACTGGTGAATTCGTTGTCAGAATACTTTCAGCTCGTCGGGGATTTCCGATATCGAATACTTTCACTGTACAGTCCTGACTCGAAGTTGCTAATTGGTTTTGTTGAAAAGGACACCAATCTAAACCATGAATCTAAAAGAATTATTTCGAATCAACAAAAAACTATAAGAGAAAGTTGGAAGAAATTAGAAATGGCCTCTGCTGGTGTATGTGTACTTTTTACAGTACCTTTGTCAAATGAGCTGCTATGTATTGTACAGGACTATTTCCTTTTCTTTGGTCCCATATTTTTACGTCTCCATCGTGCGCGGTGGCCAACATGTGTGGTGATAATACGTTCCATTGCACTTGGGATGCACCAGCTAAATAGATTTTTTTTAAATGAAGTATTTTTTACAATTTTTTGTAAACTGGAACGCAATATAATGTTTTAACTGCACAAATATAAGCCTTTTTTTTAATTATAGAAACTGTCACGTTTTTAATTTTATTCATCACAGTATCTGCTATAGTTAAAAAAGGTAAACTTTTTTTTCCAAATGGGTGAAAAATAAGTTTTGTATCACTTGATAAATTCAAAATAATGCCAATAGTAGCATAAATTTCGAAAATAGTAGCATAATAGTGTCATGCAATATTTTAAATAAGTAGCATCATTAATCACGCGCGTGTAGTTTTTCGGTTAGAGGAGAAAATAATTCTTGATACAAAATACAAATTTCGATTAATTATTTTTGAAAAAAAAAACATTTTTAAGGTTACATACACATAATTTTCCACATAATTCAAATTTTTTTTTGGAAAATTTCAGATATGTCAAATCAAAATTTCCACAAAAAATGTCATCTTTTACCAAATTGTTGATTTTTTAATCATAAAATATAGATTTTTAACCATAAAGTTAATTTTCAACTAAAATTATGAATCTTGAACCAACAAAAAAAATACTTTTTAGAAAAGTATTTCAAATCTTAAGCAAGTAGTTGAATTTTCAATAAAAAAAGATGAATTTTCAACGAAAAATGTAATATATAGTTGATATTTCCATCTAAAAAGATTTCAATTTTAAATCAAAACAGTTTAATTCATAAAAAAAAATTCAACAAAATTGTTGAACTTTCAACCAAAAAGATGAATTTTTAACCAAGAAAATTAATGTTTTGCCAAAAAAAGATGAATTTTTAACAAAGACATGAATTTTGAACTAAAATGATGAATTTTCAACCAAACAAATGAATTTTGATCAAAGTAGTTGAACTTTTAACCCAGAAGTTAAGTTTTCAACCAAAAAAGATTTTAATTTTAAACCAAACTGTTGCAATTTTAATTGAAGAAACATTACATTTCTACCAAAAGAGATTGTTGTATTTTCAACCAAAAAGATTTTTCAGTCAAGAAAATAAAATGTTAGGCAAATTACAATTTGAACGGAAAAATAATTTCTAATAAAAAATAAAAATTTAGAATAAATATTTATTTTTGAAGTTTCTTTGTTTATTTTCTTCGAGGTTATATCAATAATATCAATAATTTTCCTAAGTTTCTCAAAAAAACTCAAAAAGATTTTGGAAGATTTCAAATGTGTCAAAAAAGAATCTAGACAATTTTAGGGAAAATTTGAGTCAGTTTAAAAATCTTTAGGACTTTTTAACGCTTGGAAAAATTTCTAAAATAATTTATAAATCAGAAATCTTTCAAAGTATTAAAATACTTTTAATTTATTCAAAACTTCAAAAAATCCTGAATATCTTTCAAACTGACATCTTATGTAATATTTTAAAATCTTTTTAAATATTCTCTTAAAATTAATTTTTCAATCTTGAAACCTTTCAAAATCTTAAAAAAATTACAAATTTTATTTCGAAATCTTCAAAAAGCCACGCTTTGTTCTGAGTTTTTAAAAACCTTTACAATTTTTAAATATTATTGAAATTTTTTAAAACCTTCTGAACATTTTTTGGAACGATTCTAATTTTTTATAAATATCAGGTCATTCCATAAGTTCGTGCGTATTTTTCAACACTTGAAAAGTAAACAAAAAACACAGGGTATATTCAGTTAATCAATTATATATTTGCCTAATTAATAATACTAATTGCTATCGTTTCAACAGCATATGGATGCCTTGTTTTTAAAAAGACTGGAATAGAAACACTAACTCAACGTTGAAAAATACGCACGAATATATAGACTGACCTGATATTTGAAAAAGTTCTGCAAAATTTAAAAAAAATGCCTTAAAATCTTTCAGATTCTTTTTTGAAAATTTTGGAAATATTTTGGAATGCTTCAAAAACCTTTTTAAATAGTCTCTTAAAATAAATTTTATAATATAAAAAATTATTAAAAATTTTCCCAGAAATCTTTTAAAAAATTTTTGTTATTCTCTTGAAACCTTTCAAAATTCTTAAAAAGTTTCTTCATTTTTTGCTTCAAATCTTCAAAAATCTACATTTTGTTTTGAATTTGTTAAAATCTTTTTAAGTTTACAATTATTTTTGGATTTTTTCATGACTTCTAAATATCTCTTAAAAATATTCGAGTTTTTTCTAAAATTTGGTAATCTTGCAAAATAAAAAAATTTTGCTTTACAATCTTCTACATTCTCTTCCGAAATTTTAGGAAATCATTTGAAATGTTTTAAAATATTTAAAAATATTCTCTTATAATTTTTTCAAAATAAAAAATCAATGTTAATTTTCGTTAGAATTTTAACAAAAAAATTTTATTATCTCAGACGAAGTGTCTCGTCGTACTGAATTTTCGGAACGACTAGACGCAGCCTATCTTAAAACCTTGAGAGTCCTTAAAAAGCTTCAAAATGGTATTTCGAAATCTTCAAAAATCTACACGTTGTTTACAATTTTTTTAAATATTTTAAAATTTGTCATTACTTTAGAATCTTTTCAAAACTTCTAAAACTTCTAAATCTTCTAAATATATTTTGAAATAATTCAAAGCTATCCTACAGTTTTTTTAAATCCTCTAAAAATAAAAAAAATTGCCTTAAAATCAAAGCTTAAATAATAATTAATATATTGTAAGTTTTTTCCCAACATTTTATTTTTCTCATCTCTTTAAAAGTATGAAAAAGCTTAAAAATTATAATGTGGTAGCAAAATGATAAGAAAATAATTATTTCATTTACAACATAAATGTTCTCTTCTAGAAATAAATTTTTAGAATTAAAATTTATCATTGAGAAATTAGGCATATACAAAATTCCAGAAAATCCAAAAGAACAAACTAAAAACAGCCAGTTAAAGTCATGTTCACGCAGTATGCAACCAATCAGGTCTTCAACAACAATGAGTGCGAGATTTTCGAAAATGTCGTTCCACCAATTTTATTAGATAGGATATTAAATTGAGAGGTAAAATCCTTGAAATATATGAAACCTGTAAAAATGCTTAGAAATACCTAAAAGTCCCTTAAAAATTTCACTTAATTTATTCCCTAAAGTTCTCTAGCAATTCGTTGGAATCCCTTGAAAATTTTTAAATGCAAATGATATCCTGGAAACTTTTGAAAATCCTTTCAAATTCAATGGAAACCCTTAAAAATGTTGAAATCTCGTTAAATTCCTTGGAATTAAAAAACCCGAAACTCTTTAAAATCCTTTGAAATTGATAAATTCCTTTAAATATTGTGAAATTCCTATTAATCCCACACACATGAGTAAAATCCTGTAACACATCTCGAAATCTGTAATATCTTTCGAAATTCCTTTAAAAATGACGAAATCGTTTAATTTCTCTGAAATCCCCTAAAATACCACAACATCTAATAAGGCCCCTTGAAATCTTTTAAAATACCCTACAATCTTTGAAACCCCTTGAATACTGTTGACATAATCTGAAACATCTGAATCTGAAAAATCTCAAATTTTTTAAATCCCTTAGAATACATACAAATTTCTTATAATCTTATAGAATATTTCAATTTATTTTTAAATCCTATGAATATCTAAAATATTGTAAAATTCCTTGAAATATTTGAAATCGTTTCAATCTTCTGAAATCTTACGAAATCATTTAAAAATTTTAAATCTCTTCACATTTTGTATAATCCTACGAAATTCTTTGAAATCCCATGAAATTCCTCAAAATCTTTTAAAATACACTACTTTCTTGAAAATCCTTTTAAATTTGGTAAAATCACTTCAATTTTTTGAAATCCCGTACAACTTCTTGAAATCTTTAATAACTTTTTAAATTCCTTTAAAACTGTATAAATCTTCTGAAACCCCATAAAATCCCATGAAATTCCTTGAAAACCCTTAAACTTACATTCCATTTCATTTATTCCCTCAAGTTCTCCAGAAATTCTTTGAAATTCCCTAAAATCCCTTGAACTCCTTTGATACCCTTATACAATCCCTCGAAATTGTCTAAATGTCTTGAGAATTCTTGAAATCTTATAAAATACCCTAAAATTTTGTAAATCCTGTGAAATCCATTGAAATTTTTTAAATCTCTAAAGTCCTTTTGGATATTCTATAAAATCGTGTAGGTCTAGTAAAATCCATACAAATCCCTTGAAATAATTTGAAATCCCGTAAATTGTCTTTTTTTTAATTAAGTAAGTAAGTATACCATTAAGCCATTTCCCTTTCAGGGTAGGCGTGACACTACCCGATTCGGGTAGTGTTTCTAGGTGGATAGTTTCTGGTAGTAAATAACTACTACAAGTGTGGGCTCACCACACCCACGATGTGCCAGTATACTCGAATGGTCACCCATCCAACTACTAACCGCGCCCAACGCTGCTTA